>CM018693.1:56875682-57352398 GCA_009363875.1 Mikania micrantha
AAAAACAAGTTTTAGTTGCATTCTAAGTGATGATCAATTATAAACCATAGAATGAGTCCATCTTATTTGGATTGAAACAAACAAATACTAGACATTCAAGAATATAAGGTGGAAAAATGGTGGACACTTAATTTGGATAAGCGCGTATACTTATAAACACAAACATACGATAAATTATAGATTGTTGAGGTGTTGGGATTCCACTTACGCGAGCGCACATATTACAAAAGCATTGATTCTAAGGACTCAGGTGAGTTCTCATAACCTCCTTTTAATCTGTTTTGTTTTAAACTCGGAGGTGGAACATGTATACCAATTTAAATATTATTTTGATAACACATGGGTGATACCTAGTGATCATTATGATATTCATATTATGGGATTATCACTGTTTATGGATTAACACTGATTATCATAACTCCGTGGGACATTGTTGTTGACTTCGGTCATCTTCAATGATCACATGTATGGTCACGTGGGTTACCACAATTCCGTGTGTCGTTGTTGTTGACTTCGGTCATCGACAATGATTACATGTATTGCCACTTGGATTATCACAACTCCATGAGTCATTAACGTTGACTTCGGTTATCCACAATGATTACATGTATTGTCATGTGGTTTAACACCACTCCATGAATCATTGTCTTTAACTCCGGTCAATCACATTGGTTTCATGTATAGTCACATATACTAATTGAGAATATTGAGGTTGAGATTGGTTGAATTCATACGTGATTGATTATCTATGATTAACTGAATTATGTGAGTGTATGTTTGTGTTTATGTGTTGGGTTATGTGTTGGATTATCTCGCAGGTGCCATGTGGATTTTCTCAGAAAACTATAAACTTTTACAATCATTTTGTAAATCATTTTTAAATATAAAAACTTATGATTACTCACCACTTGATTTTTGCATGTTTCAGGGAATGAGGAAAAGTAGGTAGAGCAGGATGACTTTACATCTTTTGGGACATCATCACTTAGGTTCTTGGACTTAGCTAAATAACTGAAATTCTGAAGACTAGAATTTAGTTAGATAGCTAAATCTTTTGTGTAATTGATGTAACTAATTCATGATGAACATGATTTTTAATGTAATTAGTTTGGTTGATTAATTGTTATGTGATGAATTAATTAGATGCCCACGAGCTTATGAACAATCTACACATCCCTCGTGGCATCCCCACGTTTCCGCCATCAGTCGGGGTGTTACAATCCCGAGGGAGTATCATCTAGTATAACCCTTGGTATAATTTCCATAATATAGTCATTTAATAGCTTCGGCATAGCTGTAACAAGTTTTTGAACAACGTTCGCATACTGCAAGCGTTAAGTAACGGTAGTAACAGTACCAACAAATGAGACATCATACCATATGCATATAACTAAAATACGTGTCTCCTCGCACTCTATGTGTGTTCATATGAGTCTAAGGTTATAGACTAGGTTTCCAATTAACCTAATTCCCTATAACCATGACTCTGATACCATCCTGTCACACCCCATCTCTAAATTTACCTGATATAGTCACTGAATGACGCTTGAAGTCGGTAACTGTTGTAACGTGTCGCGGAAGCTTGATGGTGAGGTCTCAGAGATGGGTGTGACTGATTGTTACCTTGGTATCATACATCCATGGCAAACCATACACACTATAATTACATCATATATAAAATATTACATATTAAGTTTCAACATTCTTAAACAACATTAACTAGTAAGAGTGACTAAACATGTCTTGTGATCGTGCATCCTCACTTTCGCACTTGTTACCTTCTTACTGAAAAATGTTTTGTAATATAAAAGATCAGCAAGGATGCTAGTGAGTTCATATATATGATAACGTGATATGATATGATATGACATGTTGAATAGGTAGGCATACACAAATTTATGAATATGATCCACCATGAAAACCCATAACCAACGCCTATGTGACTGTGATGTAATTGGCGGCAGTACCCGAAGGTAAAACCTTAGCCTCACTCTTAATGCCTATCGTTGCATTAAGTTGTTATCTTGTAATGTAATAAATGGTAACATGCATTCACACAAGGGTAGACGATATCTACCCGTGAATGGGGTTGTCAGCCTGATAGTACTATCATTGTTGGCTCATCCATGAGTTTATTGGTTACAGTTGTTATGTGATGACTTTTACGATAGTATGGCACAATTTTCATGTAATCAGCAAACAAGAGTTGAAATGCATAAATAACATGCAAGCATATCATTGTAATTGAAATATGTAACCATAATGTAATTGTAATGCAAACCCTGAGTTTTAGAAATCCGAAGATTCGAAAAGGGGTAATGATATCATGCAAGTACATCACTGTAATTGAAATACGTAACCATATTGTTATTGTAATAGAATCCCCAAGTTTTGGAAAACAAAACATTTAAAAACGGGGTCTATGAAACTCACCGGTGTTGTTGCAATGTTACACACAGCTTCAATTGAATTCTGCATATCATTAAGGTTTTATAAGTTCTTTGTATCCAATTTGGATTACCAGAACATTCCTTGATATTAAATATCAAGGATAATGTAATTTGATTCATCAAGTTGTTCAGAATCAATGTAATAAGTTTCTCAGTTAATTTGTAATGTCAAAATCACTGATTCGGTTTGGCAATTGAGTTATTATACTCATTTGATTGTAATTTAATAATAACTGCGTCCCGTTGTCAAGACCAGAATCTTAATCGATTTTCAGATCAAAACTCGGGTTTCCGGATTACAAAATTGATTGCAAAATCGAGTTCGGAATGCGAAATCGATTGAGAATATGTTTTCGTATTGAATTTCAATGCTTAAATTAAGTCCTGTATTGAAACCGGAGTTTTAATCAGAAATCAGATAAAAAGCGGGTCACCGGATTGCAAAATGGTTTGCGAAATCGAGTCCGGAACGCGAAATCGATTCAAAATATATCGTTTTTATCGAAAACGGACCGTCGGATTGCGAACCGGAGCACGAAACGCAGTTCAGAACGCAAAACAGACAAAATTAGGGTTTCTGCCGGAATATTCCACTGGCGGCAACCCTCCACGGAATTTTGTCCGGAATTTGGCCGAATCCGGCGGTTGCCGGCGGCAGTTGGAGGCGGTGCGGCGATGGCTCGGTTGAGACCGGTGGTCGGCAGTGGTGGCTCGGTGGTGGCTTGGTAGTGGCTTAGTGGCATGGCCGGTGGCCCACTAGCCTTGGCCTAGCCATGACTCATGGTGGTCTGGCCTTGGCCGGCAGCGTTGGCCTTGGCCGGTGTGGCTCGAGGATGGCCGAGAATGGCCTGGTCGCAATCCGGAGTTGCTCGGTAACAGAGGCCGCGTCCCGTGTCTTGTTGGGGCCGCACGTGTGCCGCGCAAAGGCCGCGCTGGGCCATGCCCGGGCCGCTGGGGCATGTTATATGCCATCCTAGGTTTTTGTGTGCCAAACTCGATTGTGTGTAAATAATTCTCACTATTTATCAACACTTGCATCTAATTTTAGAAAAGATCACATAAATTAAACAGAGTTCCACTTTAGCTATATGTGGATTATTTTAATATCTAAGAATTGAATAGCTATCGATAACTGTGAAATAATATGCATGAGATACGTTAACGTATTCCCATATGAAAATAACTAATTATGATTAAATTTAAGAAGTTGCTTTTTTAACATCATTTTCTCGGGTCATCTTTTTTATACCTTGATTATTACAAAAACATTAGTTACAAATAATATCATTTAACAAGCTGTCGGAAATTTGTCGGAAATATTATTCCAACCAGTTTTTTTCCGACTAAGATATTTTGTCGGAAGTTGGTCGGAAATAATGATTTCCGACGAATTTCTGACCAAAATCTTCGTGGGAAATAGTCGTGTTTTCCAGTTGTGATAAATCTATGTATTATAATAAAACAAGGTTGGTTTCTCCACATGTCAGTCAATTAACCCACTGTTGGCTTCAAACTCCCGCTCAATCATTTTTGCAATTTTTACACGCGGGTCATGGGTCCATAACCCGTATTTGCTAACCCGGGTATAAAACGATATTTTCACCCGATATCTCACTTTTTTCTTTCCACGAAAACCCTAGATCGCTTTCTCTCCATCGGCAACCATTTCTAACAGCAGCCATCCGCAGTGATCGGTGTTATGTGAAATCTATCGGATATGTAAGTTTCATCCATCTTTAAATCATCTTTTTTACAATTGTTTTTCAAGTGTTCTTCCGATTTTGATTCCGTAAATTGTGTGTAGAGTAAACACTATATGTTAACTGCATTGCCATATGAAACCCGTCGTTCAGGCTCATGATTCTCGCATTCAACTCTTTATCTGAATCAGGTATGTATCTTTTTTCTCTACACTTAATTTTCAGCCTGGGTATCACAGATTCTAATACTTTTTTTTTTGTTGCCCTTAATTTATGATGTTGAAACAATATTTCTATGTTCTAACTATGTTGTTGGCATATTTGTATGTTTTAGATCTGAACTTTAATCCTTGATGAGTATGTATTCCATGATTGCTGATTTGATTTTAAGGCTTATGATCTCATGTTCCTCTTACTTTTTACTCGTGATTGGCATATTAGCAGGAATTCTGAGGGGTTTACAACTTAAGAACGTTTCTTTTGTTACTATGTAGTTGTCGTAATCAATATGCTGCTTGAAGGACATTTGTTAGCATCAGTTTAGGATTTAAGAGTTGTTTCAATAGAATTTGTTTCGTCATTGATCTAAAATTAGCGTTGGATTAGAATAGGACTATTCTCTATGGTAAATATTGGTTTGTATCGATCATTCCACTCTGCTGAAAATATATTAGTAAGTTTGTTTGTTTGATATCTTTTTTGAATATAAATGTTGGTTTGACTTTTTTTTAATACAATTAAGGTATTTTAATTTAATAAGCAAATGTTATATAATAAGTTGTTGTTTATGTGCTCTTTTGTTTGTTTTTAAACTTGATTTCAAAAGTTCTCGAAATTGATCAATTACAATGATGATGAAACAGATTAAAAATTAACGTCTTGGAGAGTTAAAATCTAAGGATTAAATGTTACCAAATGATCATTTTGAGTTAATATTTATCAAAAATGAAAAATTCAGTTGACAAAATTTGTATTTTACTATGATTTTAAATAAAGGCTAACTAACACTATTGTTAACTACAACAATGTGGCTACTATTAACCCATAATTTATATTTAGATGACAAACTAATTTTTTAATTAATAATTTAGGAGGCTTTTTGCATTAAAAATGCAGTTGGAGAGACACTAGACTTGCGAGAGATAAATTGATCTGTTTTTGAACACGACATATGTAACACGGGTCGGGTTAGGTTGGGTGACCCATAAAACACCTTTTGTCTCTTTTTTTTTAGTTTTTAAATAATATTAACACGCCTTAATAACCCAATCATTAAATAGAGCGATTTAAAGTGCTAAACAACAAGCAACATCTTTGCCAGATTGTTGAGGTTTCTTATGTTTGGTGGGTTTATTGTTTGCTCATAATTTAATGCAGGTTTGGTGGAGTTTTTAATGTTTGGATAATAAATTCAACTAATTATCATTTTAAGGGTAAGTTTAAGTGGCTTCCTAGCTAAGCCTTCTTATTTTACTATATATAATCTGTATGTAATTTGAAGGGAAGATACATGCTTTGGCTGTTACATTATCATTTAAAGAAGCTACATAGAGGTTGTAAATGGTTTTAGATCTTCAGTACCAAATAAAACAACATAATACTTCTTTAATTTAGCCAAAGTAAGATATCATTAAGTTAAATGAAATAGAACTTAGTGATGACATTTTGATTTTGTGCTAAAGCTGTAGCAAACACACTCTCATCATACAACCATTTATATATAACTAATTCACTCTCATGTGTTTGTATGTTGAAAGGTTGTAACTTTGTTTATATACACTTTTGTCTTGGATTTTTAACAATTTTCACACTTTATGGTTTTACTAAGAATTGTAAAATTTGCAATAATCATGATTTCCCTGGTTAAAAAATAGGTTTACTTTTTTGGTAATGTATCTTTGTTTATGTAGTTTTTTTAGGTACTTTAGCGATTTTTTATATTAGTAGCTTATGCATCACAAGTAATAATCTAAATTAATAATCTCATAATCTAAATATTTGTTTTGTTTCCTTTTGTTTCTCATTTATGGATTACATTGTCGATAGCGCAGGGGTTCGATTGATAAATATTGTTTTTGATAAAAAACTGGATTGGTGGATTGAAGGATCGATGAATACGTGCATTTTGATTGAGAAAAAGGATTTTGAAATTTAGCAAATGATTTTCAATTCGGTGATGTTGCATTATGCGGACTCAATCAGTTTGTCTTTGAAATAATCGATTTTTTTTATAATCGATTGTATGTTGAATTATTTAGAGTTTTTGAAGAAAACTAAAACTGTAAATTTCAGATAAGGTTGCATGATTTATTAATTCTATTTATAACTATTAATTGTTTATGGTTACAACTAAATTATAGTTTTAGTCATGAGAAATATATAGTACTTTATGAATTATATCATTTTTATAATCAACCCGTGTAGCACACGGGAAATAACCTAGTATATATATATATATATATATATATATATATATATATATATATATATATATATATATATCAGTGTTTTTTTTCAGAAACCGGTAGGAACAAATAAGAAAAAAAAGTAGAAATTTTTTGTCGGAAGTTTGTTGGAAATACAACAAAAAATGAATAAACAAATAATGCCGGTGACCGGAAATTTTTCGGAAACGAAATACGAAAAATTATAAATAAATAAATAAAATATCTTATCGGAAATCAGTCGGAAAATAAAAAATATGAAAAATAAGCTTCGTCGGAAACAAGTCTGAACAGACAAAAATAAAAACTTAAATTTTAATTTTTTTGGTGTCGGAATAGTTATTGGAAATTGGATGGAAATAAAGTTGTCGGAAAATCGTAGCAAAATTTACTCGGAAATAAGTCAAAAAGAATTTTTCAAACCAGGTTTTTTCCGGCTGATATATTTTGTCGGAATTTGGTCGGAAATTGTGTTTTCCGACAAATTTCCTACAAAAAAAATTTGTCAGAAACCAGAGCTTTTCTGGTAGTGTATCCGGCTTCAACGAAGAGCCCAAATAGTGTAATACTTTTAATTTTCAGCCCTACAACCAATTAATTATCATATAACAGGATGAAATGAGCCAAAAAGAGTGTATGTATGTTGCTTCAAGTTAGAATCGATCAAGATCCTTTCGTTTTTAACCATAGATTGCGGGAGGCAATTTCAGGCAACCAAAAATGACAAGGTAAAACTCAGCTTTCGATTGCCATATGTAGCATGTTTAATAAATAGGTCGTATAGCATGCTTAACTAAACGAGTCATGTTTAGGTTGAATAAAGAGTGAAAAAAAGGAAAGCATAATTAGCTCCTAAATAAACTAAAATAAACTTTTTCATTAACAACTACTTTATTATAATACACCCATAAAGAGATAAAAATATAATGACAAACACATACCTTCCCTCCTATCCCAAGTGTTAGCAACATCCGTGAGTTGCGGTGGTTGTGACCGGCAAAAGCAATTGTAACTGGAAACTCAAATTCATAGTTTTATAAACATAATACAAATCTTATGCTACCAAGTTCTATACATGATAGAAGTTTCTTTAACATATAATAGCACGTATAAGTAGCTGGAACTTTGAACTTCAATTCTTATTTCTTATTGTGACAATGATGTTTTATTAGCAAGTCATATATTGGCTTCTCATAATCTCATGTTAGATTCTTTTTAATTCATGTTTTATTTGATATCCTTACAAACCATTATGTTGAATGCAATTAAATAATTTGTAATAACAGTTTTGGGGATTGGCAAGAACAGTCCCTCTTACTTTTCTTTCTAAAATCAGTTTTAACTTTTGATAGCTTTAGTCCTTATCTTTTATATAAAGATTTATAACTGAGTTTTACAACATCTATAAAATTTTAACCAACTTTTATAATTTTATATACTTACTTTTTAGAATGAAAATTATATAACTTATCAAGTAAGTTCTCATAAAAGTATTTGTACCTTTATATAATGTTTTAACATAGTTTACATTTTGTTATTTATTCTTTTATAAAACTTACTTTATAGCCTTTTAAAACCTTAGATTTATTATTAAAAATATTAGTGTTATAACTTTACCAATAAAATGTTTTCTTTATAATTATCTTCCTATAAATAAATTTTCTAAGAATAAACATTTCAAATTTGTTAATAACTTGATATTACATAAATTTTACCGAAACATTACACCACCGACTTTACCTTTTAAATTATATATAATGCCTGATATCAAATAGCATGCTTTTTGCTACTGCTTATAAGCTTCTTCATATAGTACATGTAGCATTTAGATGATTGCAACCACGTAGATAATGAGCTCTACAAGTAAAATTGACATGTCTATAAATATATGGATATTTTATAAATCCTGTCAATTTTAGAAGCCACTTGAAATTGGCTTCAATAAGCACCATCCTTCGTCTATCATTTTTTGAAAATCTCTAACTTGCTCCACTTCTGATCCAAATTGTTTGGTATCAAAGTTAACCACAAATGACTTTTTTTTGTTAATGAAAGAAAATGTGGTAGTTGAAATGGCAGTCAGAGAGAGAGGTATGTTGGAGTAAGTGTACTCATGTTGTAAGTTACAAAGTCTAGGTACGTCTTGTGCCCGCTTTTATCTGCAAACCTAATATTATGACGAATGTCTCCAACAAGTGATGCAGTATCAACTGTTCAGCTAGACATACATATCTTGCACGTCAATAGTTTTTACATATATATGACTGGATGTTAAAATAAGCCTTCTATCAAATAGGTATATAAAAACAAAAGAAACACAAACTGAAATCACAAGTTTGAATTTGCGGAATGTTGAATGTGCCTTGTTGTATCTATTGTATATTCGTCTCTGTGTCAAGGCAAAGCATAAACATTAGTTTTTATTATGAGGCTTCCTTTGGATATTAAATCGTGTGTTTAGATAAAGACGTATATATAACTTACAGCCGTATCACAAGTATTAGCCAGTATGCCGATTATCTCCACATCATATATAAGACATTCAATGACATTGCTCGCCATCGTCTTCTACAAACCATGGATTGTATGTAAGAAATTCTCAAACCATGGATTGTATGTAAGGAATTCTCACTATTTATTAACACTTGCGTCTAATTTTAGAAAAGACCGCATAAATTAAACCAAGGTCCACGGTAGCTATATGTGGATTATTTTAATATCTAAGAATTGAATAGTTATCGATAACAAGTGAAATAATATGCATGAGACACGTTAACGTATTCCCATATGAAAATAACTAATTATGATTAAATTTAAGAAGTTGCTTTTTTAACATCATTTTCTCGGGTCCTCTCTTTTATGCCTTGATTATTACAAAAACAATAGTTATAAATAATATCATTTAACAAGTTGTCGGAAATTCGTCGGAAATATTTTTGAACCAGGTTTTTTCCGACTAAAATATTTTGTCGGATGTTGGTCGGAAATAATGATTTCAGACCAAAATCTTCATGGGAAATAGTCGTGTTTTCTAGTTGTGATATATATACATATATATATGTATATATATACATATATATTGCAGTGTTTTTTGTCAGAAACCGGTAGGAACAAATAAGAAAAAAAGTATAAATTTTTTGTCGGAAGTTTGTTGGAAGTACAACAAAAAATAAATAATGTCGGTGGCCGGAAATTTTTCGGAAACTAAATATAAAAAATAATAAACAAATAAATAAAGCATCTTATCGGAAATCAGTCGGGAAATAAAAAATCTGAAAAATAAGCTTTGTCGGAAACAAGTTTGAATAGACAAAAAAAAACTTAAATCTTAATTTTTTTGGTGTCGGAAAAGTTATTGTAAATTAGTTGGAAATAAAATCGTCAGAAAGTCGTAGAAAAATTTACTCGGAAATTAGTCAAAAGAATTTTTCCAACTAGGTTTTTTCCGGCTAATATATTTGGTCGGAATTGGGTCGGAAATTGTCTTTTCCGACAAATTTTCTCCAAAAAAAAAATTTGTCGGAAACCAGCGCGTTTTCTAGTAGTGTATCTGGCTGCAACGAAGAGCCCAAATAATGTAATCCTTTTAATTTGCAGCCCTACAACAAATTAATTATCATAAAAGAGGATGAAATGAACCAAAAAGAGTGTATGTATGCTGCTTCAAATTAGAATAGATCAAGATTTTCCCTTTTTTAACCATAGATTACGGGAGGCAATTTCTGGCAACCAAAAATGACAAGGTAAAACTCAACTTTCGATTGTCATATCTAACCCATTTAATAGATGGGTCGTATAGCATGTTTAACTAAATGAGTCATGTTTAGGTTGAATAAAGAGTGAAAAAAGGAAAGCATAATTAGCTCCTAACTAAAACTAAAATGATGAACTTTTTCATCAACAACTACTTTATCATAATACACCCATAAAGAGATAAAAATATAATGAAAAACACATACCTTCCCTCCTATCCCAAGTGTTAGCAACATCCGTGTGTTGCGGTGGTTGTCACCGGCAAAAGCAATCATAACTGGAAACTCAAATTCATAGTTTTATAAACATCATACAAATCTTATGCTACCAAGTTCTATACATGATAGAAGTTTTTTCCCATATAATAGCACAAATAAGTAGCAGAAACTTTGAACTTCAATTCTTATTTTTTATTGTGACAATGATGTTTAATTAGCAAGTCATATATTGGTTTCTCATAATCTCATCTTAGATTCTTTTTAATGCATGTTTTCTTTGATATCCTTATAAACCATTATGTTGAATGCAATTAAATAATTTGTAATAACAGTTTTGGGGATTGGCAAGAACAGTCCCTCTTACTTTTCTTTCTAAAATCAGTTTTAACTTTTGATAGCTTTAGTCCTTATCTTTTATATAAAGGTTTATAACTGAGTTTTACAACATCTATAAAATTTTAACCAACTTTTATAATTTTATATACTTACTTTTTAGAATGAAAATTATATAACTTATCAAGTAAGTTCTCATAAAAGTATTTGTACCTTTATATAATGTTTTAACATAGTTTACATTTTGTTATTTATTCTTTTATAAAACTTACTTTATAGCCTTTTAAAACCTTAGATTTATTATTAAAAATATTAGTGTTATAACTTTACCAATAAAATGTTTTCTTTATAATTATCTTCCTACAAATAAATTTTCTAAGAATAAACATTTCAAATTTGTTAATAACTTGATATTACATAAATTTTACCCAAACATTACACCACCGACTTTACCTTTTAAATTATATATAATGCCTGATATCAAATAGCATGCTTTTTGCTACTGCTTATAAGCTTCTTCATATAGTACATGTAGCATTTAGATGATTGTAACCACGTAGATAATGAGCTCCACAAGTAAAATTGACATGTCTATAAATATATGGATATTTTATAAATCCTGTCAATTTTAGAAGCCACTTGAAATTGGCTTCAATAAGCACCATCCTTCGTCTATCATTTTTTGAAAATATCTAACTTGCTCCACTTCTGATCCAAATTGTTTGGTATCAAAGTTAACCACAAATGACTTTTTTTGTTAATGAAAGAAAATGTGGTAGTTGAAATGGCAGTCAGAGAGAGAGGTCTGTTGGAGTAAGTGTACTCATGTTGTAAGTTACAAAGTCTAGGTACGCCTTGTGCCCGCTTTTATCTGCAAACCTAATATTATGACGAATGTCTCCAACAAGTGATGCAGTATTTGCACGTCAATAGTTTTTACATACATATGACTGGAAGTTAAAATAAGACTTCTAGCAAATAGGTATATAAAAACAAAAGAAACACAAACTGAAATCACAAGTTTGAATTTGCGTAATGTTGAATGTGCCTTGTTGTATCTATTGTATATTTGTCTCTGTGTCAAACCAAAGGAGAAATATTAGTTTTTATAATGAGTCTTCCTCTGGATATTTAATCGTGTGATTAGATAAAGATGTATATATAACTTACAGTCGTATCACAAGACATTCAATGATATTGCTCGCCATCGTCTTCTACAAACCGTGGATTGTATGTAAGAAATTCTCAAACCATGGATTGTATGTAAGGAAGTCTCCCTATTTTTAACACTTGCATCTAATTTTTGAAAAGACCGCATAAATTAAACGAAGTTCCACCTTAGCTATATGTGGATGCATGAGATATGTTAAACCATCCACAACGGTCACCCCACCGAAAATCCTTCCCCACCGGAATTTACTGCCACGTCATCACCCCACTGAAAACTTTAAACTCCACAGTGGTCACCCCACTGAAAACCCTTCACCATTATCCGATTGGACCAATCAGAAAGCGAGGAAGAGAGAATCATGGCGGGGAGCAGGGGCCGTGAAGCCTCACCTGGTGGGACCCGTGGACGAGGGTGTCGGTTTTCCCGCTAAGAGCCGCCGAAGGGAGGGAAGCCGCTGGGGCAGACGTGGGAAGCGTTGCGGCTAGCCTTAACGTATTCCCATATGAAAATAAGTAATTTATGATTAAATTTAAGAAGTTTCTTTTTTAACATCATTTTCTCACGTCATCTTTTTTTACCTTAATTATTAAAAAAACATTAGTTATAAATAATATCGTTTAACAAGTTGTCGGAAATTCGTCGGAAATATTTTTCCAACCAGGCTTTTTCGGACTAAGATATTTTGTCGGAAGTTGGTCGGAAATAATGATTTTAGAAGAATTTCCAACCAAAATTTCCGTTGGAAATAGTCAAGTTTTCTGTCACACCCCGAGCCAACGGGGTTGGATCGAAGTCCCCGTCATGCAGAAGGTTCTCGGGACGCGATATCGTGAATGATAATCGTGATGATTAGATTGTTTACATAGCATCAATGTTAAGAATAATTAAGCACAATGAAACATTAACTAGGATTACAAAGTTAAATTGCAAATGTCAATGTTTGGTAATTTAACTAAGTAAACCTATCCAAAGGAATCAAATATACCTATCTTGTATCTATACAAGATATCAAAAGAGATTCGTATTGATCTCAAAATATGTGCTTCTTCAAAAGTCAACTAGGATCTATATCTGGGCATCCTAGCATGCAATCCTGAATCTTAGCTTAATCCTGTGCGTCACCTGAGAAAGCATGTAAGAAAACAAAGTCAACACAATTGTTGGTGAGTTCATATAGTTTTATGTAAAAATAGTAAAAAAATTCTTTGAATGACAACCTTAACCTCACCATTAACCACCTATACCATCCGTTTCAGTATGCTTATATATAGGGCATATGTAGGGTCAGACTTACCGTCCGCCCAGCCACCGTCCCACCACATACCAAACCACATGATATATTGTTCCTGATGATAATTAAGTGTTTCATCCTGCATCTCTGATTCATAACCATTGATTCCTAGAATTCGATTACCCTTTAAATGTTTACCTTGATTCCCTAAATGACAACCTTAACCTCATCAACGACCACCTATGCTAACCAACCAGGTATGCTTATATATAGGGCATATGTAGGGGAC
This sequence comes from Mikania micrantha, assembly GCA_009363875.1. Taxonomy (NCBI): domain Eukaryota; kingdom Viridiplantae; phylum Streptophyta; class Magnoliopsida; order Asterales; family Asteraceae; genus Mikania; species Mikania micrantha. Next base: position 56,889,272 of record CM018693.1, read on the forward strand.
AAGCCCCAGCCACCGTCCCACCACATACCGGGCTGCTTAACATATTGTTGTTAATGATAATTAAGCATTTCATTCCACTACCTTGATTCCATGACATATGATTCTTAGCATTTGATTACCCTGAATATGTTTACTTTGATTTCCCTGAAATGACAACCTTAACCTCACTAACAACCACCTATGCTATCCAACCAAGTATGCTTATATATAGGGCATATGTAGGGGACAAACCCCAGCCACCGTCCCACCACATACCGGGCTGCTTAACATATTGTTGTTAATGATAATTAAGCGTTTCACCTCCCAACAACTAAGCATCCGATTGTTCTATGAATAGTTTTGAGTTTACTATCAAGTACAACTAAATGAATTAATCCTCAATAAACATCAAAATGAATGGACAAAGAAGAACACTTGATGACTAGTAGGGGTTGACTCCACGGTTCAACAAGCGATGGCCATTCAGTCTGTCTTACTAGGTCCTGACAACGAATAACACTGATGACTAGTAGGGCTTGACAAATGTCAAGACGCGATGGCCAATCAGTCTGTCTTGCGATGTCTGAGAGCTTAAGCATACAAGTTTATAGCATTCGCATAGATTAACTGATGACTAGTAGGGGTTGACACACAGGTCAACACGCGGCGGTCAATCAGTCTGTAGTCTGAGCATTGGAAGTGTATCAAGCATTCAAGTGTTCATGTATTCCAAGCATATCAAGTATTAACGTGTTCCAAGTATTCCAAGCATATCAAGTATTCACGTGCTTCAAGTATTACAAGTATATCAAGTATTCACGTGTTTCAAGTATTCCCAAACACATAAGTCTTTATAGTAAATTGTAACATATGGTCTTTCTAAGTTTAAGTTCCAAGAGTACATAGACATAGTTTTCGTAAGCATTTCTAGTTTTAGCATTTGTTTTCCTTACGCATTTAAATGTTTCAAAAGTTTTAAGCCATTATGTATAGTATAAATAGCATTAGCATTGAATCTATAGCTTTAGTTCTAGCATCTGGTATAAGCATAAAGTTTGTAGCATTGACCTTAGAATCTAGTTTGAGCATAGAGTTTAAGTATAATGTAAATATAAATAGTGTAAATAACATTAGCTATTTGCATTATAGTCTTAGTCTCTAGTTTCCAAAACATGCGTTACAAGTTTAAGCATTAGTATAAACATTGTAAATAAGTGTAAAAGCATTTAATAAACATTTCAAGAATTGTTTAATATGAATAACATGCTTCTCAGTCCCGAGGTAAAACAAATAAGTTTGAAAAGGGACAAATGAACTCACCTTGTGTTTGTAGTAGTTGACTAGGTATAACCAAGAATACGCGCGCTCGTTGTTGGTTCTCGTTGTGATGTTTACGATCCTGTATTGATTCCATAGTGTTTGTAGTTTATAAGTATTGGTTATAATTGTTGTGTATATATACACGTATGTGTTAGCCTTAAGGTAGGCTAACACAGCGAGTCTCGGTCTTTATTCGGCCCCGGTTTTTCAGTATTGATTCTAATAATGCTTAATTGTTTTAAGTTTGAGTTAGTAAGCTTGTCTTTGTCTCTTGTCCCACCGTGTGTAATCTCAACATGTTTAAGTGTTATTAGTGTATAAAACCTGAGAATTATACCACCTTTATAACAGTTAGGAGTGATACAAAACATTCATGTTTGTTAACATTAACAAGTTGGTTTGGTTATTTTGTTTTCCATCTATTGTACATGGGCCGAATAATTAAGTTGGGCCGTAATGAATGGGCCTAAATAATCCCTTGGCCCTATTGCGTGTTCTTGGGCCGGGTTAAGTTGTATGTGGGCCGAAAGTCGAAGATTTGGGCCAATTGATTAGGCTTTAAGTTGGATCAACACATTCTTGGACCACCAAAAATGTTGGGCCGATTTAATCCATGATGGGTCTAGCAATTGATCATGAGCCGCATATATGGGCTACGGTTTCTGTTTGGGCCGAACAATAGGGGTGGCCCAGCACCAAGAAAATGTTGGGCTGAACTTTATCAACATGAATTTGGGCCTAATCCAATGGACCGGACACTTATACGGCCGATTTGAAATGGTTAGAACCGGTCACCCCTAGGCACCAGCGAACCCTGTGATCATCTACCCTAGGTTCGGCCAAGTGTAAGGTTCGGCCATCATGCTTCGTCATAGGGTTCGCAAATAGCTGGTGGGTTCGGCTGAGGTTATAAGGTTCGGTTGAAGATACCATCGAGGTTCGGCTAGCTGCTATGGTTCGTGGGCGATGGCCAGGTTCGTCAACTAAATGGTTCGGCCTGTTGTTCGTGGCAGTACCTAGGTTCGTGAGGGATGGTTCGTAGCACATAAGGTTCGCCCACTATAGAGAGGTTCGCAATGAGGAATAGGTTCGCCACCCTTGCATGGGTGGTGATGGTTCGTTTCCAGCTGGGTTCGCCGAAGAAAGGTTCGGCTACACCCATTTTCCAACTGAACCAGGGTTCGGTCGTGGTCGAGGCTCACGAACCTGTATTTCACCATCATCATGGATTTCCAGATCTGTTGCTTGGGCGTATCCATAGTGTGGTGGTGCCAATATGGGCTTCTCATGAGTGTATAAGGTGCGTATAGGGCTCCTACACAAGTTGAGCGCTTTGGTTGATCAAACACAAGTAAAACCCTAATTTTCAGACTTTAAAAGCTTCATACCTCGCTAATGGCCGGATAAAATCCCAGATCGGTTGTACTTCTACGTAGAGGATGTCGAGAGCTTCGCGTGCACACCAAGAACGCATGATTCCGTCAAGAAACGAGCGAGTTATCGCGATTAGAAGAATGGTTATTCTAGAGAGAGAAAGTTACGGGTGAGAGCTTTAGAGAGAGAGAGAGGCTGAAAAATGAGAAGAAAGCCTCATTTTAGGCTTTAAATACCCCGAGGGTATTCGGGTTCGTTTCGGTTGCTCGGTTCGCGTTCTCATCGCGTTTCCGGATCGTAACGCTCGTTTTTATTAATTTAAATAAAAGGCTTTATTTTAAACGTTTGGAAAGTGGTTATTTCTAGTAAACAGTTTAAATATTATTTTCTTGAATTATTTATCGTAGTTTATTATTTTGAACGTTTCGTTATCTCTTTCGCGTATTTTACTTTTTTAGTTAAAATAGTTTCTTTTTAATTTATTTCTGATGAGTATCAAAATTGTAAAACAGGAAATATTATATTTCCTTAACTTTATTATCGTTCGTATCGTATTCGTTTTCGTTTCGTCAGAACGCGTCACTTACGCGCGTTTTCGTACAGAGCACTAACTGTACGAACACGATCGTTCGTTTCACTTTCTGATTTTGTTTTCTACTGTTCAGTCATCATTTCAGATCATTAAACTTTCAGATTTATTCGTACAGGTCGTCACCTATACGAATAGTTCGTCAGTTTAGTATTCTGTAACAACCACTGTTATGGTTTTATTCTGTTTATCCTCACATACGATTATACATAATAGCATCAAATCAAGCATGTGTGTATATGTTCGTCGTTGTCTGATGAGTTTCTGACTGTTAAATCATTAAGTTTAATCAGGATTTCAGAAACATAGTATTATAGTTTGTGTTTAGCATCGAATGTTAATAGCTTAGTATTTCTCCTAATTTGTATCTGAGTTACTGTACAAATTACTGTTTCGGTAACGATTCCGGCACAGATGTTACATTTTCTAGGAGTGATATATATATATATATATATAGAAACACACATATATATATTGCAGCATTTTTTGTCAGAAACTGGTAGGAACAAATAAGAAAAAAAGTAGAATTTTTTTTCAGTAGTTTGTTGAAAATACAACAAAAAATGAATAAATAAATAATGCTGGTGGCCGGAAATTTTTCGGAAACTAAATATAAAAAATAATAAATAAATAAAATATCTCATCGGAAATCAGTAGGAATATAAAAAATCTGAAAAATAAGCTTTGTCGGAAACAAGTCTGAATAGACAAAAAAAAAAACTTAAATCTTAATTTTTTTGGTGTCGGAAGAGTTCTTTGAAATTAGTTGGAAATAAAGTCGTCGGAAAGTCGTAGCAAAACTTACTCGGAAATTAGTCAAAAGAATTTTTCCAATCAAGTTTTTTCCAGCTGATATATTTGGTCGGAATTTGTAGGAAATTGTGTTTTCTGACAAATTTCCTACAAAATATATTTGTCGGAAACCAGCGCGTTTTCTAATAGTGTATCCGGCTGCAACGAAGAGCCCAAATAATGTAATCCTTTTAATTTGCAGCCCTACAACCAATTAATTATCATAAAAGAGGTTGAAATGAACCAAAAAGAGTGTATGTATGTTGCTTCGAGTTAGAATCGATCAAGATCCTTCCGTTTTTAACCATAGATTGCGGGAGGCAATTTCAGGCAACCAAAAATTACAAGGTAAAACTCAGCTTTCGATTGCCATATGTAGCCTGTTTAATAAATAGGTCGTATAGCATGCTTAACTAAACGAGTCATGTTTAGGTTGAATAAAGAGTGAAAAAAAGGAAAGCATAATTAGCTCCTAACTAAAACTAAAATGATGAACTTTTTCATTAACAACTACTTTATTATAATACCCCATAAAGAGATAAAAATAAAATGAAAAAGACATACCTTCCCTCCTATCCCAAGTGTTAGCAACATCTTTGCGTTGCGGTGGTTGTGACCGGCAAAAGCAATCATAACAGGAAACTCGAATTCATAGTTTTATAAACATAATACAAATCTTATGCTACCAAGTTCTATACATGATAGAAGTTTCTTTCACATATAATAGCACGCATAAGTAGCAGGAGCTTTGAACTTCAATTCTTATTTCTTACTATGACAATGATGTTCAATTAGCAAGTCATACATGGGTTTCTCATAATCTCCGCTTAGATTCTTTTTAATGCATATTTTATTTGATATCCTTATAAACCATTATGTTGAACGCAATTAAAAAATTTGTAAGAACAGTTTTGGAGATTGAAAAGAACAGTCCCTCCTATTTTTCTTTTTTAAAAACAGTTTTAACTTTTGAGAGGTTTAGTCCTTATCTTTTATATAAAGGTTTATAAGTGAGTTTTACAAAATCTATAAAATTTTGAAAAACTTTTATAAAGTTATATACTTACTTTTTAGAATGAAAATTATATAACTTATCAAATAAGTTCTCATAAAAGTATTTCTACCTTTATATAATGTTTCAACATAGTTTACATTTTGTTATTTATTCTTTTATAAAACTTACTTTATAGCTTTTCAAAATCTTAAATTTATAATTTAAAATATTATTGTTATAATTTTACCAATAAAATATTTTCTTTATAATTATCATCCTATAAATAAAATTTTGTAAGAATAAACATTTCGAATTTGTTAACAACTTGATATTACATAAATTTTACCAAAACGTTACACCGCCGACTTTACCTTTTAAATTATATATAATCCACTTGCTCAAAGCAGGGCAATATTTAATTTAGGAAAGCTAAAAGCATCACATAAATGAAGTCATCACATAAATGAAGTCAATGAACTAGGCTAAGCTAAAAGCATACGTAACACGTTTCTTTAGTCTTGATTTTCATGAGCTTTTACAACTAATTTTTTAATATAAAATCAAGGTGAGCTTTACTTAGAAATATCCCAACTCGTATTTTTCATTTTCTAATAAAAGTATTATTCATTATATGAACGATTCTTAGAGGTGTCAATTTGTATACATGTCAAAGGAAATGAGTTGGTTTGAGTAAACAATTGTAGTATAATGGGTTGAAATAGGTAACATCATAATATTGAATGGGTTGAGATGGGTAGCACTTAAACACAATGCGGGTCAAGACGGGTAACAAAAAAAGTATGTAAATGCAATGGATTCAAACATTTAAGAATGATTAATAACATATTTGATAATAAAATTATTAAAAATTATCCAAATGGACTATTTGTTTACTTATACAACATCTTAAATTAAACTAAATTGATGTTTTTTAAGAACAATCCATTTAGACCCGAATTTGCTTAAAACTCGTTCTGACCCGCACCTATCCCGAACTCGTTCCAACCCAACCCAACCCTCCCATTTTGCCAGGCCTAACGATTCTCCTACATTAATCACTTCCCGCTTCCATTTTGTTACAAGCAAAAACGTATCTCTGTCTGTTTTTTTTTTTCGAATAAATAAGTTATTGTTGATATGCCAAAGTAATGAATTTTAAATACTTCTTGTTAGAACCGGTTTGCAACAAAAAGACCAAAATAACCTTTCTATGTCTGAGTGTTCTGCCGTCTTTAACTCCTTAGTTGTTCCCCACTAATATTTTCAAACTTATTGTTCTACACTTGTATGCTTCTTATTGCCGTCCAATTGACACAAAATCACACACCTTATAAGACACACAAAAGTCCTAAAAACCTCTTTTTTATGGCAAGAACACAACCTTTTAATGTAACCAACACCATGCCACCATCAATAATCATGGACCATGAACATGAACCCAAACACGTCTCCGATGACTATTACAACTCTGATCATGGCTGTAGTTGTTTCCGCCTTTTCTCTTACTTTGACACACGCCATCGCAATGAGGAAACCGCATCGTTGATCTACCAAAGGCCGGGAGATTTTTTGGATAACGACGGTTGGTTGATGAAGCAGTTCAAGAATATGAAAGAGTTTTCGGAGCTTGCGGCTGGCCCGAGATGGAAAAATTTCATTAGAAGATTTAGTAAGAAGCCGAGGAAGGCGAATTCGCCGTTTCAATATGATCCTGAGAGTTATGCCCTTAACTTTAACGATGGTGGTGGTGGTGGTGGTGAAGATGATTCGGTTTCTTGTAGTTTCTCCACAAGATTTGCTTCTCATTCACGATCCATGGCTAGTTAATGTTTTACTTTTTAATTTAATTTTATTCTTTTATTTAATTATAGTATTTCTTTGTTTATTTTTATTGTGAAAGAGATGAAAATTGTAATCAAACTCGAATTCAGTGAGATTTTGTTGCATTCCGTAGTAAATAGATATTATCAGGGCCGTCTTTGAAAGATTAGATGTCTTGTGCAAATGTTAAAAATAGGTTCCTATGTGTGCAAATGTGATAATTAGTTTATAACTAAATATGAAGTGACTTAATTTGGCTAAATTATAAATTGTAATAAGTTATTGGGTCAAATGTTTAAAAAACAAAATTTTCTTTTAGCTTTTATAAAATTCGTAAATGGGTTAAATACATTTAAAAAACTAGAATGTAAATTATATGTGTTTGTTGTAAAATAAATTAATATATATAATATATACAATTTTTTTTTAAATTAGGGTCTCCTAAAAAATGAGTCATATGCGCTCGCACCTTACGCACTTGCTTTAAGACCTCTTGATCTTATTTATTATTAGTTTGATAGCCAAAATAATGTTGATGCTAATTATAAATACAAATAAAAGGAATACGTATTATTTTTATGTTCTGTTAAATATATATATATATATATATATATATATATATATATATATATATATATATTAATTTCCTATCATAAAAATTACTTTAAAAAAACAAATTATATTAGATGTAAAAATTTTCTAAAATAAAGAATTATTTTCGAAAATAAGAAATATTTTAAAACCATTTTTTTATAAAAAATATTTTTTTTTATTATAGACAATTTTTTCAAAACACAATAATTGAAAATCATATTTTTTAATTGAGTTATTTATAAAAAATTGCAATCAAAAACAGTTTTTTGAAACAACACTACAAAAAAATGTCATGTAATCACATAGAAAAGTGTCAAACAAATTCAAAAAAAATAAAAAGAAATACCACAAAACACCCTTTTTAGAATTGTGGCACACAAAAAAGTGTCACCAAAAGTGATGACGCTAATACTACTTTCTCAAGTGCCCCTACAAAGTTTCTGGGCTTTTAGTACCATTTTTTTTACAACTTAGAAAGACTTTAGTGGCAAATTTTTGATACCACTAAAAATAATCTTAGTTGCATATTCACATTGTCACACCCCGACCGACGGCGGAATGCATCGGGGCGTGATTATGACTGTTCATTAGCTCATGGTGCTATTCTACATTTCACTGTTTAATGCATCATTAAAACAATACAACATATCATTCATTAAATTCAAATAACATTACATGAATTGAATACAAAATAATTACAATTGAATGCTAGACATTTTTTAAAGTTTAACTAGGTCTACTAAGTCTTATCCTATGTCTTCATCATGCTTCCTTATCCTGTTACACATGTAAAATAGAGTTTGTTAACTATTTGTATAGTTGGTGAGTTCACACACTAAATTTAAATAATAAGTATAAAAAGGATACAAACAATAGCCTAACTAGAATATGTATCATAAGCATAGCATGAATACAAGTTTGAGTAAATAGAATGAATGAATGAATGAATAACAATAGCTTGTATCCAAACAAGTATCCTTACAACATGTTAATTACCATACTATAAATTAACAGTTATAATTCAACAAGTTTGCTAGGTGTATTTTTCACCTTTTCACACAAAGACAAAAGCCAATGCGAAGATGGTATCTAACACATCTTAGGGGGTGTTTGTTTGAGTCTGAATACATCTGAATGGGTCTGAATACATCTGAATGGTTCTAATTCAGACAGTTTGTTTCACTTAAAAAAGCACGTCTAAATGGAATTTTTCACAAGGTTGTCATCTATACCCTTATCATTTCTTTCTTGCCCTAATCCCTTTTCTCCCGTCCACACCCACACAGCATCTTCAATCGGCCATCCACCCACCGCCTCCCCGTCGATCTCCTCCCTCCCACGGCACCGACCACCACTTCAATAGCCACCACCGTTCCACCACGTTGCGATATCACCGTTCCACCACGTCACGCCATCATCGTCGTTCCAGCACAGGCGCTCCACCACAGCCGCTCCACCACCGTCGCGCGCACCACCAACGGTCGAACCAACCTCTGAATCTGCAATGGTTTTCGAAGGACGGTGGCGGCGGCAACTGATCGGTCCTGATTAGGTGCTTAATCTTCTTTGCGATGGTTGTTCGAACATCGACGACTGGTCCCGATTAGGTGGTTAAATCGGTGGTGTTGGTTCGATTAGCTGGTTCAATCGGTGGTGGTGGACCGATTGGTGATGGTGGCGAAGGGATTCAAGGGATGCAGCATCAAAACGGTGGTGGTGGTGCCGTGGTGGTTCCGTGAGGCTGCAAACGAAGGGGTGAAACCTGCTACGACCTACTAGGGTTTTGAACCGAAATTTTTTTTTTATTTTTTTATTTTCATTCAAACGTGTAACCAAACAGTCTTAACCAATTCAGCACTTAATGGTTCAGACCCTCTTAACCATTCAAACATCTTAACTATTCAGCACTTAATGATTCAGATCCAACCAAACGGCCCCTTAGGCTACTAAGTACTAGCTTGCTTGACTGGCAACACACATAGAATCTCACATAGAATCAACACATTGTATAAGCATAGCATCTAACACATATGAATAACTAGGTCTAAGGCTTGCATCATAGATTGAATAAATACTAGAATGAATAGAATTTGAATAAGACATGTGTAACATCCCAAAAACAAAAATGTAAAAGGGAGTGTGAAGAAACTCACATTAATGGTGCTCGAGGAAACTAGTACAATGAAGAAGAATCAAGATCAACAGTTGTATCAAACTAGATGCTTTGAGGATTGAACGTGCGCGGCCAGACAGCAGTTCAAAGGATCAAGTATACGATCCGAATGCAAACGTGGTTCAACCTAGTCAAACGAATGCAACGAGGATGGGTAAACATTATGCTAGGCATAGCTAAATTAACGGACATCATAGGTCGGACTCGTTGGCTTAATGAGTCTCTACAAGACTACACCAACTCTAAAGGCGACCTAAACAAGGCAACCTAAACAAGCCTAATGCTGACAACTAATAACCAAAGCTCAACTACTTTGAATAGGAAAGACTAAGTAAATGAATAATGAAAAGAAGAAAACGAAAGAAAATTACCTCAATGTTACAGACGAGACGATCTTTAAGCGCAGCACCTCCTCGCCAAGAGCAAAAAAATAAAAATAAAACTACTACGTTCAACATCCCAATGGGTGTTGCACTTGTAGAACCACCAAAATTTGGTTATTCTACTTGCTTATACTCAACTAGGAGTTGCAAAGCTACAAGGGGCCAAGCAAGGATATTTATAGGTGTTTAAAGGGGAGAAATATTGGTTTTTTGGGCGATGTGGGATGGGTTTTAAGATGAATTCGCGTCTGGCAACCGTCAACAAAAATCAAACTTGTTTTCGCGATTCCCGCTTCGTTATAACTCCGTTTTGCGCACGGTTTTCGCCCACGTTCATCGTTTTCAGAGTACTATCATATGGAAGAGAGTAATACAACATTTATGGTGTCGAGAATTTGGTTTAAGCATGGGATCTTGGCGTGAATCAATGGTTACATTCTCAAACTTTTGTTTAATTCTTGCTTCGTTTGGGCTCGGTTTTTATTCACTGTTTGAATTTAGTTTCTTCTTAGTATACTATTATATCTAGACGATTTGTGTGGTCCAAAATGTTAGGAAATGTTGGCTAAATGGTCACCCGAAAGCTATCTTATGTCAAAACTATGAATACAACTATCCAAAGCATGTTATAAACTTTGTTTTATTATGTACGAATATAATTATAATTCAAATAGAAAAGTGAAAAACCATGGGGATTATACATATTAATTAGTTTTAGTGGTACTTTAATTTGCCACAATATAAAAAACCATTTGTGGCTCAATTATTATGTCGGTAAAAGTTGTTTATAACTCCTGTATATACTAAAAGTAACATTGTTATAAAAAAACATTATTTACAATATAAAATGAAATTTAAATAAAATTGTAAACGTAGAATTCATAACCTTAAAAAGTTCAATCTGATACGTAAGTAAAAAAATGTCAAAAAATGTGTAATAAGTAACATCTTTCAATTTTTCAATGTTTACATGGTAAGAGTAATTTAAACATTGATGAAAATTTCACTCTAATAAACTAATTTTCAAAACTTCTCATGATATCCATCATGTTATCATCAATCATATAAACAAGCATTAGTTATTTACACATTGAAATCTCATGTCATATGTAATGTGATTTTCAAGTCATTAATAAGGATAAGACAACATGATTTGAACTTAAAATTAAGAATAATTTATCATAATTACGATGTCAACAAGATTTAAAAAATCAATCATCCAAATGTTCTAAATGTCCAGTAAAATAGAGACTTTTGGCTACTTAATTTCATATCAAAATGCAAAATGTTAAAAAAAAGTGTAGAATGGGACAACAACATTCTACCTTGTTATGGTGGTTTGAATGAAATAACAAATAAACTACCATCAAATATTGCTTAGATTCTACTTTCTAGAACAAAGAAGAAGATCACCTTAATAGATGAACACAGATCCAGAAACATGAAATGGTAATAAAGGATGTGTATTTCTCAAAAGAAAATTAAAAAAGATGTCAATATTTGTTTCCATTTCATTAATTCACATATATAGGGCTATCAATTTCAGAAAAGTACACGTTAAAACGACAAGTCTTTAACATTTTCGTGTTTACCCTTAACATGTTTCGTGTCTAACATAGTCGACACGTTAAGACCTGTTAAGACCCATTAAGACCTATTTAAAATTTAAAATTTAAAATAAATAATATAATAAAATATGTGGGTAACCGATTAGCTTCTAAAAATTTATAATTATCTAACCCTTGTTTCTTAACGGGTTCCTTAACAGGATTTTAACATATATTTAACAGGCTTTTTAATAAGTTATTTATAGTGTTAACAGTTAACAAGTTCCTTAACAGGTCATTTCGTGTTTACGTGTTTTTAACGGGCCGTCTTCTTGTTTTGAATAACAGACACGATAAGAATTGGTGTCACAATTCGTGTTTCGTGTCTTAGCGGGTCGTGTCTAATCCGTTATGACAACCTTAAATTCACACAACTATGTGAGATATATTATTTAACAACAAATATTCTCCCACAAATCCTACTAACAACCGTACTTCATCAAACAAAGAGAGCATCATGCACTTAACGTAATAACTAGTTAAATGGAAGCCTAACATATATATATATATATATATATATATATATATATATATATATATATATATATATATATATATATATATATATATAGGGGAAGGTTCCATTGTTAACCCTTCCTTATAGCGTTAACCGCTTAACCCTAGCGTTTTTTGCCAGAATCTTAGTTTTTTTCATGGTTTTTATTATACATAAATAGGGGGTTTCTTTTTTGTGTTTTTGCTAATTCATCACCGTTTAGAAGTTATAGTAAGTGTAAGTTACTTACACTTACTTACATTTACTTACATCAGATAGGAATTGTAAGTAAGTGTAAGTAACTTACACTTACTATAACTTCATTTGCTCATTTGATTAACTTAATTATTTAATAATCAATTTTCATGTAGCAGGACATTTGAAAGATTAACTAGTGATCTCTACAGGATAACACAGGAATCGGATGAGACTCTAAGGAGTTATGTGAACAAATTTGGCAGAAAATCCTTGGATATCCCTAATCTCGATATCACTACGGCTGTTCAAGCTTTCAAAATGGGGTTGCAGAAAAACTCACCTTTTTATGATGATTTGGTTATGAATCCTTGCAGGAGCATGGACGAAGTTCGGAATCGAGCATTGAGATTAATAAGGTTGGGAGATGATAAAGAGATCCGGAAGAGGATTACTACAACTCCTCCCAATGACCAAGGCAAAAGGAAGTTGGATTCACCCACCAATAAATCATTCAAACCCAAGCCATACTACAAATCCGACAACCATAAGATCAATTTTGTGGATTAGGATGAAGATGATGAAGATTATCCCAGGATATCTGATTATTGTTTTTCTATAGATATTCCTGAACCAATGTGTGCTATGCAGGATTTAGGTGAAAAGGATAGATGGCCTCCTAAGGATAAGAAGTTTGCTACGAAAAATAAATCCAAATGGTGCGCATTTAATGAAGATTTTGGACATATAACTGAAGATTTCATTGCCTTGAGGAAAGAAATAAGCAACTTACTTAGCAAAGGCCATCTCAAGGAACTTCTCGGTAAAAGGAAAGAAAGGAGGCAGGATCCTGATGGATTCCCAAAAAGAGTTGCATCCCCACCAAAGGATGCCAAGGTAATAAACTTTATTTCTGGTGGATCTGACATATGTGGTACTTCTTATTCTGCAGCCAGAAGACATGCTAAAGAGGCTAAGATGGAGAATGGAGAAAGACCCACAAAAACTTCGACAATAACCAAGGATACTGTGATATCCTTCGAAGAACAAGATCGAGAAAACATCATAGATCCTCATCACGAGAAAAGGAAGTAATATCCTTCATAAAAAGAAAGTAATATCCTTCATAAAAAGGAAGTAATATCCTTCATAGATCCTTCATGGATTGAAACTGAAGCCTTTGTACAGGTTAGAGAAAAGGAAGTAATATCCTTCATAAAAAGAAATATCCTGACCAGATTCGAGATGCCCGCTGAGATTACTTGCGACAATGGATCTCAATTCATTGGCAAAAGAACTACCAACTTTTGTGAAGCATGGGGGATAAAAACGATCACTTTCACACCAGTACATCCTCAGGCTAATGGCTAAGCAGAATCAAGCAATAAAATTATCATAAACAATCTCAAAAAGAAGTTGGGATCCAAGAAAGAAAAATGGGCTGAAGAACTCCCATTTGTCCTATGGGCAGATAGGACTACTACAAAAAATGCGACTGGTCAAACTCTATTCTCATTAGTATTTGGTTCAGAAGTTGTGCTCCCAACTGAGATGATTATCTCTACTGCAAGAACAAGTCTACAAACTATAGAAACTAATAACGAAACATTATCTCAGAATATAGATACTATTGATGAATCTAGGGATATTGCGAAGATTAGAATGGCTGCCTATCAGCAAAAGATAGCCAAATCCTACAATAAGAATATAAGGATCATAAGATTCCAAGTAGGAGATTTAGTTTTAAGAAAAGCATTCCAGAATACCACTAACCCTACGGATGGAAAGCTTGCCCCAAAATGGAAAGGACCTTATAAAATCGACTCCGAAGCCAGAAAAGGGGTATGTAGATTAATTACTTTGGACGGTGAACCTCTTCCAAGGGCATGAAATGCCATTCATCTTAAGACTTATTTTATTTGACATTTATCGTTACTCGCATAAATATACTCATATTCTTAGAATACTCCTACATTTATATGCTGATATATTCTCAAAATACCTTGATACTAACATAAGCATTGGAGAGGCTTAGGGATCCCTAATGCCTACCTTTGCTCAACCCAAGTTTTGAAAATATATGTCTCAACCCAAGTTTTGACCTAAAATCAAAACTTGATCAAGACTCCCGCAGAGACTATACGTCCGGTTGCAAAGTTTTGACCTGAAATCAAAACTCAAGAGACATTTGTCTCTCATGAAGACTTAGGGTTCATACCCTCGCCACTAGCGCACATATATCCTGCTATAATCCAAGATAATGGGACCAGTACACGCATGAGTGGCTGACAATTTCATTATCAAAGGTTATAACTATGGATCCTCCGTAATATCCCGGTATAGTTGGAGATTTTGGGACCAGTACACGCATGAGTGGCTGACAATTTCATTTTCAAAGACTATAACCAGGGATCCACCGAATTCTGACCTAGTCACCAGCATTCCGGCCTTAGTCGCCAGTATCTTTCGGCCTTGTCGCTAGTATTTTCGGCCTTAGTCGCCAGTATAATCGACCTTGTCGCCAGTATTCCGGCCATAGTCGCCAGTATTTTCGGCCTTGTCGCCAGTATATTGGGATTATCCCAATCTTTCTTGTTGTTGAACCTGTGCAGGACTAAACTTTCAAGGATATTTGAGATAAAGCACATACTTGGAACGAGCCCAGAGATATTGAGGAGCTGGACTCAACTCTCAAGACCATTTCGAGATAACGTACAAAGTATATTCATAATATGCCCAAGTTATAAAGGTATGTAATTTACACGTTATCCTGACAGGGATAAGAAAAGCTTCGAGAATGATTTCTACTCTTTCAAGGAGTTGATATTTATTTCTTAACTCTACAATAATCTTTATTTCTGACTATACAGTTAACTTTTATTTATAAATATTTGATCCTGAAATAAAGTCTTGTATAAATATTTTCAAAAAATCAACTATAATAATATTCTCTATCCTCTTACAATCAGTATCCTGATCAGGATAAGTCGAGACGCTTCTCAAATATATCCTGAATGTAAAATACTAATTCGAGAAAACACTTTAGAGAAAGTTTGTAAAATAGGAGTATTAAAATAGTACAATTCTATAAGTAATACGAATACTTGAAATGTAAAAAATAATGTCATATCATTCCGTATAATTAAGACAACTATCCCAAATTATCTTTAAACAAGTTTCTTATAAGGAAAACTTATAAATTACAATGGGGATAATTTAATTTTCATCAAATATATCCTTAAGATGTTTCACAGACACAATTAAACATAATAGCCTAAAGTATTCATTAAGATTACTAAGTCGAAAGATTAATCAAAGTAAGATCAGTATATCGGGCTTCGCCATGAAAACACATGGTCCCTCCACCCAATATACTGAAAAATGTCAGAACAAGAACAAAAGGAAATTTTAGGCTTCGCCATGTAAATACATGGTCCCTCCACCTAAAATTCTATAAATTGTCTGCCCATTCAGGGACTTAAAATTGTAATATTGTTTAAAACTACAAGATATCATGAAAAGAACCACAAATATGATGGGCTCAGACCTTATCAACTCTGTCTTCATCGCCCATCGCCACATCACCTACTCCTCCACCTTCTCCGATATCCTCACCTCCTGCCACTTTACTAGTCTCCACCACGCTCGTCGTCTTGGCCGCTGGATCAGAAGTTTCTGCCATATCCCCAGTCAGCTTAGCCAAAACTTTGACGCAATCGGCTAAATCCTTGTCCCACAAGTCAGAGCCCTCCTGCTTCGACTTCTTTGCCATTTGGATCTTGGCCTTAAGGATAACTACGGCAGCAGACTTTTTGGTCCCCTCAATGGAATGACTCTGGTTATCAAATGATTGAACAACCGGGAGCAATTTACTTACGAGACTTAGTTTACATTCATAAAAAGTATCTAATCTCTTTCACCTTCAGTTTATGGGTGACATCACTATCCTTAGCCAGCTTCTTAAACTTCAGAGCCTCCTTCTCGTAGTGTCCAGCCTTGGCAAGAGCGATCTTCTTTTGATCCTCAAGTTCTTCAATTTGCTTTTCATAGGCCTCCTTGTCACCAGAAATTTTCAAGATAGGCTACAAAATGAGGATATTTTGAGGATATAGTTATGCCAGAATAAATAAACTGAGAGAATAAAGAACTCACCTTTTGTAGAATATCAACAACAGGGAAGTCAGGAACATCATCCTCTGTTCGATATCCTGGTTTTCAGTAACAAGTGATTAAAACTTCGGTGCTGTAACATAAAAACAAATAAGAATTGGTTAATAAAAAATCAAAAAATAATGAGGAAAAATAAGAATCCTACCATTCAACAACCAACTAATAGGAAGAGAAATTCCCCCAGGGATAGAACTTCTCTTAACAAAGAAAAACTTGTCTCTCCACTCGTCTTCATTCATGGTAACCCCATGAACAAAAACAGGGGCACCGGTTTGCCTCTGAAGCAAAAAACGGGAGTATCCATGGGTACGAAGCTGGTAAGCAAAAGAAATTTCAGGAATATCGATCTTGAGACCATACTTATGGTTCAATTTATGGAGAGTAACAAGCAACCGCCAACCCATAGGCATAAGTTGAGGATTACAGAGACGGGTAATCCGAAAGAATTCAGAACTCAGAGTAGGGAAGGGGAAAGATAGACCTAATGAAAATTGGTATTCAGGAAAACAAACCCATTTAGTAGAACTATGATCAGCTTTCAAAGCATGATCATATCGGCAAAAAACGGTTTCATCAGGGAATGCTCAGGAAAGCTGCATGACTTCAATATGATCATCATCGAAGATACATGCATTCTGATCAGTGTACGGAAGGATGTTTTGATCAAAGAAATCACTAACCTCAGAGGAAGAAGTAGAATTCGACATTTTTACTTAATTAAAAAGTAGAAAAAGAGAGGATTCGAATAAGAAAACTTACCGGAGAAGATGATCAAAGAAGATAAGTGATTTGAAAGAAGAGAGGCGTGATCATTATGTGCGCAATATTCTGACATTCAAACAGCAACCGTTATCCCCATCTAACCGTCCACTTAATCATGAAACTGTCAATTCAAATTTCAAATTTCGAATTTTAAACTTTAGATTTTTAAATTTTACAGCTGTAAACACTAACTGTAAAATTGGGGCAATTGTTAGGCGCAAAATATTCTCACTCGGGATATTTCAGGATCCGGGATATTTCGGGATTAGGGATATTTTAAGGATATATATTATCACTAACAATTATCTCTGTTGCTTAACATCTATTACGAGATTTCATGGATTGACAGGTTGTCTTACGGTTGGCCCTAATATCACGGAAGCATTATCAACTAACCAAACTTGGATGCGGAATCTAAGGAAGATTTATGCGGATGATTGGAATGAGTCTCCCACATTTGGAAGGTGCCGAAATAATCAGAACTAACGTGTGAACATTATTGAATGTCTTTTTTCTTGGTATAAAACCGAGGCAAATGATCGATATAGGACACGGAATATTGAGAAAACACACACGAAACTCACTGAAGCTCATTCAGCTGCTTAGAATCGATCAACTTGCGCTCTTTCTTTGTATTTGACTTATTTGATTATTAATAAAACTAGGCAGAGTGACAATTGTCACCTCCCAAGGTTTTTATGCCGGCAATCCTAAGGGATTAAGGGTTTTTCCTCGTACAAATCTCGTGTGTCTTGCTATTTTTATGTTTGATATATTCAAAAATCCTCAGGGATATCCTGAACATATATTCAGTATACTCAATATATTTGCTTGTAAAACACAATACCCCACTTTTCTAACTCGGTTTTGCTAAAAGTTAAGCTTGTTAATTTTTACCCGAAACAAGTAATATCCACGGGTCATTCTAGGAAGTTAAATAGAGGGTATATATCAGTTAAGGATTCGTTTGGTTGTATAACCCAATGTTTTGAAAATCGGACCGGACCTGGAACCAGGGGTCAGCCAGCCCAAAAGCAACATGTGAACTGTCCTCAAGAGAACCAGCCGGTTAACCAGGCGGACCAAGAATTGTTTAACTGGTTGGACCAGATTTCAAGTTTTTTTTAACTAAAAACCAAAGAATTAAACATTAAAATCAAACCTTGTATTTTTTAACATAATTATATTTGTTTAAACCTTAATTTTGTTTGTTTAAATGTGTTTATAATTCTATAATTTTTTTTTTAGAATTTGTATATATTTATTATGTCATCCGATTCTTGAATCCGGTCCGACCAGTTTCCAGTAAGGGGTCCGGTCCGGTTCTAATATATATAATGATTCTACGAATGTATTTTAGATACTCTCCACTCTGATATGCATATTCAAATATAATTCCAATTATAGAACTGTTTCGGGTAAAAATTAACAGGTGTAACTTTTAGCAAAACCGAATTAGTTTTGTGGGGTATTGTGTTTAACAAGTAAATATATTGAATATCACAAATATATGTTCAATATATCCCTAAATATCCCTGAGGATCCCTAGGGATATTTCAGAATATAAAATGAGATAAACAGCCAAACACACGAGATTTATACGAGGAAAAGCCCTTAATCCCTTAGGATTGCCGGCATAAAAACCTCGGGAGGTGACAATCGTCACTCTGCCTTGTTCATATTAAACTAACAAAGTAAATAATACAAAGAAAGAGCGCAAACGATCGATACTAAGTGTTACAGAGCTTCTAGTATGTGTAGATTGATGTAATGCTGCGAATATATGTGAAAGAAGTCAAAAAGTGTCCTCCTAAATCGATCAGATGCCTCAATTTATAGTAAAATACAATTAACAATATTCCCGAATATTCCGGCGAGAATCTCGGAATCATGACCATGTCTTCAATTGTGGCAGCTACCACGTCCATCAAACGTGTGGAAGTGCTTCTGTCAACTAAACCCCGGATCTTTAGGTCAAATCTAGTCAATATGACCTTTGGTGACTTGTTCTCCACTTGTAGCCGTTATTTAGCATGTTTACCACGCTTTCTTTGACTTTATCCCGACTTTTAGGGTAAAACACGTCCACAATAAGTTACCTGCAAGACTAAGTCGAGCTATACAGAGAAAAGATCATTAGTGACGTTAGTATTCAGGATATTTGAGGATACTTAAGAATATTTAAGAATACTTAAGAATCCCATATTCCAGATTATCCTCGGCTATCCCGAATCTCAGACCATAAAAATTGACCCACAACAATTGCCCCAAAAATTTTGTAAGTTGTTTTTAATATATACAACTTTAAAATTTTTCAGACTTAAACATTTGTGAGGATTTGTCTTAATTGTATATATGGTTGAAAATAATTTAGATATAGGCTTAAAATTTATTGATGTAACATTTTGTATAAAGACAGATGTAGTGCATACTATCAATTATTAAAATATATTTCCAAATATTCAAAAATGAAAAATATCATAGTAAATTAGAAGAGTTAAGAAACAGGTACCAATTTCGGGAGATAGTAGATTTAGTTTGAAATCTTCTTAGTTCCTGTTATGATATCAAAAACATTTCATACCTGAATATCCCCAATTGTTTTGCGATATTCCTGAGTATCCTTGAAAGTCAGTCCTGCACAAATAGAATAACAAGAAAACTTGGGACAAGCCCAAAATACTGGCGACAAGGCCGATTAAACTGGCGACTATGGCCGGAATACTGGCGACTAAGGCCGGAATACTGGCGACTAAGGCCGGAATACTGGCGACAAGGCCGAGATACTGGCGACTGAGGCCACTGGCGACTAAGGCCGGAATACTGGCGACTAAGGCCGGAATACTGGCGACAAGGCCGAGATACTGGCGACTGAGGCCACTGGCGACTAAGGCCGGAATACTGGCGACAAGGCCACTGGCGACTAAGGCCGGAATACTGGCGACTAAGGCCGGGATACAGGCGACTAGGCCGGAATTCGGAGGATCCCTGGTAATAGTTTTTGAAAATGAAATTGTCAGCCACTCATGCGTGTACTGGTCCCAAAATCTCCAACTATACCGGGATATTTCGAAGGATCCTTATTTATAGCCCTTGATAATGAAATTGTCAGCCACTCATGCGTGTACTGGTCCCATCATCTCAAACTATAATAGGATAAACGTGCGCAACTGGCGAGGGCATGAGCCCTAAGTCTTCATGAGAGACAAGAGTCTCTTGAGTTTTGATTTCAGGTCAAAACTTTGCAGCTGGACATAAAGTCAGTGCGGGGTCTTCATCAAGTTCTGATTTCAGGTCAGATCTTGGGTTAAGACATAAAGTCTCATCTCTTCTCCTGCTATACCTACAAAACAATAAGATTTTTGCATAGCTGGGAACCATGAATCCTGATGCCCCTCTTATGCTTGATTAGTAGCATGGTAATTAGGAATATACAAGAATATGTAGGCATATACAAGAATAATTATAAATATTCAGAAATAAGAATGCAGGGTATAACTTAATAAGTTTTAAATAAAGTATAACTTAAGATGAATGGCATTCCAAGATCTTGGAAGAGGTTCTCCTTCCATGTTGGTTAACTTGTATGCACCTTTTCCAGCTTCGGAATCTATCCTATAGGGTCCTTCCCATTTCGGAGCAAGTTTTCCATCAGCTGGGTTGGTGGTATTCTGAAATGCCTTTCTTAGAACCAAGTCACCAACTTGAAATCTTCGTATCCTAATATTCTTGTTATATGATTTGGCTGTCTTTTGTTGATATGTTGCCATCCTTATCCTTGTAATATCCCTAAGTTCATCAATAGTATCTAGATCCTCAGAGAGTGTTTCCTTATTGGATTCTAGATTTTGCAGGCTTAACCTTGCGGTAGGGATAACCATTTCAGTTGGGAGAACGGCTTCAGAACCATACACTAAGGAGAATGGCGTTTGACCAGTTGCATTCTTTGTGGTTGTTCTATCAGCCCATAGGACAAATGGAAGTTCTTCAGCCCACTTTCCTTTCTTGGATCCCAACTTTTTCTTAAGGTTGTTGATTATAATCTTGTTGCTTGATTCTGCTTGACCATTAGCTTGAGGATGAACAGGTGTAGAGGTGATCATCTTTATGCCCCAGCTTTCACAAAAGTTCGTGGTCCTTTTGCCTATAAATTGAGACCCATTGTCACAAGTGATTTCTGCGAGTATTCCAAATCTGGTTAGGATATTCCTCTTTATGAATGAGATTACTTCTTTTTCTCTAACTTGTACGAAGCCTTCTGCCTCAATCCATTTTGAGAAATAATCTGTCATAGCAAGCATAAACACCTTTCCTCCAGGTGCTTTAGGTAGCTTTCCTACTATATCCATTCCCCATTTCATGAATGGCCATGATGAGACTATTGGATGTAGAGGTTCAGCTAGTTGATGAGTTATATTGCTATGTCTTTGACAAGCATCACATTTCTGGGAATAAGACATTGCGTCTCTTCTCATAGTTGGCCAAAAGTATCCTGTTCTCAGGATCTTTGAGAATAATGCTCTACCCCCAGTGTGGTTTCCACAATCTCCTTCATGGATATCTTTCATTACTTCCAAACTTTCGGGTTTCTCCAAACACCTTAAGTATGGGCCTGATATTGATTTCCTATATAAGATATCTCGTATGATTGTGTATCTAGATACTTTTGCTTTAAAAGCTCTAGGATTTGTTTCTTCATCAGGTATTTTTCCTGTTTGAAGATAGTTCTTGATAGGGGTAGTCCAGGATATTTCATGTGCTTCTGAGTGAAGAACTTCGGTATTCTCGGGTTCACTATCCTGATCTATATCCTGCAAATCTATCGCTGGCCTTAAAATATGTAGGATAGGAATATTAATATCCTCAGGAATTCTTAGGGATGATGCTAAGTTTGCCAATGCATCCGCCTCAGCATTCTCATCTCTTGGTACTTGAGCGATATCAAAGTAGTAAAAATATCCTGAAATATCCTTAACTATTTCTAAGTATTTTGCCAATTTATCTCCTTTAGTCATATAAGATCCATTAAATTGATTGGCTATTAGTAGGGAATCGACAAAAACATGTAAGTTTCTAATGTTCATATCCCTAGCTAATTGAAGTCCTGCTATTAGGGCTTCGTATTCTGCTTCATTGTTAGTTGCTTGAAATTCGCAACTAATCGATTGGGGTATTATGTCCCTCTGTGGCGATTTTAGTATAATGCCTAGTCCTGTTCCTCTTATATTCGAAGATCCATCAGTGAATAAAGTCCACTCACCAGTATCCTCATCTAAGAGTTTTACTTCTAGATCCACTTCTGGTTGTAGATCACTACTAAAATCAACCACAAATTCTGCTAAAGCTTGTGACTTGATTGCTGTCCTTGGTTCATAGATCAAATCGTAGGTGCTGAGTTTAACTGACCATTTTGCCATCCTTCCTGATAGCTCCGGTTTTCTCAGCACAGATTTGACAGGATAATTTGTTTTAATGTGTATTCTATGTGTTTCAAAGTAATGTCTTAGCTTAGTTGATGCCATAACCAAAGCTAAAATTAGCTTTTCTAAATGAGAATATCTAGTCTCAGCATCTACTAAGCTCTTACTTACATAATATACAGGGTGCTGTGATCCCTGATGATCCTTAACTAACACAGCACTTACAGTAGTTCGGGATACTGCTAAGTATAGTGATAGTGGTTCACCATTTTCTGGTCTCATGAGCAACGGTGGTGAGGATAAATATTCTTTTAGATCCTAAAGTGCCTTCTCATGCTCTGCATCCCACTGGAACTTCTTATTCTTTTTAAGGATATCGTAGAATCCTTTAAATTTTTCGGAAGACCTTGAGATGAATCTATTAAGTGCAGCTATTCTTCCCGTTAATTTTTGTACTTCTTTTATGTTCTTTGGGGATTTGAGGTTTAAGATTGCTTGAATTTGTTCCGGGCTAGCCTCTATCCCTCTTTTAGTGACCATATATCCCAAGAACTTTCCTGATCTTACCCCAAAATGACATTTAGATGGGTTAAGTTTCATATTATAGTGGTCCAGGATATCGAAGGATTCCTGAAGATCCTTAAGGTGATTCTCAGTTATTTTCGATTTGACCACCATATCATCTATATATACTTCCATAGTGTCCCCCAGTTTCTCTTTGAACATCATGTTAACGAGTCTCTGGTATGTGGCTCCAGCATTCTTCAAGCCAAATGGCATTGCTGTATAGCAATATATTCCTGTTGGCGTCATGAAAGCTGTGTCTTCTTGGTCTGAAGGTTCCATTTGAATTTGTTGAAAGCCTGCTGATGCGTCCATGAAAGTTAACATTTCATGTCCTGCTGTTGCATCTACCATGGAATCTATATGTGGTAATGGAAATGGGTCTTTAGGACAAGCCTTGTTGAGGTCTGTGTAATCTACACAAACTCTCCATTTTCCATTCTTCTTTTGAACCACGACTACGTTGGCTAGCCACTTTGGAAATTTCACCTCTCTAATCATTTTTGCTTTTAGGAGTTTCTCTACTTCCTCTTGAATGATTAGATTTCTTTCGGGTGCAAACTTTCTTCTCTTATGGTGGACAGGCTTAATATTCCTATCTATTCCTAATTTATGTGTAATCACATCTGAGGATATTCCTGTCATATCCTCATGTTTCCACGCGAATGTGGAAACTCTTGATTTCAGAAAAGAAATCAGTTTCTTTTCAATATCCTCAGGGATACTTGTTCCTATAAGGACTTTGACCTCAGGATTATCGGGATCTAAAGGTACTTCCTTTACTTCTTTTTCCCTATATTCCTGAGTATCCCCAAGGTCGCACTTTGATTGCTATGCGGGTGAAGGTCTAGTTGTTCCCTTCATCGAGGATGAGTAGCACTCCTTGGCTTCCTGCTGGTCACTATTGATCTTTACTACTCCCCACGGTGTCGGCAGCTTGACACATTGATGGTAGGTCGAAGGGACTGCTTTCATGTCATGTATCCAAGGTCTACCTAGTATAATATTGTAACAAGAAAGGGAATCTATAATACAGAAGTGTTGCATAGAGTTTACCCCCTCGATGTATACCGGTAGTTTGATTTCTCCAACAGTGGCTTTAGTTTCGCCACTGAATCCGACTAAGATCAGAGATTTGGTCGTTATCTCTGTTTCAGGAATGTTCATCCTTTTTAGTGTTTCTAATTGGATGATGTTGACTGAGCTTCCTCCATCTATTAGTATCCTGCGTACATAGTGGTTAGCAACATATAATGTAATGACTAACCCATCATGGTGAGGATCCAGGATATTCTCGCGATCTTGCTCTTCGAAAGATACCACTGTTTCAGTTGTGAGCGTTGATGTCTTTGTGGGTCTCTCTCCGTTCTCCATCTTGGCTTCTTTAGCATGTCTTCTAGCTGCAGAATAAGAGGTACCACAAATATCAGAACCACCAGAAATAAAGTTGATTACCTTTGCATCTTTAGGTGGAGATGTTGCTCTTTTTGGGAATCCGTTGGGA
Organism: Mikania micrantha; assembly: GCA_009363875.1. NCBI lineage: Eukaryota > Viridiplantae > Streptophyta > Magnoliopsida > Asterales > Asteraceae > Mikania > Mikania micrantha. Next base: position 56,914,009 of record CM018693.1, read on the forward strand.
TCCTGTCTTCTTTCTTTCTTCTTTCCCAGTAGTTCTTTAAGATGACCTTTGCTTAGTAGGTAGCTTATTTCCTTCCTTAATGCAATGCAGTCTTCCGTTATGTGGCCGAAGTCCTCATGAAAGGCGCACCACTTGGATTTATCCCTTGTCGCAAACTTCTTTTCCTTTGGTGGCCACCTGGCTTTTTCACCTAAATCCTGCATGGCACACATTAATTCAGGGATATCAACAGAGAAACAATATTCTGATATCCTGGGATATTCTTCGTCATCCTCATCTTCTTCCACAGAGTTGATCTTGTGGCTATCGGTCTTGTAGTATGGCTTAGATTTGAATGATTTGCTGTTAGGTGAATCCAATTTTCTCTTTCCTTGATCATTGGGAGGCGTCGTAGTGATCCTTTTCTGGATTTCCTTATCATCCTCCAATCTTATAAACCTCAAGGCACGGTTTCGAACTTCGTCCATGTTCCTGCAGGGGTTCATAACCAAATCATCATAAAATGGTGAGTCCCTTTGTAAACCCATCTTAAATGCTTGAACAGCCGTAGTGATATCGAGATTAGGGATATCCAGGGATTCTTTGCCAAATTTGTTGACATAACTTCCGAGGGATTCGTCGGATCCCTGGGTTACCCTATAGAGATCACTAGTCAGCCTTTCAAATGTCCTGCTACAAGAAAACTGATTGTTAAACAGATTAATTAGGTGAGCAAATGAAGTAATAGAGTAGGGAGGAACGTTAAGCAGCCATTTCAGGGCTGCCCCTGTTAGTGTTGAACCAAATCCTTTACATAAGCATGCTTCCTTCAGATGCGGGGGTATAGGGTTAGTTTCCATTCTTTCCTTATATTGCGCCACATGTTCTTCAGGATCAGTGGTTCCATCATACAACTTCATCGTTGGAGTTTGAAATCTTTTCGGGATTTCAGCATCACATATGGGTGGAGCAAATCTGGATATCCTGTGAGTGGTTGTTGGTACTTCCGGGATAGGTTTGACTATTCCTGGTACAGTTGAGATCATATCCCGGAGTTTTTGTATTTCCTTGGCCACTTGAGGAGATATCCCTGAATCCTGCGAAGAACCAAGATTAGTAGTTTCAAATGGAGAATAATTATAAGTGTTGCTGGTAATGGGAGTTAGATAAGAAGTTCCCGGGATATTCGTATTATCCCGAGATATCCTTAACCCTTGAGATCCCGATGGATCTCCCAGACTAGTCTGCATAGGAATAAAGTCTCCAGAGTGGTTTCCGGATATCCCTGATGTCCCAAAATCAAGGATTTTTGTATTTATTGGAGTAGTAGTCTCTGGTCGTTTATTCTTTTCAGCCTTCAAATTCTCCATTTCCTTGAGAAGTCTTTGATTCATGCGTTGCTGATCGATCATTTGCTGCTGTACCTGTTGAAACATATTCAAAATGTCGTCATTAGAGATTAATATGGGGGTTGAAGTGGTCATCTTTGTCGATGGAGTACTAGCAGCAACAAAAGTGGTCTTCTTTCCAGAACTTTCTGGTTTCTTCGTGAAAACAGGGATCTGCGAGGACACGTTAGTAGTAGTAGCAGAGACAATAGATAATGAAGAGGTTGATCTCGGTTGTGAAGCCATTTCTCACTGTCTTTTTCGAAAAAACGCCTTTAAACAAGGTTTTAATTATGAAAAACACAGATTTGCCCCACGGTGGGCGCTAAATTGTTTCGGGTAAAAATTAACAGGTGTAACTTTTAGCAAAACCGAATTAGTTTTGTGGGGTATTGTGTTTAACAAGTAAATATATTGAATATCACAAATATATGTTCAATATATCCCTAAATATCCCTGAGGATCCCTAGGGATATTTCAGAATATGAAATGAGATAAACAGCCAAACACACGAGATTTATACGAGGAAAAGCCCTTAATCCCTTAGGATTGCCGGCATAAAAACCTCGGGAGGTGACAATCGTCACTCTGCCTTGTTCATATTAAACTAACAAAGTAAATAATACAAAGAAAGAGCGCAAACGATCGATACTAAGTGTTACAGAGCTTCTAGTATGTGTAGATTGATGTAATGCTGCGAATATATGTGAAAGAAGTCAAAAAGTGTCCTCCTAAATCGATCAGATGCCTCAATTTATAGTAAAATACAATTAACAATATTCCCGAATATTCCGGCGAGAATCTCGGAATCATGATCATGTCTTCAATTGTGGCAGCTACCATGTCCATCAAACGTGTGGAAGTGCTTCTGTCAACTAAACCCCGGATCTTTAGGTCAAATCTAGTCAATATGACCGTTGGTGACTTGTTCTCCACTTGTAGCCGTTATTTAGCATGTTTACCACGCTTTCTTTGACTTTATCCCGACTTTTAGGGTAAAACACGTCCACAATAAGTTACCTGCAAGACTAAGTCGAGCTATACAGAGAAAAGATCATTAGTGACGTTAGTATTCAGGATATTTGAGGATACTTAAGAATATTTAAGAATACTTAAGAATCCCATATTCCAGATTATCCTCGGCTATCCCGAATCTCAGACCATAAAAATTGACCCACAACAAGAACTCTATCTGTTTTAATAGAGGTGCACAATTTGTGTATTTTTAGCCTGAACTGGTTTGGAACCGGTTTCGATTATGGTCAACAAAGTCATGAATAGGTCCGCCTATTGTCGTCAAAGCGGTCTTGTTCAACGTCTTTAACCCGATTTGCCATCACCACACCATGTCCATCTTCGTTTTCACAACATCCATTGGAGAGGTGGTGAAGGAATTGCTGCAGACTGGAAGGGAGGTGGTGACAAATGAGTGAAGTTGATTGTGGGATATTTCGGGATTAGGGATATTTTGAGGATATATATTACTAACAATTATCTCTGTTGTTTAACATCTATTGCAAGATTTCAGGAATCGACAGGTTGTCATGTGGCTGGCCCTAGAATCAAGGAAGCACGCGCAATCCACTAAATTTAAAGAAGGAATCCAAGAGAGATCTATGCGGGTGATTTTGAAAGAGTCGTCCACGATTGGAAAGTTCCGGGATATTCGGAACTACCTTATGAACGTTGTCAAACGTCCTTTTTTAGATTCTTTGTATAAATATCGAGGTGATTGATCGATATAGGACACTGGTCATTGGTAGAACACACAACACTCACTGAAGCTGATTCAACATCATGGAATCGATCATATTGCGCTCTTTGTTTGTATTTATTCACTTTGATTATAAATAAAACTAGGCAGAGTGACATTTGTCACCTCTCGAGGTTTTTATGCCGGCAATCCTAAGGGGTTAAGGGCTATTCCTCGTATAAATCTTGTGTGTATTGCTATTTTTCTGTTTGATACATTTAAATATCCCTAGGGATATTTGGGAATATCCTGAACATATTTCCAGTATACTTAAAATATTAGCTTGTAAAACACAATACCCCACTTTTCTAATTCGGATTTGCTAAAAGTTAAGCTTGTTAATTTTTACCCGAAACAATTTGGCGCCCACCGTGGGGCAAACTTGTGTTTTTTATAATTAAAACCTTGTTTAAAGGCGTTTTCAAGAGGAATATATCAAAAAATGGCTTCACAACCGAGATCAACTTCTTCACTACCTATTATTTCTGCTACTACTACTAATGTATCCTCACAGATTCCTGTTTTCACCAAGAAACCCGACAATGCTGGGAAAAAGACCACATTTGTTGCTGCTAGTAGTCCATCGACAAAGATGACCACTTCTACTCCCATACTAATTTCTAATGACGATATTTTGAGTATGTTTCAACAGGTTCAGCAACAAATTATGGATCAACAACGAATGAATCAAAGACTTCTCAGGGAAATGGAGAACTTGAAGGCTAAAAAGAACAAACAGCCGGAAGCTACCACTCCAATAGTTCCAAGGATCCTCGATTTTGGAACATCAGGGATATCCGGAAACCATTCTGGTGACTTTATCCCTATGCAGACCAGTATCGGAACTTCTTCAGGATCCCAAGATCTGGGGATATCTCGGGATAATATCCTTATCCCTAGAACATCGCTTCCTACGCCATATACCGGTAACACGTATAATTATTCTCCATTTGAAACTACTAACCTTGGTTCTTCGCAGGAATCAGGAAGATCTCCTCAAGTGGCCAAGGAGATCCAGAAACTTCGGGATATGATCTCCAGCGTACCAGGAATAGTCAAGCCTATCCCGGAAGTACCAGCAATCACTCACAGGATATCCAGATTCGCTCCACCAATATGTGATGTCGAAATCCCAAAGAGATTCCAAACTCCCATCATGAAGTTGTATGATGGGACCACGGATCCTGAAGAGCATGTAGCCCAATATAGGGAAAGAATGGAGACAAATCCTATTCCCCCACATCTGAAAGAATCTTCCTTATCCAAGGGATTCGGCTCGACACTAACAGGAGCAGCCTTAAAATAGCTACTCAATGTTCCTCGTTACTCAATTACTTCTTTTGCTCATTTGATTAATTATTTAATAATCAGTTTTCATGTAGCAGGACATTTAAAGATTAACTAGTGATCTCTACAGGATAACACAGGGATCGGATGAAACTTTAAGGAGTTATGTCAACAAGTTTGGCAGAGAATCCTTAGATATCCCTAATCTTGATCACTACGGCAGTCCAAGCCTTCAAGATGGGATTACAGAAAAACTCACCTTTTTATGATGACTTAGTTATGAATCCTTGCAGGAATATGGATGAGGTACGGAATCGAGCATTGAGATTCATAAGGTTGGAAGATGATAAAGAGATCCAGAAGAGGATTACCCCAACTCCTCCCAGTGACCCAGGCAAAAGGAAGTTCGATTCACCCACCAACAAGTCATTCAAATCCAAGCCATACTATAAGTCTGACAACCACAAAGTCAACTCTATAGACAATGATGAGGATGATGAAGATTATCCCAGGATATCTGAATACTGTTTTTCTGAAGATATCCCTGAATTAATGTATGCTATGCAGGATTTAGGTGAAAAGGCTAGATGGCCTCCTAAGGATAAGAAGTTTGCTACAAAAAATAAATCCAAATGGTGTGCATTCCATGAAGATTTTGGACATATAACTGAAGATTGCATCGCCTTGAGAAAAGAGATAAGCTACTTACTAAGCAAAGGCCATCTCAAGGAACTTCTTGGTAAAAAGAAGGAAAGGAGGCAGGATCCTGATGGATTCCCAAAGAGAGCTGCATCCCCACCTAAGGATGCTAAGGTAATAAACTTTATCTCTGGTGGATCTGACATATGTGGTACTTCTTATTCTGCAGCCAGAAGACATGTTAAAGAGGCTAAGATGGAGAATGGAGAAAGACCCATAAAGACTTCAACAATAACTAAGGATACCGTGATATCCTTCTAAGAACAAGATCGAGAAAACAATCACTTTATATGTTGCTAATCATTATGTGGACAGGATACTCATTGATGGAGGCAGTTCAGTAAACATCATCCAATTAGAGACACTCAAGAGGATGAATATCCCTGAATCTGAAATAACCACCAAGTCTTTGGTACTAGTTGGATTCAGCGGAGAAGCTAAAGCTACCATCAGTGAAATTAAATTACCAGTATACATCGAAGGGGTAAATTCTATGCAACGCTTTTGTATTATTGACTCTCTATCATGTTACAATATCATATTAGGTAGACCTTGGATACACGACATGAAGGCAGTCCCTTCGACATATCATCAGTGCGTCAAACTACCTACACCATGGGGAGTCGTGAAGATCGAAAGCGACCAGCAAGAAGCTAAGGAGTGCTACTCATCATCGATGAAGGCGACGAAGAAATCAACATCAATGTAGCAATCAAAGACCAACCTTGGGGATAATCAGGAATCCCGGGAAAAAGATGTAAAAGAAATTCTACTTAATCCCGAGGATCCCGAGACCAAAGTCCTCATAGGAACTGATATCCCCAAGGATATTGAGGTGAAACTGATTTCTTTCCTGAAATTAAGAATCTCCACCTTTGCGTGGAAACATGAGGATATGACAGGGATATCCTTAGACGTAATCACACATAAGCTAGGAATAGATAGAAGCTACAAGCCTATCCATCAAAAAAGGAGAAAATTTGCTCCCGAAAGGAATATAATCATCCAAGAAGAAGTGGAGAAACTTCTTAAAGCCAAGATTATTAGGGAAGTGAAATTTCCAAGGTGGCTGGCTAATGTAGTTGTGGTTCAAAAGAAGAATGGAAAGTGGAGAGTTTGTGTAGATTACATAGATCTAAACAAAGCTTGTCCTAAAGACTCGTTTCCATTACCACACATAGACTCAATGGTAGATGCTACAGCAGGCCATGAAATGTTAACCTTCATGGATGCATCGGCAAGATTCCAGCAAATCCAAATGGAGCCTTCGGACCAAGAAGATACTGCTTTTATGACGCCAACAGGGATATATTGCTATACAGCAATGCCATTTGGCTTGAAAAACGCAGGAGCTACTTATCAAAGGCTTGTCAATATGATGTTCAAGGATAAGCTGGGGGACACAATGGAGGTGTACATCGATGACGTGGTAGTCAAATCTAAGATTACCAAAGATCATCTTCGGGATCTCCAAGAATCTTTCAATATCCTGGATCGATACAATATGAAACTTAACCCTTCTAAGTGTCATTTTGGAGTAAGATCAGGAAAATTCTTGGGATATATGGTCACTAAAAGAGGAATATAGGCCAACCCAGAACAAATCCAAGCTATTCTAAACCTCAAATCCCCAACTAATGTAAAAGAAGTACAGAGGTTAACAGGAAGAATAGCTGCACTTAATAGATTCATCTCGAGATCTTCTGAAAAATTCAAGGGATTCTACGATATCCTTAAAAAGAATAAGAAGTTTCAATGGGATGAAGAGCATGAAAAGGCATTACAAGATTTGAAAGAATACTTATCCTCAGCACCATTGCACATGAAACCAGAAGATGGTGAACCGCTATCACTATACTTGGCAGTATCCCAAACTACTGTAAGTGCGATGCTAGTTAAAGACAATCAAGGATCACAACATCCAGTATACTATGTAAGTAAGAGCTTGTTAGATGCCGAAACTAGGTATTCCCACCTAGAGAAGTTAATTTTAGCTTTGATTATGGCATCAACAAAGCTTAGGCACTACTTTGAGACACATAGAATACACATTAAAACAAATTACCCAATTAAGTCGGTGTTAAGAAAACCCGCATCATCAGGAAGAATGGCCAAATGGTCAGTAAAACTTAGCACTTATGATCTAGTCTATGAACCAAGAACAGCAATCAAGTTTCAAGCACTAGCAGACTTTGTGGCTGATTTTAGTAATGATATTCAACCAGAAGTAGATTCGGAAGTTAAACTTCTGGATGAAGATACTGGTGAATGGACTCTACATACTGACGGAGCCTCGAATGTAAGAGGGACATGTTTAGGGATAATACTAAAATCGCCACAGGAGGACATAATACCCCAATTGATCAGTTGTGAGTTCCAAGTAACTAACAACGAAGCTGAATATGAAGCCTTGATAGCAGGACTCCAATTAGCTAGAGATATGAACATAAGACACCTCCACGTATTTGTCGATTCCTTACTAATAGCTAACCAGTTTAATGGTTCCTATATGGTTAAAGGAGATAAATTGGAAAAATACTTAGAGGTAGTTAAGGATACAGTGGGATATTTCTACACTTTTGATATCACACAGGTTCCTAGCGAAGAAAATGATGAAGCAGATGCATTAGCTAACCTAGCATCATCTTTGAAAATTTGCGATGATATCAATATCCCTATCCTACATATCTTGAATCCAGCTATAGATATAGAAAATTCGAATCATATCCTTAAACCACTAAATGTTGATACACATGAGATATCCTGGACTACACCTATTAAAGAATATCTCCAAACAGGAAAAATACCCGACGGAGAAACAAACCATAGAGCCTTTAAAACCAGGATATCTAGATACATAATTATTCGGGATATCCTATACAGAAAATCAGTAACTGGTCCATACTTAAAATGCTTAGAAAAACCAGAGACCTTAGAAGTACTGAAGGATATTCACGAAGGAGATTGTGGAAATCACACGGGGGGCAGAGCATCGCTTTCGAAAATCCTTAGAATAGAATATTTCTGGCCTACTATGATAAAAGATGCAATGTCCTATTCCCAGAGATGTGATGCTTGTCAAAGACACAGCAATATCCTTCGCCAACCAGCTGAACCTTTATATCCAATAGTCTCATCATGACCATTCATGAAATGGGGAATTGATATAGTAGGAAAACTACCAAAAGCACCAGGAGGAAAAGTATTCATGCTTGCCATGACTGATTACTTTTCAAAATGGATTGAAGCTGTAGCTTTTGTACAAGTTAGAGAAAAAGAAGTAATATCCTTCATAAAAAGAAATATCCTGACCAGGTTCGGGATACCTGCTGAGATTACTTGTGACAATGGATCTTAATTCATTGGCAAAAGAACTACCAACTTTTGTGAAGCATGGGGGATAAAAATGATCACTTCCACACCAGTACATCCTCAAGCTAACGGTCAAGCAGAATCAAGCAATAAGATAATCATAAACAATCTCAAAAAGAAGTTGGGATCTAAGAAAGGAAAATGGGCCGAAGAACTTCCATTTGTCCTATAGGCAGATAGAACAACTACAAAAAATGCGACTGGTCAAACCCCATCCTCATTAGTATTTGGTTCAGAAGCTGTACTCCCAACTGAGATGATTATCCATACTGCAAGAACAAGTTTACAAACTATAGAAACTAATAACGAAGTATTATCTCAAGATATAGACACTATTGACGAATCTAGGGATATTGCAATGATTAGAATGGCTGCCTATCACCAAAAGATAGCTAAATCCTACAACAAGAATATAAGGATTAGAAGATTCCAAGTAGATGACATAGTTTTAAGAAAAGCATTCCAGAATACCATTAATCCAACGGATGGAAAACTTGCCCCAAAATGGGAAGGACCTTATAGAATTGATTCTGAAGCTGGAAAGGGGCATATAGATTAATCACTATGGAAGGAGAACCTCTTCCAAGAGCATGGAATGCCATCCATCTTAAAATATATTTTATTTAACAGTTATCTTTATCCACATGATTATCTTATATTCTTTATATATCCCTACTATTATATCTTGATGTATACTCTCAATTTATCTCGACACTAACTTAAGCATTGGAGAGGCTTAGGGATCCCTAACACCTACCTTTGCAAAAATATTTTATGTTTTTGCAGGGATAGCTGGAGAAGATACGAGGCTTTATGTCTCAGCCTAAGTTTTGACCTGAAATCAAAACTTGTTGAAGACCCCGCACTGACTTTATGTCTAGCTGCAAAGTTTTGACCTAAAATCAAAACTCAAGAGACCTTTGAAGACTAAAGGGTTCATACCCTCGCCACTAGCGCACGTATATCCTGCTATAATCCAAGATAATGGGACCAGTTCATGCATGAGTGGCTGACAATTTCATTATCGAGGGTTATAACTATGGATCCTCCGTAATATCCCGGTATAGTTGGAGACTTTGGGACCATTGCACGCTGAGTGGCTGACAATTTCATCTTCAAATACTATAACCAGGGATCCACCGAATTCCGGCCTAGTCGCCAGTATCCCGGCCTTAGTCGCCAGCATTCCGGCCTTAGTCGCCGGTATCTCTCGGCCTTGTCGCCAGTATAATCGGCCTTAGTCGCCAGTATAATCGACCTAGTCGCCAGTATTCTGGCCATAGTCGCCAGTATTTTCGGCCATAGTCGCCAGTCTAACCGGCCTTAGTCGCCAGTATGTTGGGATTATCCCAATCTTTTTGTTTTTGAACTTGTGCAGGAATAAATTTTCATGGATACTTTGGGATATAACTTCTGCTTGGAACATGCTTAAGGATACTGAAGATACAGACTTAAGTTTCAGAAACTATTACGCAAGTATGGTCATAAAATATCCAAGGATATCCAGGTATGTAATTCCTACATTATCCTGACAGGGATAAGGAGAGCTTTGAAAATAAATCTACTCATTCAAGGAGTTGGTATTTATTTATTAAATATCTTTGTTTTTAATCATATTATTACCTTCTGCAAATATCTGATCCTGAAATAAAGCCTTGAATAAATGTTTTCAAAATTTGAATTCGACTATATGAAAACTACAATAATATCCTCAATATCTTTACAATTAACATCATAATCAAATATATTTTTCAAGAACCCTAAATATAAATGAATAAACTATAATGGGAATGATCTGATTAAACAAAATTTCAAAATTAATCAAAGCGTAACTGTTGTGGGTCAATTTTTATGGTCTGAGATTCGGGATAGCCGAGGATAATCTGGAATATGGGATTCTTAAGTATTCTTAAATATTCTTAAGTATCCTCAAATATCCTCAAATATCCTGAATACTAACGTCACTAATGATCTTTTCTCTGTATAGCTCGACTTAGTCTTGCAGGTAACTTATTATGGACGTGTTTTACCCTAAAAGTCGGGATAAAGTCAAAGAAAACGTGGTAAACATGCTAAATAACGGCTACAAGTGGAGAACAAGTCACCAACGGTCATATTGACTGGATTTGACCTAAATATTCGGGGTTTAGTTGACAGAAGCGCTTCCACACGTTTGATGGACGTGGTGGCTGCCACAATTGAAGACATGGTCATGATTCCGAGATTCTCGCCGGAATATTCGGGAATATCGTTGTATCATTTTTACTATAAATTGAGGCGATATCGATCTAGGAAAAACACACCACTCACTTAGCTCACTTCTGATTACTTGTTGCTCACATTCTCGGCATTCGAAGTCCAGAAACACTTAGTGATCGATCAATTGCGCTCTTGTATTGTAATTTTGTATTTTTCATATTAATAAGAACAAGGCAGAGTGACGATTGTCACCTCCCGAGGTTTTTATGCCGGCAATCCTAAGGGATTAAGGGCTTTTCCTCGTATAAATCTCGTGTGTAAGCTGTTTATTTCGTTATATATTCTGAAATATCCCTAGGGATCCTCAGGGATATTTAGGGATATATTGAACATATATTTTTGATATTCAATATATTTACTTGTTAAACACAATACCCCACTAAACTAATTCGGTTTTGCTAAAAGTTACACTTGTTAATTTTTACCCGAAACAATTTGGCGCCCACCGTGGGGCAAAACTTGTGTTTTTGATAATTAAAACCTTGTTTAAAGACGTTTTTTCGAAAAATACAGGGAAAAATGGCTTCACAACCGAGATCAACTTCTTCATTACCTATTGTCTCTGCTACTACTACTAATGTGTCCTCGCAGATTCCTGTTTTTTCCAAGAAGCCTGATAATTCCGGGAAGAAGACAACATTTATAGCCGAAAGTGTTCCATCGACAAGAACTACCACTTCTGCTCCTATACTTGTTTCTAACAATGATATTTTGAGTATGTTTCAACAGGTTCAGCAACAAATGATGGATCAACAGAAAATGAATCAACGGCTTCTTAGAGAAATGGAAACTTTGAGGGCTGAAAAGAATAAGCAGAAAGAGACTTCCACTCCATTGGTTCCAAGAATCCTGGATTTCGGGACATCAGGGATGTCTGGGAATCACTCAGGAGACTTTATTCCTATGCAGACTAGTCTCGGAGATCCCTCGGGATCCCAAGGGTTAAGGATATCTCGGGATAATACAAATATCCTGGGAACTTCTCATCTAACTCCCATTACCAGCAATACTTTTAACTATTCTCCCATTGATACTACTAACTTTGGTACTGTGCAGGAATCTGGTCTAACTCCACAAGTGGCTAAGGAAATCCAGAAACTTAGAGATATGATCTCTAGTGTTCCCGGAGTGGTCAAGCCTATTCCTGAGGTTCCTGCCACAACCCACAGGATCTCTAAACTTGCTCCACCAATATGTGATGCTGAGATCCCAAAGAGATTCCAAACTCCAACCATGAAACAGTGGTGTCCTTTGAAGAACAAGATCACGAGAATATCCTGGATCCTCACCACGATGGGTTAGTCATTACATTATATGTTGCTAACCACTATGTACGCAGGATACTAATAGATGGAGGAAACTCAGTCAACATCATCCAATTGGAAACAATCAAAAGGACGAATATCCCTGAATCAGAGATAACTGCCAAATCTTTGGCCCTGGTCGGATTCAGTAGTGAAGCTAAAGCCACTATTGGAGAAATCAAACTACCGGTATACATCGAGAGGGTAAACTCTATGCAACGCTTTTGTATTATAGATTCTCTTTCCTGTTATAATATTATACTAGGTAGACCTTGGATACATGACATGAAAGCAGTCCCTTCGACTTACCATCAATGTGTCAAGCTGCCGACGCCTTGGGGAGTAGTGAAGATCAATAGTGACCAGCAGGAAGCCAAGGAGTGCTACTCGTCTTCAATGAAAGGAACAACTAAACCTTCACCCGCATAGCAATCAAAGTGCGACCTTGGGGATACTCAGGAATATAGGGAAAAAGAAGTAAAGGAAATACCTCTGAATCCCGATGATCCTGAGATCAAAGTCCTTGTGGGAACCAGTATCCCTGAGGATATTGAAAAGGAACTAATTTCTTTTCTGAAATCAAGAGTTTCCACATTCGCATGGAAACATGAGGATATGACAGGAATATCCTCAGAAGTGATCACACACAAATTAGGAATAGATAGGAATATTAAGCCTATCCACCAGAAGAGAAGGAAGTTTGCACCCGAAAGAAATCTAATCATTCAAGAGGAAGTAGAGAAACTCCTCAAAGCAAAAATGATTAGAGAGGTCAAATTTCCAAAATGGCTAGCCAATGTAGTCGTGGTTCAAAAGAAGAATGGAAAATGGAGAGTCTGTGTAGACTACACAGACCTCAATAAGGCTTGTCCTAAAGACCCATTTCCATTACCACATATAAATTCCATGGTGGATGCGACAGCAGGACATGAAATGTTGACTTTCATGGACGCATCAGCAGGCTTTCAACAAATTCAAATGGAACCCTCGGACCAAGAAGACACAGCCTTCATGACGCCAACAGGAATATATTGCTATACAGCAATGCCTTTTGGCTTGAAGAATGCTGGAGCCACATACCAGAGACTCGTTAACATGATGTTCAAAGAGAAACTGGGGGACACTATGGAAGTATATATTGATGACATGGTGGTCAAATCAAAGATAACTAAAAATCACCTTAGGGATCTTCAGGAATCCTTCGATATCCTGGACCACTATAATATGAAACTTAACCCATCTAAGTGTCGTTTTGGGGTAAGATCAGGAAAGTTCTTGGGATATATGGTCACTAAAAGAGGAATAGAGGCTAGCCCGGAACAAATTCAAGCAATCTTGAACCTCAAATCCCCAAAAAGCATAAAAGAGGTGCAAAGGTTAACGGGAAGAATAGCAGCACTCAATAGATTCATCTCAAGATCTTCTGAGAAATTCAAAGGATTCTACGATATCCTTAAAAAGAATAAGAAGTTCCAGTGGGATGAAGAACACGAGAAGGCACTTCAAGATCTGAAGGAATATTTGTCCTCACCACCATTACTTATGAGACCAGAAAATGGTGAACCTCTATCACTATACTTAGCAGTATCCCGAACGACTGTAAGTGCAGTGTTAGTTAAGGATCATCAGGGATCGCAACACCCTGTGTACTATGTAAGTAAAAGTTTAGTAGATGCTGAGACTAGATATTCTCATTTAGAAAAGCTAATTTTAGCTTTAGTTATGGCATCAACTAAGCTGAGACATTACTTTGAAACGCATAGAATACACATTAAAACAAATTATCCTGTCAAATCCGTACTGAGAAAACCTGAGCTGTCAGGAAGGATGGCAAAATGGTCAGTTAAACTCAGCACATATGATTTGATCTATGAACCAAGGACAGCAATTAAGTCACAAGCTTTAGCAGACTTTGTGGCTGATTTTAGTAGTGATCTACAACCAGAAGTGGATCTAGAAGTAAGAATCTTAGACGAAGATACTGGTGAGTGGACCTTGTTCACAGATGGATCTTCGAATGTAAGAGGAACAGGATTAGGCATTATACTAAAATCGCCACAGGGGGACATAATACCCCAATCGATCAGTTGCGAATTTCAAGCAACTAACAATGAAGCAGAATACGAAGCCCTAATAGCAGGACTTCAACTAGCTAGGGATATGAACATCAGAAATTTACATGTTTTTGTCGATTCCCTACTAATAGCCAATCAATTTAACGGTTCTTACATGACTAAAGGAGATAAATTAGCAAAATATTTAGAAATAGTTAAGGATATATCAGGATATTTTTACAACTTTGATATCACTCAAATACCAAGGGATGAGAATGCCGAAGCGGATGCATTGGCGAACTTAGCATCATCCCTAAGAATTCCTGAGGATATTAATATCCCTATCCTACATATTCTAAGACCAGCTCAGGATAGTGAACCCGAGAACACCGAAGTTCTTCACTCAGAAGCACATGAAATATCCTGGACTATCCCTATCAAGAACTATCTTCAAACAGGAAAAATACCTGATGAAGAAACAAATCCTAGAGCTTTTAAAGCAAAAGTATCTAGATACACAATCATACGAGATATCTTGTATAGGAAATCAATATCAGGCCCATACTTAAGGTGTTTGGAGAAACCCGAAAGTTTGGAAGTAATGAAAGATATCCATGAAGGAGATTGTGGAAACCACACTGGGGGTAGAGCATTATTCTCAAAGATCCTGAGAACAGGATACTTTTGGCCAACCATGAGAAGAGACGCAATGTCTTATTCCCAGAAATGTGATGCTTGTCAAAGACATAGCAATATACTTCATCAACCAGCTGAACCTCTACATCCAATAGTCTCATCATGGCCATTCATGAAATGGGGAATGGATATAGTAGGAAAGCTACCTAAAGCACCTGGAGGAAAGGTGTTTATGCTTGCTATGACAGATTATTTCTCAAAATGGATTGAAGCAGAAGCCTTCGTACAAGTCAGAGAAAAAGAAGTAGTTTCGTTCATAAAGAGGAATATCCTGACTAGATTTGGAATACCCGCAGAAATCACTTGTGACAATGGGTCCCAGTTCATAGGCAAAAGGACCACAAACTTCTGTGAAAGCTGGGGCATAAAGATGATCACCTCTACACCTGTTCATCCTCAAGCTAATGGTCAAGCAGAATCAAGCAACAAGATTATAATCAACAACCTTAAGAAAAAGTTGGGATCCAAGAAAGGAAAGTGGGCTGAAGAACTTCCATTTGTTCTATGGGCTGATAGAACAACCACAAAAAATGCGACTGGTCAGACACCATTCTCTTTAGTATACGGTTCTGAAGTCGTTCTCCCAACTGAAATGGTTGTCCCTACTGCAAGATCAAACTTACAAGATCTAGAATCCAACAAGGAAATACTATCTGAGGATCTAGATACCATTGATGAACTTAGGGATATTGCAAAGATAAGGATGGCAACATATCAACAAAAGATAGCCAAATCATATAACAAGAATATTAGGATACGAAGATTTCAAGTTGGTGACTTGGTTCTAAGAAAGGAATTTCAGAATACTACCAACCCAGCTGATGGAAAACTTGCTCCGAAATGGGAAGGACCCTATAAGATAGATTCCGAAGCAGGAAAAGGTGCTTACAAGTTAACCAACATGGAAGGAGAACCTCTTCCAAGATCTTGGAATGCCACTCATCTTAAGTTATACTTTATTTAAAACTTATTAAAGTTATACTCTGCATTCTTATTTCTGAATATTTATAATTATTCTTGTATATGCCTATATATTCTTGTATATTCCTAATTACCATGCTACTAATCAAGCATACGAGGGGCATCAGGACTCCTGGTTCCCAGCTATGCAAAAATCTTATTGTTTTGTAGGTATAGCAGGAGAAGAGATGAGACTTTATGTCTTAACCCAAGTTCTGACCTGAAATCAGAACTTGATCAAGACCCGCACTGACTTTATGTCCAGCTGCAAAGTTTTGACCTGAAATCAAAACTGTAGAAGACCCCTGCAGCAATGCAAAAATCTTATTGTTTTGTAGGTATAGCAGGAGAAGAGATGAGACTTTATGTCTTAACCCAAGTTCTGACCTGAAATCAGAACTTGATCAAGACCCGCACTGACTTTATGTCCAGCTGCAAAGTTTTGACCTGAAATCAAAACTCAAGAGACTCTTGTCTCTCATGAAGACTTAGGGCTCATGCCCTCGCCAGTTGCGCACGTTTATCCTATTATAGTCTGAGATGATGGGACCAGTACACGCATGAGTGGCTGACAATTTCATTATCAAGGGCTATAACTAAGGATCCTCCGAAATATCCCGGTATAGTTGGAGATTTTGGGACCAGTACACGCATGAGTGGCTGACAATTTCATTTTCGAAGACTATTACCAGGGATCCTCCGAATTCCGGCCTAGTCGCCAGTATCCCGGCCTTAGTCGCCAGTATTCCGGCCTTAGTCGCCAGTGGCCTTGTCGCCAGTATATCGGCCTTAGTCGCCAGTGGCCTTAGTCGCCAGTATCTCGGCCTTGTCGCCAGTATTCCGGCCTTGTCGCCAGTATTCCGGCCTTAGTCGCCAGTATTTCGGCCTTAGTCGCCAGTATTTCGGCCTTAGTCGCCAGTTTTAATCGGCCTTGTCGCCAGTATCTTGGGCTTGTCCCAAGTTTTCTTGTTTTTCTATTTGTGCAGGACTGACTTTCAAGGATACTCAGGAATATCGCAAAACAATTGGGGATATTCAGGTATGGAATGTTTTTGATATCATAAAAGGAACGAAGAAGATTTCAAACTAAATCTACTATCTCTGGAAATTGGTACCTGTTTCTTAACTCTTTACCATGATGCTTTTTATTTCTAATTATTTCTATTTGGAGATATGTTTTCATGACTAATAATATGCATTGTACTTATTTCTATTTAGGAATATGTTATATGTCATACGAACATTTCAATTTAGGGGCATGTTAGATTAAATTAACAAGTACTTCATGTAGTAAGATAACCTAAACAATAAAGTTTTAGAAGTTTCATATAACTCAAAAGAAGAATATATGGAGATAAGAATATTTGTAAATCCCAAATCTCAAGGAATATCAAGACAAATCCTCACAAATGTTAAGTCTGAAAAATTTTAAAGCTGTATGTATTAAAAACAACTTACAAAATTTTTGGGGCAATTGTTGTGGGTCAATTTTTATGGTCTGAGATTCGGGATAGCCGAGGATAATCTGGAATATGGGATTCTTAAGTATTCTTAAATATTCTTAAGTATCCTCAAATATCCTCAAATATCCTGAATACTAACGTCACTAATGATCTTTTCTCTGTATAGCTCGACTTAGTCTTGCAGGTAACTTATTATGGACGTGTTTTACCCTAAAAGTCGGGATAAAGTCAAAGAAAACGTGGTAAACATGCTAAATAACGGCTACAAGTGGAGAACAAGTCACCAACGGTCATATTGACTGGATTTGACCTAAATATTCGGGGTTTAGTTGACAGAAGCGCTTCCACACGTTTGATGGACGTGGTGGCTGCCACAATTGAAGACATGGTCATGATTCCGAGATTCTCGCCGGAATATTCGGGAATATCGTTGTATCATTTTTACTATAAATTGAGGCGATATCGATCTAGGAAAAACACACCACTCACTTAGCTCACTTCTGATTACTTGTTGCTCACATTCTCGGCATTCGAAGTCCAGAAACACTTAGTGATCGATCAATTGCGCTCTTGTATTGTAATTTTGTATTTTTCATATTAATAAGAACAAGGCAGAGTGACGATTGTCACCTCCCGAGGTTTTTATGCCGGCAATCCTAAGGGATTAAGGGCTTTTCCTCGTATAAATCTCGTGTGTAAGCTGTTTATTTCGTTATATATTCTGAAATATCCCTAGGGATCCTCAGGGATATTTAGGGATATATTGAACATATATTTTTGATATTCAATATATTTACTTGTTAAACACAATACCCCACTAAACTAATTCGGTTTTGCTAAAAGTTACACTTGTTAATTTTTACCCGAAACAGTAACTGAACAAAATATCCTAAAACATTCATTGGTATTACTAAGTCAAAAGATTAACAAAGTCAAATCAGTATATTAGGCTTCGCCATGTAAACACATGGTCCCTCCACCCAATATACTGAAAATATCAAACTAAAAGAAAACTAGGAAACTTTAGGCTTCGCCATGTAAACACATGGTCCCTCCACCTAAAATTCCACAAATTATCTGCCCATCTAGGGACTTAACATCAAGATATTGTTTAAAAACCTACATAACAGAACCACAAACATAATGGGCTCAGACCTTATCAATTCTATCGTCATCGCCCATCACAGCACCACCTTCGCCTCCACCAGCTCCAACATCCTCACCTCCTGCCACCTTACTGGTCTCCACCACGCTCGATGTCTTCGCCGCTGCATCAGAAGTCTCCGCCATATCCCCAGTTAGCTTGGCCAAAACCTTAACCCAGTCGGAAAGGTCCTTGTCCCACAAGTCCGAGCCCTCTTGTTTTGACCTTTCTGCCATTTGGATCTTTGCTTTGAGGATGGCAGCAGCAGCAGACTTCTTAGTCCCCTCAATGATCTCCTTCACCTTCAGCTTATGGGCAGCATCATTATCCTTGACCTGTTTCTTGAACTTCAAGGCCTCCTTCTCGTAATGCCCAGCTTTGGCGACAGCGATCTTCCTTTGATCATCAAGATCTTCGATTTGCTTTTCATAAGCTTCTTTTTCACTGGATATCTTTGAGATGACCTATGCAATAAGGATGATATGAGGATAGAATTGCTAAAAAATTATCATATTGTAAAGATCTACCTTGTGGAGAAGATCGACAGCAGGGAAGTCAGGGATATCATCCACATTGACGACACCAGCACCCTTGCGCTTCTTTGAAGCCTTGGTTGAATGAGTATGCATGATCCTCGCCTTGGGGGCAACAGGGCTAGTTTTTTCTTTTTTGATTGTCAAGAAGTCAGTGAGGTCCTCAAGATCAAAAGCTGATTCTAAATAAATAAACAAAAATATAAAAACATTGAAGACTAATCAAAACCTAGAAATTGACTTCGGGATACCTAATGTCATTTGGGCTTGCGATTGCTGAGAAGAAGCACTGTGAGATGGAGATGAAACAGGGATATCTTCTTTAGAGGATGCTACTAATTTCCGCTCTCTTTCCCCAATCACCAAAAGAGATTGAATCCTTTGTTGAGTATCCTGATTTTCAGCAATGAGCGACTCGAACTTCGGTGCTGAAACAGAACAATAAAACAAAAATTGATTAATAAATACTCAAATAACAATAATAAAAAACAAGATATCCTACCCGTTAACAACCAACTAACTGGAAGAGAAATTCCCCTAGGGATAGAACTCCTTTTCACAAAGAAGAATTTGTTTCTCCACTCATCCTCATTCATGGTGATCCCATGAACCAAAAGAGGGACACCAGTTCGCCTTTGAAGCAAAAAACGGGAGTACCCATGGGTGCAAAGTTGGTAAATAGAAGAAATTTCAGGGATACGAATCTTAAGACCATATTTATGATTCAATTTATGAAGGGTGACAACCAACCGCCAACCCATTGGCATAAGTTAAGGATAACAGAGACGGGTGATTCAAAAAAACTCAGAAATCAGAGTGGGGAAAGGATAAGACAAACCTAATGAAAATGGGTACTCAGGAAAACAAACCCATTTGGTAGAACTATGATCGGCTTTCAGAGCGGGATCATACTGACGAAAAACGGCTTAATCAGGAAATGCTCGGGAAAGTTGCATGACCTCGATATGGTCATCATCGAAGATACACGCATTCTGATCAGTGTATGGTAAGATCTTCTGATCAAAGAAATCGCTAGCCTCGAATGAAGAAGTAGAACGCGGCATTTTTTACTTAACTAAAAATCAAGAAAAACAGAGGATTCGGAATAAAAACTTACCGGAGAAGATGATCAAAGAGAACAAGTGATTTGAAAGGAGGATATCGTGATCATTATATGTGCAGCGCTCTGACAACCGAACAGTAACCGTTATCCCATCTAACCGTCCATTTAAAATCACGAAACCATCGATTTAAAATTTAAAAATTCAAAATTTAAACTATAATCTTTTAATTTTACAGCTGTAAACAACCAACTGTAAAATTGGGGACAATTGTTAGGCGCAAAATATTTCCACTCGAGATATTTCAGGATCCGGGATATTTCGGGATCAGGGATATTTTGAGGATATATATTACTAACAATTATCTCTGTTGTTTAACATCTATTGCGAGATTTCAGGAATCGACAGGTTGTCATGTGGCTGGCACTAGAATTAAGGAAGCACGCGCCAATCCACTAAATTTAAAGAAGGAATCTAAGAGAGATCTATGCGGGTGATTTTGAAAGAGTCGTCCACGATTGGAAAGTGCTGGGATATTCGGAACTACCTTATGAACGTTGTCAAACGTCCTTTTTTAGATTTTTTGTATAAATATCGAGGTGATTGATCGATATAGGACACTGGTCATTGGTAGAACACACAACACTCACTGAAGCTGATTCAGCATCATAGAATCGATCATATTGCGCTCTTTTTTATATTTATTCACTTTGATTATAAATAAAACTAGGCAGAGTGACATTTGTCACCTCCCGAGGTTTTTATGCCGGCAATCCTAAGGGGTTAAGGGCTTTTCCTCGTATAAATCTCGTGTGTATTGCTATTTTTCTGTTTGATACATTTAAATATCCCTAGGGATATTTGGGAATATCCTGAACATATTTCCAGTATACTTAAAATATTAGCTTGTAAAACACAATACCCCACTTTTCTAATTCGGATTTGCTAAAAGTTAAGTTTGTTAATTTTTACCCGAAACATGGTTGTAATAGGAGAACGAAAAATAGTGTGAGAGTTTATTTAATAACTTTTTAAAGTAAATATACAATTTGATTTATTGATGTTTTAATTTTTAATGATTATAAAATTTTAGTTGGTAGTGATTGCGAATTTGCGATGATAGAAGGGGAATAGTGTGAGCATTTGTTTATAAGACTATCCACAGCGGTCACCCCACTGAAAATCCTTTCCCACTGAAATTTCCTGCCACTTTATCACCCCCACTGAAAACCTTAAACCCTCACAGTGGTCACCCCACTAAAAACCCTTCCCCACTATTCCACATCATCAACATTATTTAAATTTAATTGATTTATTTATTTATTTTGTTGCAAACTAAAAATAATAACTTTAGGATTTAATTAAACCATTCAAATAAAAATACAAATAAAATAAAAGTTACGTTGCAAACTTAAATAAAATAAACCATATAATTTGATTTATTGATATTTTAATTTTTAATGATATCTAGAATCTAGTACGTTGCTAAAGGGCTCTTATTATATTCACATAAAATATATTGCTTCGTGTTTATATTGATGCAGATAAACGATATACAACAACAACAACATACCCAGTAAAATCCCACTTAGAGTGGGGTTTGGGGAGGGAAAGATAAATACACACCTTACCCCTAATCTACAAGTAGAAAAGACAGGCTGCTTCGCTAGAGTCCCCCGACTCAAATGAGGTTTTTTTTTTGCAGCAAAAGCAAACACAAGCATATATATAACCACAACCGGAAACATACTATATAAACATGGAATAGCAACGATTTAAGCTAAAACATTTAAGCATTAATCCTATAATTCAACGAACAAAACAAACAACCAAACAAAGCATACAACCAACAAGTAGGTATCCTGCCAACAGACAAACATACGAACATACATACAAACATACATACGAGCTAACATTTTACGGATAGCACATACAAAACTCCCATCCCGTAAACAAGCATATGCCGATATAATCTCATATCATGAAACCCCAAAAACAGAAAGAAGACGACAACAGCCCACAACCCCTATGTCAAGGAACCTAGGAAGTGCTCTATTTATCCTGAACCTTTATTCTACGTCTTCACTTACTCATATCATAGATCATGTCCTCAGAGAAGTGTAGCTCTCAAAATTCACTTAAAACATCTTTAGACAAATGTATTACTACATCTTAAACTAATATTCCTAGTCAAATTAACTATAAATTCTTGCTTAGTTTGGTGTGTCATGTCTACCTTATGTATTTAGGTGTATGCGTTATATGACTATGTGTTTATCTGTTTTGATTAAGTTTAATGTACTTTTCATACTGTGTTTTTGAAAGTATATATTTGTATATTTATGTGTGTGTACAAAAAAAGGGTGTCTATGAGCTGGAGTCTTCTTCAAAACAGCCTCTCTGACCGAATTGATTCTAGGACTCTTCATTTCTTTGAGAATGTACATTCTTTCTCTAAGTCTCTTTGATTCATTTCTTCCCTTGGAAGCTTAGTTGACCCTTTATTAGGGGTGTTTGAGGTTTGATTCCAAAGGTTTTTAGGTGAAACCGTAAACCAAATCGTATAAATAACGGTTTATGAATGAAAAAACCAAAACCGAACATTTAAAAATAAAAACCAAACCAAATTGTGGCTTCGATTTGGTTTTACGGTTTGAGTTTTCTGGGTTTTGGCTTTTTGGTTTTAGGCTTTTTGAGCCCATTAAGAATTAAAACCGAATTAAACCTAACCATTTTACGGTTTGAGACGGGTTAATCCCATTGTGAAGTCATATATAACTTTTTATAACAACACCTGAATCATCAACCATATACATACATATATACATAATACATACATTAAACACTGTAAACCAAACTGTTCACTACGGTTTCAAACTTTTTAAACCGATCGACCAAATGTTTTAGGAAAAAATTGACCGCGAAACCTGACTGATGACCAGACTGTGAACTCCCCTAACCTTTATAGCTTCATTCTCATATACCGTTTGTCTAGGTCTGACTAGTTTGATCCATATTAGAATAGGAGTTTTTTTAGTTTTTAGTATTTCCTCTCTATCGATAAAAAAAAGAATAAAGAAATAAGACCCAAAAAATTAAGCCCAAAAATTATATTGTAGTTGTTAGGCGCAAAATATTCTCACTCGGGATATTTCAGGATCCGGGATATTTCGGGATCAGTGATATTTTAAGGATATTTATTATCACTAACAATTATCTTTGTTGCTTAACATCTACTACGAGACTTCAGGGATTAACAGGTTGTCCTATGGCTGGCCCTAATATCATAGAAGCAGGCATCAAATGACTCAATTTGAATGATGAATCTAAGAGAGATTTATGCAATCAGCTTGAATCAGTCTCCCAAGTTTGGAAGGTGCCGGAATAATCGGAACTACCATATGAATGTTGTTGATCGTTTGTTTGTATATTCTTTGTATAAATACCGAGGCTATTGATCGATATAGGACACTGGATGCTCAGAAAACACACACAAAACTCACTAAAGCTTAACTAGTTGCTTAGCATCGATCAACTTGCGCTCTTTCTTTGTATTTTGATTCATTCGATTATTAATAAAATTAGGCAGAGTGACGATTGTCACCTCCCGAGGTTTTTATGCCGGCAATCCTAAGGGATTAAGGGTTTTTCCTTGTATAAATCTTGTGTGTCTTGCTATTTTTCAGTTTGGTATATTCAAATATCCCGGGGATATTCAAGGATATCTTGAACATATATTCAGCATACTCAATATGTTTGCTTGTAAAACACAATACCCCACTTTTCTAATTCGGTTTTGCTAAAAGTTAATCTTGTTAATTTTTACCCGAAACAATTTGGCGCCCACCGTAGGGCAAACTTGTGTTTTTTATAATTAAAACCTTGTTTAAAGGCGTTTTCTGAAAGAATTAACAAGATTAACTTTTAGCAAAACCGAATTAGAAAAGTGGGGTATTGTGTTTTACAAGCAAATATATTGAGTATGCTGAATATGTTACGAAAATAATAGAAAAAATTACTCACATAATCCTTCTCACTGGCAACCAATTTGTTGAATTAAAAATAACGCAAATATGTAAGCAAACACTTATTTTCTATGAGAACAAATAAATCACCGTTACCTTCTCCGAACACCACCGGAACATTAAAAAGGACCACGTTCTTTCACCATATATGTATGTATAGAAAATATTTTTTTATTTCAATATAATATATATATTTAGCATCTAATAACAACCATTAAATCAAAATATTTTGAGTATTGTGTACAAAATAAGAATTTAAGTGTCAAACTTTAAAAAAACAAAAAAGTTACTATTTCTGTTACTTGTCTTTTAATTTTATATATATTATATTATATTATTATTATATATAGTATAATACAATAGTATAATACAATAAAAGTCTACAATGTGAACAATGTGTACCTCATGTAATATAGGTAATACCAGATGAACAGATTACCTATTTACCTCACCAGTCACCAACTTTCTATTTTAAACACACCTAGGTATAAACAAAGGGGCGCGTTATTTGGACACCCCCTACCGATCAGTCAACACCTATCTCATCTATACGGGCCGTAAAGGGCTTTACGGGTCGTAAAGAAGTCAGAGTGTGTCAGAAAATGTCAGTGAGATGTCTGGCGGCTGAAAACGTAATACGAGCCGTAAAGGCCTATACGACTCGTTTTTAAAACTGAAAATTTTTAAGTTTTGTTTTTCTACCCGATATACGTACATGTTTAACTTATTTGTAACATTGTAATTGTCTAACTGTTTTAAATGGTTAAAACATATATTTTAACGTAATTATATTTAATCGCTATACGTACATTATTAACGTTATATAATATATTAAATATATGATATATATATATATTATTATATATACGTGTTATAAAATCCGCACGTTGTTTGTATTCCGGTATACGTACGCGTTTAACGTTAATTGTTATATCATATCGTCAAGTTGTTTAATTTTTAAGTTATAAATAATATATGTTTATCATAGCGTATAATCGTAATTTGTTGTGAAATCCGGTATTTGTTAAATTCAACACGTACGGTACGTGTTTAAAACGTAACCATTTTTAATCGTTTGTTGTAAAATAATAAGTATTTTAACGTTATTATTTAATTATTTTGACTATTTGACTATTTGTTTTGTTTGAAAAATATTTTAACATCGTGACGTTTAAATATAAATAACAATTTTTTTAAACATAATTAGTTATGATTTTCGTAAATTTAAATGTTTTGTTTGAAAATTATTTTAACGTAATCGTGTTTAATGATTTTAAAACAATATTTATCAGAATGTAAATAACGTTAAACGGTTTTAAGAAAAATTGTTAACTATCTATTATTCATTTCACAATCACGCACATTTTTTAATTATATAATAAAAGATAAAACAAACAATCACGCCATACACAACATACATACAAAATAAAAATACATACATCCGAATGCTAAAGTAGTGTCCATACATCAAAATCCAAAAAAGAAAAAACAAAATAAAAAAAAATAACTAAGCATGACAACCAGTCCTGGAAAGACGGGAACATCCATGCCAGCAGATGCAGCCATACGCTCCATCATCCACCGCATCATCCCCTCCAAGCGATCAACGCGTCCAGAAAGGTCGCGTACGCTTCCAATAAGGTCGCGTAAGATCGTCGCGTCAGCCGGATGCAGTCGTGGCTGACGAACAACGACATGATGTGGCGGTGGCGGTGGCGGTGGCTGGTCGGCTGGATCCTGGTGGTCTGCTGGGGGCTCCTATACGTGCGGCTGTGCCCCCGGCTGCTGCTGTGGAGCAGGGACTGGCGGCACCCACTCTGTGCGCCGATCCATCGACCATCGCAGACCAACGCGGGGGAACTCGGCCGCTATACCCATTAGCATGACCGTGGATCGCCCAAGCAGTGTCGAGGCGTAAGTAACGGTCATGCTATCTCTAATATCGGTCGAAAATCGACCGATACGTCGAGCTATACGTGTGATAAAAGAGCCACACGTAATAGCTCCTGTAGCCTTACGGCTAACAAAGCTAGCAAAATAATCAGCTAGCAACCATGCAAGGTTGCAGCTGCGCCCACTGATAAGGCAATAAAGGAAGAATAGGTCCTTCTGCGTGACCCACTCCTGGCTCAATCGACGGCCGGTGATGGTGCAAGCGATGCACCGATGTAGGTATCGGTGCAGCGGATCACAAATGCTACTGGCACGAGCCTTGTTAACGAAAGGCTCGTCACCAATCACCGGCCACCAGTCTACGAGGACGGCCTCATCCTCCTCTAATGCGGCATCTAAGAATAGAGGTGTAGTAACCTCATCTCGGGTATAAAACCCCGTAGCAATCCCCCACTGAGTAAGGGTCATCTGAACATCCTGTCCACATAAAGTGAACGAGATAGCAGGCAGCTGATCAAGAGCCTCCATGCCACCTGCCTGCGGTGGATGGAAATCGAATGTGGAAAGGAACTCGAGAACGATCTCTCGATACGCCGGGAAGCCGCCCATCTCCATCATGCGTCGCCACGGACCCGACGCTCCGATAATCGCTGTGGCGCGCTCAGTCGAGCCAAGCGTGGCTAAAACACTCCAATCTATCGTCCGCGGCTCGACGATCTCCATCCCGATGAAGCGTTTGAGGCGCGCGTGCGCCTCAGTGCCCGCTGGAAACTGCAGCAACATGTGGGGATCCAGGATCATATCCGGGTCCTCCTCGGATGAACTAGAAATCGACGGCTCACGACGACGTCTACGCGGAGGCATAATCTGCAAAGTTAGACAAATAATAATAACAATAATAATCATTAACAATAATAATAATACTAATAATAATAATAATAATAATAATAATAATAATAATAAATAATAATAATAATAATAACACTAATACTAATAATAATAATAATAAATAATAATAATAATAATAATAATAATAATAATAACAACAACACTAATACTAATAATAATAAATAATAATAATAATAATACTAATAATAATAATAATAATAATAAATAATAAATAATAATAATAATACTAATAATACTAATAATACTAATAATAATAATAATAATAATAATAATAAATAATAATAATAATACTAATATTATTATTAAAAAAAATTAATAAAAAAAAGTACAAGAACTATACGAACCGTAAAGCCCTTAACGGGCCGTATAGTTCTTCGAGAAACCTGTTCATCTTCTCTGTTAGAACTTTACGGCTCGTAAAGCCCTTAACGGGCCGTATAGTTCTAGAAATTTTGAAAAAAAATAAATCTGAAGCAATGAAACCCAATCCTACATCTACATAACTATCTATTACTACAAAAACCTAAAAAACTACGTTACTACTAAAGATTTCTACGAAAAAAACTCCAAAAAGTTTAAAAACTTACGGTTTCGAGTGTGGCAAGCGTCGGAGAGTCCAAATCCGAGTGTGGCAAGCGTGGTTTTGAGTGTGGCAAGCGTCGATCGTCGAGAGGGTGGCGAAAACCGGCTTTACGAGTTGTGTGGTATGAGATACGAGTTGTGCTCGGTTGTCTGTTAATATAGTCAAACCCTATACGACTCGTAAAGCAGGATACGAGTCGTATAGTTTTTAAATAAATATAAAAATTCAATATTATTATTATTATTATTATTATTATTATTATTATTATTATTATTTATTTATTTTTATTATTATTATTATTATTATTATTTATTATTATTATTATTATTTATTATTATTTATTATTTATTATTTATTATTATTATTATTATTATTATTTATTATAAAGAACAACAAAATGATTAAATACATATATTTGCGAGTTACAATCCGTACTTGTCTAAATCTACAAAACCCGGTGGTTGTCGACGGCTTTCCAACCAATTGGTATACGAATCAAGGCGTTGCTTGTACCACATTTCCCAGGCTGCGGCGTCTTGACTTTTGAATCTTGACCAATACCAACTTGGTGTCGGCATTGGATAATCTCCGGTAAGTTCAACCATTACAAAGTGGTTATCGTTAACAAATACGAATGACACAATACGATGTGGTTGGAGAAATTCGGGCGACGTCCATAGCGGGAAAATCGTTACACAAGCGCCCAAGCTTATAAAAACCACAATCACACCAAACGCATTTGCAATCAAAAGTCCGGTCTCCGGCATTTGCATCCAATAACGCCTTGGAGCAAATTCAGGTTTTGACCATTTCAAGGATTCTTGAATTTCGTCAAAAACACCAAGGAGGACGTTAATGTACATGTTTGCATTTTGGATACTCTCAGTCAGGAGTGCATGACGAATAGTTAACCATTCTGTTTCCGGAAGTCCTAATGCAACAGCCAGAGATCGAAAGCCACAGTTTCCGTCTGGAACAACGTCTTGTATTCTTGATATGTATGGGTGGAAGATGTCAGGAATGTGATCCTTAAACCGGTTAAAATTGTAAAGTTTGTTATCAGTTAAATGTACCGGGATGTCAAAAGCTGGTTGCGATAACCCAACAGTTGGTTGCGAAAACCCGTCTTGTGGTTGAGAAAACCCGGAAAAATCGTGCATTCTTGTCGTTGAAGAATACGAATTAGCACGCTGCAATTGACTATCGTGAGTGACCGTTGAATCATCCTGCTTGTTTTTCTTTGGCTTTGTGAATGAACTATGTCGGGAAGGCTCTTGTTTTTTTTGTTGTGTCTTTAAACTTGGTCGCCCTCGAGTGTTAGTTTGCACGACGGGTTCTTTTTTCATTGATTTAAATGGGAAAACCGCACTAAAAACCTTTGACATCATACTCTTTTTAACTGGATTTGGTTGAAGCTTTATATGTTGTAGGACCCGATCCAATTGCGCATCAATATCAGCACCTTCATCCTCGTTAACTAACGACGGGTTTAAATCAAGCTTACGCCAAAACAAGTCTACCTCATCCAGTGTAACTTTAGCATATGTTTTAAAAGAATAAAAATAATAATTATGATTATACATAAATAATAGGTAAATATATAATTAAATTTAATTAATTCATACTATTCAATAGACGACAAGCACATGGCAATCCACAACTCGTGAAGAGATGGCAACCGCAAGATGAATTTGATGCTATCAACATCTGAATTTTTGCCTTTTCACCAACCAACAGATCTAAAGCTACATGAGATACATTCCCTTTTAACAATTCAAATTGATCATCGTTATGATGTGCCATACGAAATATTTTGCTTCTTTCAAAGCTTTCATTTATAGCTTCTGCTTGCGATTTAACAATTTGAATGACATGCCCAACAATGTTGTCTAACGTGTTGTTGGTTGCATGAAGACTTTTCTTTAATAGAGAATGTTGACTTTCAACTCTGTTGGTGGTTCGTTGACCAAAATTCCGGTTTTTGTCTATCCACGCAGACACAAACATTTCCTTGTATTTTTGCAACCATGTTACTTGCAAATATCCGATAACCCATAAAAAACAAACACATATTAATACGTTTCATACAACTCAAAAACAATTAAAAATGAGAAATAGAACATTACTCTGATGAGATGTCCATAACCATTCATGTAGTCGGCTATAATTATACTCGTAGATATCGGGAGTTGCAGATTCAATCACAACCGACCACATATATCCAAACTTTTGCCAGTCTGATTGCGAAAAACTAGGCCTGCAGTGTTTGGATATGTTTTCAAAAATGTGCCACCTGCATAGTAATTGGGCAGCACTAGGAAATATTCTTCTACATGCGTTTATAAGAGTCAATTCTCTGTCGGTTACAATAACGCGTGGTTCCATACACTGTTGAAGTGTATCTTTTAGGTTTTGTAACACCCAGACAAAATTCTCTTCACGTTTCTTACTTATAAACGCATGTGCAACACTAAATGTCTTGTGTGTTGATGTGACACAAACTATTTGAACAAATGGCATGTTGTATTTGTTCGTTGTATTTGTTCGTTTTATAAGTTGTGTCAATTAACAAGACATGAGGAAATGCTCGCCAAATATTATAAGATGTCTGGTGGATAAAAAAAATATGTTCCACGACATCTGTCGACGCATCGTCTTGCGTTTGGTAAATAAAATTATTTCTTTGCTATGTGTTAAAAAGGACCTGAATTGGAGTTTCCCCTGTGTTTTGTCCAATACGTAACTTCCGTCGCGCATTGTAAATATTTCTGAGGTTGGAAACATTATCGAGGTTTTGGTCCTTTACAGCTGCAAGTATATCACAGGGCAACATGTTTTGGTTTGACAGTTGCTCAACTAGACGGGTTTCATTTTCATTTAATCTCATCGCATATGGATGACCGCCTAGTTGTTCAGCCCCTAGGTGGTTGTGTTCATTATTGACCACATGCAACTTCCAACCACCACAACTTCTCTCGTATTTACCAATTAGCTCAAATTCACACTCAGTCTTCTTCGAACCAGTACGTCTAGCTTTTGGTTCACCGTGATACACGCCACCGCGATCGCATTTAAGCCACACCTTTATAACTACACCGGTTGCATTAGTTTTGCTTCGTCGTTTAACTAGCACATAACCATTTTCACGCCCTCTAGCAATCGCCCAATCAACAAGTTCATCAACACCGGCAAACACCTGAAAAGAAAAAAAATGTATAAGATTTTATAAACTAACAACCGTTAAACGAATAAGTTTATTACCTGATCAGTTTCATAGACACACATATATTCATCACCGAAGTTGTTGCCTCCCATCGACATTGTTAAACGTTTATGAGTTTGAACTTGTTAAAGAACCCCAAAACCTGCTTGTTTTGAAAATCAAATTGTTCCTGTCTGCGTTTTCTTTTTTGATTCATGTATTCCATTATAACGTATGCCATCAAGATATATATCAAACGATTTTAATTTACGCATACATCTATTACGTCAATGTAAATAATTTGCGCTGGTCAAATTATTGGCGTTCAATACGGGCCGTATAGACCTTTACGGGCCGTATGTACTGCGTGTCAGTCTGCGTCAGCCCTATGATTTGACGTGTCAGCTTTTGTCAGAAATATTCGTTTCATACGACCCGTAAAGGGCTTTACGGGCCGTATTGCGGGTGTCCATTGATCCACTCGGGAGTCTCCCTAACAGGCCCCATAAACAAATCAAGCTAGCTCCTAAATTATTTGGGATTGTCCCCACGATGGGAGTCTAGTGGTAAGGGGGTGATAATCTGTAATGGAGGTCTAGGGTTCAAAGCCCGGCACCACCCAATTTTTCCTGGGTCACGCGATTTACCTCCCTCATGTTGGCCGTGGAACCGGTTGGTGAGGGGCGTCTAATGGTGGCGTTCATTTTTTTTAAATTACTTGGGATTGGATCGGTAAAAGGTTCGAACAAGACAAGCCTAAATAAGCCTAATCCCGAGATCGTGCCTAGAAATATGGCTCGTTTAGCTATCGAGCCCGAGCCAGAGTTTTATATATCGAGCTCTAGCCGCCTCGTGAGCCTAAACGAACTTTTTATTTATATAATTTTATTTATTCTATTAATTGTATATAAAATAAATTATTTTTATGTACAAAATTATGATAATTATATTTAAATCATATTTTATGTTAAGTTTGAAATGTATAATAATAAATATATATTAAATTAGTAATGAAAATAAATAAATTGAATAAATATAAACGAGCCAAGCTTTAGCTTATAAATCATCTAACGAGCCGAGCTCGAGCCTTATAAATAAAGCTTTTAACAAGTCAAGCTTGACCTCGAGCCTTATTTTGACAAACCGAGCTAAGTTCGATCTCGACTCGGCTCATTTACGCCCCTAATTTAAAACTATACAATAGAACATAAGTTTTTTCATGTCCTGAAATTTTAACATTCATTTGCTATTTTGCTGTAGTGACATTTTGCAATTTTTGCATTACATTTGTTTAAATCATGTAATCAAACATGTAAAAAATAATTTAACTTAGAAAACAAACTCGAAATCTAACCTCATCACACGAATGATATAACTAACTCAAACAAATGATCATCAAATTTTGTAGATGGCAAAATTATTCACATATAATATGTAAAATGATCATCAAATTATTCATCTTATAATATTTGAGTCATAATATATAAAAAGATAAAATAAACCAAAAGCTTACCAACCCATACAAATAAATCATGTTAAATTTTGATCAACTGTCTAATACGATTTGCAGGTTTCCATGGGTTCAACCCACCTACCCAACACATTTAACATCCCTAAAATTAGTTGGTTCTTGAACCCATGTCATAATTATTTTATAACAATAAAAAACAAAGAACATCATGATTGTATGCATCAAATAAAGTAGATCCAGCTTAAGTACAAGGTCACTGAAAGCTTCATCAAACTTTTAAACAGAAAATCTCATAATCTTTTGCTTGCTTACACAAATCATTCTTAGCAAAAAAAAAAAAAAAACAGAACTAATTAGCTCTAGGAGCAGCCCATTCAACACTCAGGATAAGGTTATCATACCCATACCCATTCAGTTTAGCAATGGCTCTCTCACCATCTTCCCTCCTCATAAAATTAACAAACCCGAACCCTCGGCTCATACCCGTCTTCTGATCCATAGCAACATAAACACGAGAAACGGTCCCAAAAGGGCGGAACAGCTCATGCAAGTCAGGCTCACGGGTATCCTCGGAAAGGTTATTGACCCGGACCGAGTTTTCATCATTCCTACGCCTCATGTCAGCACCACCACCAGCAGGTCTGACTGCACCAGCACGCATGGTTGGTGGGACATATGCGCCTCCTTTGGCTGGACCAGACCCACCTGCTGCATCTGCAGGGTTAGAGTTCGGGTTCTCAACAAATGTTTCACTGGGCTGGGCTAGGTCCTTGTATGGGCACTTTGAGGTCCAATGGTCACCTTTCTTGCCACATGTTCTACATACCATAAGAACCGCACCACCTTTTGACATCTGAGCCAGTGGATCTCCAGATGCATTCGACTCTTCAGCTTTTGAACCTGTTATTACAAGGTCAACACATAATATCCATATGTCAATAGCCATATCATTTAAACAAATAAAACGAAACAAAATTTCCAAGGATTTTAATCTGATTGTATTTTTCCATTATAATACAAGCCAACATACTGGCAATTATCTGTATCTAAAAACCCTCTCAACAGCATGATTCTAGATAAGATTCATAGCACGTGAAACATTTAGTATAAACAAACACCTGAGTTCAATTTTCTACAAAAGAAACATGAATAATGAGTAATATGTAAAGAAGGGAGCCATTTTGT
Source organism: Mikania micrantha (assembly GCA_009363875.1). NCBI lineage: Eukaryota > Viridiplantae > Streptophyta > Magnoliopsida > Asterales > Asteraceae > Mikania > Mikania micrantha. The sequence goes on from CM018693.1 coordinate 56,947,229, forward strand.
TAAGGGTGTTGTTTTGGTAATTATAAACCTTTACAGTTTACACAGACATATAAACAAATCTTGAAATCCATAGCTTCTTGTAACACCCTGTTTTATTACATTGAGAAAATAAACAAAAATAAAAACTCATGGGTTTCATTTTGATCAAGGGCATTAGTGAGAGGATTAAGTAATAAAGCTGGATTAGGGAATTTTACCCTCTCCCCCAATTAATAGCGCCTCCCTCTCCCATTAGTCCCAAACTTTTGAACCGGCGAAAGAAAGAGAAAAGAGGGATAGACCAAGATCAAAAAAGAGGATCAAAAGAGAAAAGAGGGATAGACCAAAATCAAAAAAGAGGATCAAAAGAGAAAAGAGGGATAGACCAAGATCAAAAAAGAGGATCAAAAAAGAGGATTAAGATCAAGAAAAGAGAAAAGAGGGATAGACCAAGATCAAAAAAGAGGATCAAGTTAGAGGTGAATCAGGTTTGAACAAGAGAGCCAAATCACAACATGATGAAATTTTCAAACTACTAACACCATGCGCAATCCAGAACATTGTGTTCCAAAAGTTTCGAGCTATACTTTTTGAAAAAAAGCCTGAAAGTTTTGACTATGATAAACTTTCGAGCAAAGTTCGAATCTTTTGACCTTGATGAAACTTTCAAACTAAACTCAAATATTTCGCAACAATGAGACTTTTGACCAGAGATTTAAACTTTCGAGCATGGCGAAACTTTCAATCAAAGCTTGAAGCCTTCAACCTCAAGAGAACTTAAGAAGATGCCTAAACCTTTGACTAGGGCTTTTAAAACTTTCAAGCACGGCAAAACTTTTGATCAGAGCTCAATCACTTCAACCTTTATAGAACTTTCAAGCATGACAAAACATTCGACCGCAAGGAAACTTTCAAGCATATATATAACTTCCAAAACTAACCATTTTCAAGCATAATGAACTTAGACTAGAAACAAAATTTTCTAACATAATACAACTTTCCACCTTTACATCTTCTCAATCCATAACTTAAAAAATTTAGAGTACTTATGAAACACAAAGGTTGACCCGGTACACGACATGAACTTACGATAGATAATGAAATTTAGAGTGCTTGCAAAACGCCAAAACACAAGTTGATCCAGTACACGACAAGAACTCACGATAGATGGCTTCCAAAGGAGATATGATTCTACCAGAACAATTGATAGCATGTAACTAATGAGTTCTAGATGCCCCCTCCATTTTAGTGATTTGGGCAGAGGTGCATGCTTTAACTAATATTTTATGCAAATGTTTCATGCAATGAATTTATTTATATTACAAGGAAAAGTTAAACACTAGTTACTACTACATTTCAATGAAAAGTATGTTAAACTAAAACATAATGATATGTTTTATGTAATGTGATGATGTGCTATGTAAAATAACGGTTATGGATTTATCATACTAATCCTGGATTTATGAAAAAAAATATAAAAGAGTGGTACTAAATTAGCATTATAAGTACTATATAGATTCAATTCGAAGATACCAAAAAAACAAAGTAATATATAATTTTTAATCTGATTGGATTTATCATAATAGTCTTAGGTTTGAACAAAAAATATACCAATAAACTAAACGTAGCCTGCATTGTTACTTCAATAGCCATAAACTTTAGTGTTTAAAGACTTGTTCAAAAACTGTTCAGAGATATAAAAGACAAGAGAACTCAAAGACAATGAAGTTCGACAATTAAAACAATAACAAAAACAAAATAAGTGTACCCCATACGTCCCACTCATATTTAAGCTATTTGTAGGGTTTGAGTAAATTGAGAGAAAGACAAACCTTAACTCTATTTATGGGGACAAAGAGACTCCTTTTAGAGAGACTCTTTTGGATTAAGAAGCCTTTGGGCTTGTTGGTTGAGATGAAGAAGCAAGAAGATTAGGGCCAGCTTCCTATTATTCTATTTTAGGCCTTAATTAGTCTCTAAGTTACTAAATACTAGCCCTAATCTTTCTCTACACATACCCTTCTATATAATTGTAATCTTTGAGCATCTTAAGCATAATTGTCAAAGGCGCATCAGGCACGCGCCTAGGTATTCAGGCGCAACTCCAGCAAGGTTTTGATGAGGTTCCGGCAAAATTGCAAGGTTCCAGCAAGTTTCCAGCTACATTCTGTCATTCTGACAAAACTACCCTAAACATGTTCTTGATTCGAAGGAGAGAGGGTCATAAGTGGTAATTTTTAAGTTAGAAAAACTAACATGTTGATTCTTGCTGCTGATTTAGAGATCTTGCTAGTTGCTGCCAATTCTTGGTTCCGATTTAGAGGAGGGAGTCTTATGTTTTTAAGGTTTGGGTGGCAGCCTTTTTAAGAAAAAAAAGGTTTTTTTTTTTCAAGAAACTTGTGATATAAGATGTACAAATTACCCTTTGATTATACACTAATCTTAAACTTTTGGTACTTTTAAAACTTTTGGCATAATTGTATGATCTAAAATGCTAGCTAAAATAGCTTTATTTTTATTTTTATACGATAATTTTAATTTTCATACCAGTAAAATATTTTTTAAATATTTTTCCTTTATATGCAGTTTTTTTACTTGGGCTCGCGTTTTTTTACACCTTGTGCTTGTGCATTTGACAACTATGATCTTTCTTTTTGAATGGGATGGATCATGGAAGAATGAAGAAATTGCTTTCTTCTTCAATCATAAATGAAACTTTCATAGAAAACTGCAGCAAGGACTGAATTAGAAGAGCAGGGGGTGGTAAGAATTAAAAGAGAACCTAGTTAAAGCCCATGAACGTAGGTTCCATCAACCGAACCATGTTAAACTGTTGTGTTTAATTTTCAGTTTCGTTATGCGAGTTTAATCGTTTGTGTGCATCGTAATTCATTAAATGTGCTGCTCTATTCCTAATAACCCTCGACTCCAAAACATATAGAATTAAGATAATAAAGTTCCCCTAACTCTCTCTTAAAACAATATATGTTACACAATGAGGTCATGTCATTTTGAGCATCTTCCTATTTGATGATAAAACTCCTAAGCAACAACTAATACATCTAATTTTCTAATGTTTACCAAACAAGTTACAAAATTAAGAACATTTTCAGTATATAATCAGTCAAACACCCAGGGTAAAAAGAGCTTCCGACTAATTATTAGTATTATAAAGAATAAGTTGCTTATACACACTACAGCAACAAATTAAAGAAACTAATTCCATAAAGAATAAGTTGCTTATACACACTACAACATCGATTAGAGATTACTAATTCCATTGTCAATATCTACAGCAACAAATTAAAGAAACTAAAACAATATCAAATCATAAATCCAGAGAAAGGTGAAAATCTTTCAAGAGAAAACGCAATTACGACAATAAAAAATTTCAGATTTAGAGGTAATTACCTGGAGCCCTAGGGCGCTCAAAGATAATTTCTTCAGTAGAAACCATAGTGAGCCTAGCACCAACATCCTCATGAACAGCATCACCAAACTTGAGCCAGGATCTCCTCTCCACAGCCCGCTTGCTGAGCCGAGCATTGGCGAGCTTACGAACACGTGTGGTGGTAGTTATCTTAACCCGGTTACCCTCGTCATTAAACTTATACTCAATCACCTTCTTCAAACCGTGTTCATCAGGTCCAATGATCTGTTTGGGCGGCAACAAGAAATCATAATCACTGCCGTCGTCCTCTTCTTCGAGCTCGCCCCATCTAGGCTTTTGAGCAGGTGCGGTTCCGAGATTATCGATCGCCATAGCCGCTTGTGATATTGAGAAAAACTGCAAACTCTAATCACAATAACATTGATTTTGCAATTAATGTATAAATTCTGAAAGAAATTAACGATCAAAGAACCCTAGAACGTTAATTATGAAAGCTAAATAGATTATTGAATCTGTTTGAAAGAATTAGGGTTTGTGATCTGTAAGAACAGAAGAATGTAATGAACAAACGGAGGAAGACAGATTACCTTGTCGGAGACGGATTGTTCTTCCTCTGGTGCTGAGACGACAAACGACGCAGAACGGCTCTCTATGGGTTTTAAAGAGCTAGGGTTTGATTGCGTGGCCGGTAGAGGATCACAAACCGGTTACCCGGTCCGTTTTGGTAAATGAAAACTCCCTTCATCTATTTCGTTATTTATATTAACGAATATTAACAATAGTATTTGTTTATTTATGTTTTTGAAACATTAGTGATGTTTTTTTATGTTAATTTACTAAGTATGTTTACATTTTTTTTTTTAAGTTTAGTTTATTATCATAACATTTAAACCAAAAATTCTATCCAATTTATAATTTATCGCGTATTAATTTAAAACTGATATATTTTAAATATTATTTTACAGTTTTTTCAAGTATGATTAACTTTTGATTTGTTTCAAGATGATTATATTTTATATATCAAGTATTTATCGTTATATTTATGTACAATAATTAATTATTTATTTAGTTTAAAATTAAAAATGTTTGTTTATTTTTTAAAGCCCAAACAGATGTAAGCGTCTAAAATAAAAGAATTTATCTTTATTTTTTCCTTAGAAATCTGACACACCCTCAGGTGTATACCGTATACGCTTGGGGTATGGTTTTCGGCTTTTTATCAGAAAGTTTTTTTTATATTATTATTATTATTATTTTTAGTGGGTTGATTTAGAATGTTGTTATACATGTGATTGCCTTGTTTGTATTACCTATTTTTTTAACGACAAAATATCGCTCTACGGCTTGACTCTTAATAGCTCAGATGGATCCTCAGACCCAATAATCACGCACTGTGATCGCAGTCTGCTACCAAATCCCTGGTATCCAACGCCAAGGTGTTGGTGAGCGCTAAATCGAACAAATCCACATGTCCTTTAAGAGGAAACCCACTATTTGATAAAACCCTCTGATGACCGCTTTAGTAAAGATTTGAACTCATGACCTTACAAACCCTAAGCGTTATGAAAATCATGAAGTGACACTTAAGCTACAACCTCTTTGACATTGGTTTTCATTATATAATAGTCCAATAAGTACAAGTAATAAAACTAATCCAAATCCAGACTCAAATGGTTAGGCTATGATTTTGGAGTGGCAGATTACTAACAAACATCACACAAAGCTTACATCTAAATACACCTTAGACTCTTAGAGCATTTGCATAAGCTCCTTCATATTTATCCCATTTTCAAATTATAAAAAAAACATGAAAAATTATGTAATTAGACTAATTTGAATTAAAAATTCATTTTTTAGAGAGTTGAACTATCTCATTGAAAAGATCCCAAGGGGCTATAATTGAAGATACTTTTGTTTCAGATTGTGTATAGTATTCACTAGCAGGCTCTAACCGCGTGTTGCCGCGGGGAATTCCTATTATCCCATATTCCCATCCTTGTGTGAAATCTAATGGTCTTTGATTTCAAGATGTTACCTTGCCAATATTCACAAAAACTAATTAAAATAAAAAGAATGGTCTAGAGTTTTCATGAGAATCTACTGCCTCAAGGATATTTGCAACAAATAAACATTGTTCAAAGAGCTTTAATCTGGCATCCAAGATCAGAGTATGATTGTGATGGAAGCAACAGAAATAAGGAAAGAACAAATAAACAAAACATATGAGGCAAAATAAAGGAAAACAAATATTATTAAGTAGTGTCAGCCACCTGCTGGACACCTGGACATCATAAAGGGGCAAAACCTTATTACGTGACTCTTCATTCACTTAACCCATGAAATTGAATCGGATGCAAAATGGGTCAAAAAAACCCGTTAGTATTTCTAATTTACAGTTTGTATAATATATGCTAAAAAAATAAGGAACAATTGCTATTAAGGGTGTTCATCGGGTCGGATAACGAGTTATTCGGTTTTTGGGGTTTGAAAATTTTTTTGGTCTATCCGAAACTCGACCCGACCCGAAATTCAAAATATATTATCAGATCCACAAAACCCGAATTCGTGCATCCGAACAACCCGAACAAACCTGTTTTTTCGGGTTATTCGGATATCCGACCCGAAAAAACTACTTTTTTGCATATCCGAAACCCGACCCGGCCCAAATCTAAAATCATATTATCCGACCCGAAAAACCCGAAATTAATTTCGGATAAGGGTTTTTCGGATTTCAGATACAATTTGGATTTCGAATTTTTTCGAGTTTCGGATATTTTGAACGCCCCTAATTGCTATGATGGAAACTCAAATATGATAAGAAATATTTGTGAAATGAGTAATCACCTCTTTCAAAGAGTTTCAAGAATCTTGTTTGATTTGTGGCCATGTCATAATCTTGTTTGAAATCTGGTCCATAAATATTAATAATACAATAATTCTAAAATGAAGGTTTTTAAAATATGTTACAATAGCCCAAACCTTTTGAGATGTAACTTGTTGAGGCAATTGAATTGCAAAAAAGTAGAGGTGAGCAAAAATCCGAAAACCCGAACCGGAACCGAATTAACCGAAAAACCGAACCTAAAATACCGAAGCGAATGAATAACCGGGAAAAATCAAACCGAAAAAAATAGAACCGAACGATATTTAATCTTTTTTAAAAATTAATATATATATATATATATAGGGAGAGGTTCAAATGTTAACCCTCCCTTATAGCGTTAACCGCTTAACCCTAGCGTTTTTTGCCCGAATCTTAGTTTTTTTTCATGGTTTTTATTATGTAAAAATAGGAGGGTTTCTTTTTTGTGTTTTTGATAATTCATCACCGTTTAGAAGTTATAGTAAGTGTAAGTTACTTACACTTACTTACATTTACTTACATCAGATACGGATTGTATTTAAGTGTAAGTAACTTACACTTACAATAACTTCTAAACGGTGATGAATTAGCAAAAACACAAAAAAGAAACCCCCCTATTTTTACATAATAAAAACCATGAGAAAAAAAAACTAAGATTCGGGCAAAAAACGCTAGGGTTAAGCGGTTAACACTATAAGGGAGGGTTAACAATGGAACATTCCCCTATATATATAAATCTATATCTATATCTATACTTCTATACTATATAATAAATAAAAGTTTTAATATGCCACTTATCAACATTTTATACAATTTAAAGATTTTTTCCCTCCTCTCTCTCATAATAAATATTTTCTATGCCATTTTTTTATTAAATTTTTGATTTTTTTATATTTTCTCTCCTATTAAATATTAATGATTTTATTTAACTTAATAAATAATATGATTAAATTATGAATCAATTCTTTATTTTTTATAAAACGTCTTTGAAAAATATGTATTATTTTATTTTAAACAAATAATTTTAAAATTCAAATATTTAACATGTGTAAATGTTTAATACGTCTTTGTAAAAAAGGTATAAATAATATTATTTGTATTAATATAATCATGTAAATTTAAAAAATGTAATAAAATTATTTTAATTATGTAAATGCATAAATACATAATTAAAAAATCACAGTATTTTTTATTCGCAAACCCGTGCATTACACGGGTTTATAAACTAGTATATATATACACAGCTATTTTCATACTTATTTAAAGGAAAAAACACACAAAAAGTCTACTACTTGGAGATGATAAATATTTAGATTAGATGAAATCTACCATTTTAAAAGGTAAAAATCGGAATTATTGCATATTTAGTTATTTATTTTTGATTTTTTTTAAATGTAAGAACATGATGATAATTATTTAGTTTTATTTTAATTAGTTAGTGTTCGATCAATTAATTTATTAATTATTAATTGCTAAACATGTTTGCATTTTCAATGTTGGGCGTAAAAGAGAACAAAAAAACAAAAAAAACAAAAAAATCGAAAAAACCGAAAACTGAACCGAAACCGACAAAAAAAACGAAAACCGAAAAACCGAAACCGAACGGTTTGTAATAATTAAAAACCGGCTATATTGGTTTTGGTTTCGGTTTTAGCCAAAAACCGAACCGTGCACACCCCTACAAAAAAGAAAAAGAACATAACACATTTTCCTTGGCTTTTCCTCCGGGGAAACGTTTCGAGCAAAAACCCACATTTAATTAAAGCATCTCGTTTAGTGTTTACCTACAGGCCGCAACCACCAGTGTGGAACACCGATGTCTTGTGTTGAGTTTGTGAACCCGGCGCAACCAGCAACGTGGAACACCGATCACCGAAGTTTCCTCTGTGGTGCAACCTCTCTCCATCACACCTGCAGCTACCGATGTCTTGTGTTGAATTGTACCATATGCTCACTTACTTGCACATTTCTTAATTTTAAGACTTTTCAACACTCTCTCTCCAATCTCTATTATATGATAGTAAAAATATATATTTTTTCATTTACGTCGTGATTCATTTGTTCATGTTAGTAAACATGAATTCATTAAATTCGATGTAAAAAAAGGAAAGAAAAGGAAAAACAAAACCATAAATTCTCATAATGATCATTTATCCAAGACATACATGACACATGTAGTTTCCAACTGATAGAGAAAGGAAATCGTTATTATATATGAAGACAATGTAACATTACATAATTCAAATAAGAGAAAGCATTGGAGATCAAATCAAGAACTCTTATAGAGCATTGACTCTACATTATCAAAATAAATTTTAGTTTCTTTTTTTTTTTTTTGCATTGATTGAATTTTGTCACACTGTGTTCTTCTAGAAAGTTAAGTTTTTTTTAAACAAGATAACACAACTGACATAGTAATATCAATTTATCTTATAAATCATGAAGTATCGATTTAGCATAATCCTAAAATATGTTGGTAATAATGTGTAACATATGGTAACATGCCTAAGGAGTGGTGATCGATGTCGAAAGGTTAATCAAAAGTGAGCAAAGGACAAGGTATTGTATCTACACTTAATCCATGAAAAGTGTTAATCTAGTAACTATAATTAATCAATGAGAAATATGTAAGCATTATAATTTGATTGGATTATGAAAATGATTCCAAATGCATAAACTTAAAATGAAGTTTTAAACAAATATGAGAAAAGAGTGACTTGTTTCATGTTTAACAAGTTGGCAAATATCTTGAGTTTAACCTAAGAGGTAGTCACAGGAACATAAATTTGTGATTTTAACAATGTGTGGCAAAATAGGCGGGTTAGGTCGGGTTGGGTAATGGGTTAGAACGAGTTCGGGTCAAGATGGGTGCGGGCCATAACGGATTTTAAGCAAAATCAGTTCGGGTTTTAATGAATTGCTCTTAAAAAACATTAATTTAGTTTAACTTAAGACATTTTATAAGTAAACAAATAGTTTATTTGGATAATTTTTAGTGATTTTCTCATCAAATATGTTATTAATCATTTTTAAATGTTTGAATCCATTGCATTTACATAGTTTTTTAGTTGCCCATCTTGACCCACATTGTGTTTAAGTGCTACCCATCTTGACCCACATTGTGTTTAAGTGCTACCCATCTCAACCCATTCAGTATTATAGTGTTACACATTTCAACCCATTATACGACAATTGATAACTCAAACCAACTCATTTCCTTTGATTTCGGTAAAAATTGTCACATCCAGTTTTAACTGATAACTCAAACCAACCCATTTTTTTGATATGGGTAAAAATTGTCACCTCTAATTTTAGCTGAGGTTTGGTAAGAAGTTTTGTTTGCTGTATCATACCCCACACTCTGTATTGTCTAGTTTTGTTTGGCTTTGCAAGTTAAGTCTCATTCATTATGTACTTCTTTTCAAACACATCTTATTGCACCTGAGACACATTATTAAAATGTTTCTACTTGCAAATCACACATTTACATAATCCAATCAAAAAACCAAATTAACATTTTCCTCAATAGTTAACTAGATTAACCCTTCCCATTGTTTATCTATGAATATGATACCATATTACCCTTACTCGAAAGTAGTTAAAACCCGAGCTTTATACTTGGCCTTTCAATCAATTAGTTATGAAATACCATTAACTCTATGTGTGTTATCAATATCTCTACGTGATATTGATCAAAAAATCCAACATTAGTCAAGAAAAAGCGAAAATCAATGAAAAACAACGATAACCATTGAAAAATAATGAAAATTCAACGCGACATAGTTCGACTAAGTTGCCCCGAGTTGAGCAATTCTATTTGAGTTGGACCGACTCCATCTGATGTTGACCTCATCTGGTTAACCTTATTGGAGTTTAAGCGATCGGGTTGAACAAAATCGGAGTTTACTCGCTGCGGTTTTTACAAGTAAGCTCTAGATTGTAAGAACACTCTAGATTGAACATCTACCATAAATAAGTTACATCTACATGGTCCACTTCCACTTGTCAGTAAGGTATTAATTGTAAGAGGTGGGTCACGTTTTATTAAAATAATAATAAAATATATTAACGATACTCTCGTTATATTTGGGAAACAAACTAGTACAATACCATGCATTCTAAATGAATGATAATAGAAATATAAAATCCAATTTATATAAAGTATTATAGTTAATTCAAACCGATGTTTGCAACATATTCTTCAAGACTTCTTCTTTGACTCTGATTTTCAATCAATTGCGTCTTCAACTAATTCTCCTCTGCAACATGATTAAACGTGTTGATGATTATGGTTGAGGCACATATTCAATACGCTTCCCTTAAAACAGATTTCGCGCCTCTTCACAAGACGAACGCGTCTGTCTCCCAGGGTACAAAAACCGAAACAGTATGTGTACTGTCGGGATTAACCTAGCACTCGAAAAGATTTCTTAAACAAGAGCTTGAAGAGTTGAGAAAACTAGAAATTCTATAAAGTATGTGGTAGATTGTATGTAGCATTCTTGAAATCATCAATTAGCCAACCAAACAAGACACCAATTGTCTTGTATTTATACTACAAGATTGGGATTCCAAAAGTCTTAAATTAATACATATAATCAACACATGAAATATGAAAAGTCTTGAGTAATTTGAAAAGTCTTGATCTTAATTCAAATTAAATTTGATAATTAATCAAATAACTCAAATTTCCAACAATCCCCCACATGAATAAAAATCAACTCATACACTCAAGTGTTAAGACATAATTTCAGCGGTTGAGTATTGCAGGAGAAGTAGGTGTTCCCTTTGAACTTTCCTTTGTGAAGTATACTTGGTCTCCTAGCGGTTAGTAGACATGATGTCCTAGAACTAAACCCCTTTTTACGTAGACGTTATTACACTTCACACAATACTCTTCCTAGTCTGGTTAACTGTCACACCCCAGGCCGGCGGGAACGGATCGGGTTTTCCCGTCGGGCGGAAGGTTCCCTGGGCGCGATATCATGAGTGATAATTGTAACACCCCGACCGATGACGGAAACGTCGGGATGCCACGAGGGATGTGTAGATTGTTCAAAAGCTCGTGGGCATCTAAATCAACTCATCACATAACATTCCATTCATCAAATTAATTACACAAAAATCATGTTCATCATGAATCAAATACATCAAATACACAAAAGATTTAGTTAAACTAACTAAACTCTAATCGCCAGAAATTTAGTTAATTAACTAAGTCCAAGAATCCTATATGATGATGATGTCCAAAATAGAAGAGATCATCCTCTTCATCCTACTTGTCTCCATCACCTGAAACATGTAAGAAATCAAGTGTCAACTACTAAGTAGTTGGTGAGTCATCATAAGTTTTATACTTAAAAGGTTTTATAAAAATGAATTTAAAAGTTTAAGTTGAAAAATGGTTTTAATAAAAAGTTTAGATAAAAAGAGTATAAATACTTATGATTTTCTGAGAAAATCCACCATAATACCTGTATGAGATAATCCAACCAATCACCACACTCAACAATCAAACACATACACAAACACGTAATCACATATCCTATCAGTCATAGTCAATCATAGATAATCATAATCAATCATAGATATTCAAAGTCAATCATAGATAATCAAACCTCAAACCAATCAACCAATCTCAACATCAATATTCTCAAATAATATTCGTGACTATACATGATCATTATGTAATTAACATAAGTTAAAAACATGATCCATGGAGTGGTAGCTAACCACGTGACAATACATGAAGTCAAAGAAATTAACCGAAGTCAAAGGCAATGATTCACATTGTGGATAACATCCACGTGACAATACACGATGTCAAAGAAATTAACCGAAGTTAAGAGCGAAGACTCTCGGAATTTGTGACAATACTTGTAATCTTTGTTATTGACCGAGGTCAATAACAATGATTACATGGATATAAAATAATAAGAGATAATCCATTAATAATGATAATTTCAAATGTGAATATCATATTGATAAACAGGTATTTACCTTGTGTTATCAAAATAATATTTAATTTGGTATACATGCTTCACCTCCGAGTTTTTAAAACAAAACAGTTTAAAGAAAGGGAGGTTATGAGAACTCACCTGAAGTCCTTAGTATATGTGTTCTCGTATTATGCGCACTCGCGTAGATAATTCAAAGCAACTCAAAAATCTGTAGTTAATAGGTGTATTGTTACTTAGTTAGTTAAATTCTAAGTAAAATAGCCTTACACCCCTTTTATAAAAATGTTTGACATAAAAATATAATTTAGGCTTGCTATAGTCAAATTGTCTTTTAAGGATAAATTATTATGAAGTAATATGGTTATTTTCTTAATTAACCCTAATCCTACTCCTAACTATGCATACATATCCCATGTTTTTGCATGCATGTTTGATTAGGTGTTTTCACATATTCCAATTAATAAAATTTCGATTTAGACTTAAGAGAATATACTCATATTAGTCTTATAAGTATTCATCAATCATTTCTCATAAATTAAGCTTTCCTTGATAAAAAAAATGACAATTATAATAGTTCATGCATGCATGGTTATACATACATATATGTATATGTATACCTACTCAATTATATCCCCACGTTGGTCCTTAGCCCTTTGCTAAACGAATTTAGGTTCTTGTCACCCTAAGACCAGCGAACCTTTTAGGGTTATGGCCTAGGGTTCGTTTCTTATTATACTAGGTTCGTTATCCATGGTTCGGCTAGGATGCTAGGGTTCGGTTGCTCCCATGCAGCTTCAAGCAAGGAAGGTTCGCTGCTCATCATGATGGTTCGGCAGTCTAGCTAGATGAGGTTCGCAGCTAGGGTTCGGCAATAGAAGAAAGGAGAAGGTTCGCCAGCCACGAGCCTTGCTGCTTAAGGTTTGGCTAACCTAGAGAAGGTTCGGCCAGCACCCCATCCAGCTCACACAGGTTCGTTGACCTGTACCTCCTTCTTCCTTTTCGCGAACCTGTCAACCCATGGCTGCCCACCATCATCTCGATCGCATTTCAACAGTTGTAGGACTATCCCCATGATCCTACCTCTTTATATTAACTTGTTTAAAGGTTTTACAATTGTTTTAAATCGGTTTCAACAACAAAAGATTAGAGATTCGTGGTTTACACAAAAACCGAATATAAAACTCTAGATCTACCTGAATTTGTTGGAAAAACTCGCGATTTCTTCGTATCTACTTGTTCCTCTCGATCACACGAACGCGTGGCCGCCAAGATCTCGCGATTCCGTTGATAAACGAAAGAGAAAAGTTAGAGAGAAGGTAGAGAGAGAGAATGTGTGCGTGAGTGTGTGTTTTAGAGAGAGAGATAGATTGTAAAAATGAGGAAGAAGATGGTAATCTTCTTCCTTATAACGCGTATTATTGCCCCGTGACCGGTCTCGTTTTTATCGCGATAAAATTTAATAAGTGAACGGTTATGCTCGGTTTTTAACGAAAACATCCTTAAAAATGATTCTTTCTTTTAAATAATTATATTTTGTTGTAATAATATGATTTTAACAAAATATAGTTTAATAAAATGTTTCCATTAAATATTCGTTAAAACAATTATTTAATAAATTAATTTATTCGAATTCATTTTAGGTTGTGATTCCTAATAAACGTTTTAAGTCTTCATTTATTAATTTAATAACGTTAAATATTATTTAATTATCTCGTCGAAACGCATTACTCGCATACGTATTCGTAAAGATCGTCACCTTTGCGAATCCAACGCTCGTACCGTATTTCGATTCGATTTACGATTTATTGAATATTGTTTCAGAATATTATTCCTAATAATTATATTCGTGTGAATCGTCACCCACGCGAATACATTATTAAGTTAATAATTCTAAATTAATATTCGTGTTTAAATTATGATCGTAACCTCACCATCGCGTATTTATTTCCCATTATTTATTAACTTTAATATTATTATTCCCAAACCAAAACCCACTAAACCCTAGTCACTGACACATCCATGATAGACCGAAATATGCATATGTATAGGGCATATGCAGAGGTAGATCGCAACCTCCCCTACACCGTCCCACCGCTATTTCGATAAACCATGACCATGTGTCCTTGACTACGTTTAGCAACCAGACCATAACAACTCCCAGTTCCATCCCAAATCCATTCTCATTCCAAACCTATAATCCATAATCAGTATAATGTAACTGCAATAAACGCTCTGGTTCTGTTTAGTTGGGTTTCAACTAAACTTCCCATGGTTTATGCGTGTAATATGTTATAAACATGCATACCAATAACAGTGATAATCATCAATATTATCAATAAATAATTCATTATCATTAATAACAATAAATCTTAGGTCGTAACGGCACAATCGTACGGATGTACGGACAACCTAAAGTACAGTGATGTTACAATAATCAAATGATCATATTGTTTACATAGCACATGAGATATAAGTGAGAAATGCTAACATGACATGAAATAGAATTACAAAGTTAAATTACATTGTTCCATCATAATTTAACTAAGTAAATCTAATCAAAAAGAATCAATGAGTTTATATCTTGTATCTATGCAAGATATACAAAAGTGATTCACTGTTTTGTCATCCCAAAAGTATGCAATCAAAAGTAAGCTAGGTCTTCTAAAAGTCTACTAGCTTAGTACTTACATAAATGTATCTACACCTGTTCGTCACCTGAGAAAACATCCATTTAAACAAAGTCAACACTAGGTTGGTGAGTTCATAAGTAAGTTAATTGAAAAACCTTGATTCATTCACATGCACAATCACAATGTATATTATGTTACTTGTATGTTGTTTGTTCACTTGTTCACTCAATGGCTTCTCAATAGCTATATTTACAAGTAATATATCATCCTAGTAGTGGTGCTTATATATAGGGCATATGTAAGGAAACTAAGCCCTAGCCAACATCCCACCACATCACTACTAGAACTCCACACAACTTGCGATACCACTATTGATTTCCAATCCCAATTCACGTTTCCATGTCATTCTTGAATCACCTGTAATGACTTGTATAGAATAATATAATGAGGTAATTATAGTTATCGAACTGAAGTTTAGATAACCATTTTATGTTAAGGATATTAGATTTATTAAATCTGTTCCTTGTATTACTCTATATTTGAGGGGTTAACTGTTGGTACACTTTTAGAAGTTAAGAGTGTTAGTTAACCAATTGTACTTTGTTCTTGAACTATAGTGCATAGAGCCTAAAAGGAATCCATTGTAATCCTCACGTAATCAGATTACAATGCATCCGATTTATCTCTACCACTTTGTATGCCCAATGTCCTCAACGAAAACTATTACTAGTAGTGAAACATGAGGTAAGATCAATTCCTCACCCTACTAATCAATAGGATCACGTTGGATTAATTACCATATTCCTGTTTATTAATATCACCATGTGACGCTTTCCCAGAACCTAACTTGAAGTCGCCCTGTCACCGGTCATACGTTACCGGCCATTGAATCGTTACGATCAACATACTAGCCCTACAAGCTAGAGGTTTGTCAAACCTATGGAACCACTATGCTATCGTCGGTTTAGTCACGTCAAACTAACTGGTTCAGCGATTTATGAAAGGGTCTTACCGTGATCTTTTGAATACATGGCACATGACTGAAATGATATAATACAACAGTTCAATAGAAATTAATTGTATTAGTGTTCACCAATGTAATTGTTCTCTGTGTGTTAATAAGGTGGAATAAGAACTTGTCTTATTACATTATGTTAACCAATGTGTGAATGGTGTTGTTATCATGAAATTACATTATCATGATTACCATTCCTTGTTTCTTGTTCTTCTTGTAATATGTGTTGAGTTGAAAAGCTAAGTGTTACAAGAACTAGTCTTATTACACTTACTTAACTCTTGTATCGAAAGATGTAATAAGGATGTATTATCTTTATATCATTCTTGTATCTTGTTATTGTCATCATGTTCCTTGAAATTGTTTCTATGTTATTTCTTGTAAGAATAACTGAGTGTTCTAAGAGATAATCATACAACTATGTTATTCTATTGTATTGATGAGTTATGATATTATAATATCATCATCATCTTATCTTTCCCTGTCATCATGTAATCATACAAGCATGCATACAATGATATATGATAATAATCAATTTAATATCATTCAATCAAAGTATTAACACTATGTAAGCAAAACTTTTAAGTAATTAAAAGTAAAGCATGTTTCTCAGCCCCGAGAGTTTAAAATCAGTAAAGATTAAAGAAAAGGGGCATATGAACTCACCTTGCAGTAGTAGGGTTGACTTAGCTTAAAAAGAAAGAATACACGCGCTCTTTGTTGTTCTTGTTGTCATGTTCACAATCCTGTATTGAGTTCACATTGCATTTGAGTTATAAGTGTTTAGTGTAATTGTTCGCGTGTGTGTGTTAGTCCTAACTTAGTGATCACCAACGAGTCGTATTTATCATTCGGCCCCAACTATTTGTTATGAATTTTTACATGTTCATTACTCGTTTGATTTAATACTTGAATTTGCTAGTTAAAACCTTCAACTACATTGATTTAAATTTATGGCCTAAGTCCATAACCTTGCCATTCAACCTAAGTGTGATCTTAGGTTTATCAATTATTATTTGAAATGTTGGTTTTGTTAAACTCAAACAATTTGTTACATCGCCGATTAAAATCATTAATTCATGACTTGGATTACATTTAAAACCATTGGGCCGAATGTCCTTCTTGTGGGTCTCATGTTTTAACCGTGGGCCACCATGTTGTGGGGGTGGGCCGATTGTGGGCCTTGGTCGTGTAGCTGCACATGGGCCGGATTACAATGGAGTTGGGCTGTCATTGGGCCCGGACCAAGAAAAATGGCTAAATGTAAAACTGGGCCTTAAAGATTTTCGTGTGGGCTGAACCATATGTGAACGGGCCAATGAAATCGAGTGGGCTGTACAAATTAAACTGGGCCGAAGAAAATTGTATGAAATCATGTGATGGGTCTGATCTGTTGGGTCAAAAAAATCATAATGGGCCGAATCCCATTGATGCTGGGCCGATGTAATCCTTTGGGCCGAACCAGGCTTGATGGGTTAATATTGCATGGCTTCAACAGAAAAGTGATCGGGTATTATTTCAGCGAACCCTTGTACTAGTCGAGTCAAGGTTCGACTAAAGAGATGGTGATACAGGTTCGTTTCCATGCCAGCATCGTTAGGGTTCGGTGATGCCAAGCCCATTCAGCAACTAAGGTTCGTCTAGGATTATATGTCATGTAACAGGTTCGTCCCACTTGAAGGCCATAGGTTCGTTTCATAGTTGCAGGTTCGTGAGAGTGACTAGGGTTCGCTGCTGGCATGTGAAGGTTCGGTTAGCTTGGGGTTCGGCTGGCCTTAGCAAGGTTCACAGCTCATTCGTCTAGATAGAGGGCTCGGCTAAAATGTTGGGTTCGTGAGCTGCATGGGTTCGCCGAGACTGAGTTGAAGAGAAAAGGTTCGGCCCTTTCCTGGATCTCCTCAACGAACCTGCACCTGCGGCTATCCCTATCCCCATCGAATACCAGGCCCTAGGAGTATCTAGATGACATGGGTAATCCAGAAACACCAGCAAGAGTGTAAGGTTTGAAGTGGGAAGGGAAGAACCGGCTAAGTGTGTTTGTGTATCAAAACCCATGTGAAAACCCTACTTTTTCGTGACTTGCAAGCATCATACCTCGTGATTTAGTGGATAAATCTCAAGATCTCCTGTACTTTCACGTAGATGACATCAAGAGCTACGCGTGGGGTTCAAGAATCACCCAAATTGGTCAAGAAACGAGCTAGATATGATGGATTGAAGCTTGAATGTGGTGGTGGAGAAGTGTAGCCGGAAATTGGAGTAAAGAGAGAGTGAAAATGTGTTAAATGAAGTAAATGAGTTCATTTAGGGTTTTATACCCCGTGTGGTGTTCGGGTTCATTTCGATTGCTCGGTTCGCGATTTCGTCGCGTATCCGGAAAATTACGCGTAATTTAAATAAAACAAATAAAAGAAAACTATTTTAATTAATTGATGAGTTTCAAAATTGTAAAAATGTTAAATATTTTATTTTTATTAAATTAATTCCGTTCGTGTCGTGTTTTCGTTTTCGTTTCGTCAGATCGCGTCACCATTGCGCGTATTCATTCGAATCGTCATTCGAACGAACACGACGATGGTTTTGCTTTCCGACTTTTGTTTTCTACTTTCCAGTTATCATTTCAGAACGTTAAACTCACAGATATGTTTGTGTGAATCGTCACCCACGCAAACACATTATCAGTTCATTATTTTGAAACGACACTGTGTTATTGTTTTAACTGGTATTTCCTCACTGACGGACTCAACTAAACATCATGTTTTAACATAGTTTTCACATTGAATTGTCGGCCATCTGATTCCTGTCATCTATGGATATCAGATCGCAACCGATTTGTTCTTGTTATTCGCTTGAACACCGTTGTTTCTCATGATCTGTTGTGTTAAATGTACTTAAGTTTTCACTTAAATAAACACAACTAATGTTTCAAATGTACGTTGTACTTACTGAATTTAAGTTTACACGAAAATACGTACAACGATTTCTTGTATTTAGACTTCTGTTAATACAAATACTGTTCACACCCATGTACATACACATAGTTACTGTTTATAGTACACGTACCGTATGGACTTGCCGGCCAGTCAGGTACTAGTTGTCACATTAACCCTTCGTTGTCGTGTCCGTTATGGTCATGGAACACTATCCTGGTTCTGCGAGAGCTCTAGGAATTATGCCCCACAATTCCATTCGAAGCGACCCCACTTCTCTCTAACATAGGTGATTTGTCCACAAATCATTAAAAGCATTTTGGTTATCATGATTTACACAAATCATTAACCATATATTATGCTTAGCCTCACACAATAATGTCACTGATTGTTATAGGAATGGACTAGGACGTATTTAAACACCCTTTTATAGTTTAGGAGGATATATATCACCGTATGTATATATATTAGCTTATACATTCATTGTACAACTATGCCCCCACAGTGACCACCATAGATATATGAATTAGTTGTCCTATTGAACCTAGATCATGGGATCTCCAATCAACAAGGTTAGGTTTCCTTCAAATATCTCTTTACATGGGCTTTAGTCACATTCCTCAACTTAATCTCTCATGTTATTGGATCCAAAATATTATCTTTGACTTCACCAAGTCAATAAAGATAATTTGCAACTGAGATAAGTTGTTCTAACGTGTTCTTGACTCACAAGTCATACTAGCCCTTTTGTTAATTTAAAAGACTATAACCAGTGATCTCAACTTGGATTAAGTTATATAACCATGTCTTTAGAATGATTTGAAACTCATTTCAAGGCTAAACACGTTTCACCATGCCTTTGGTAAGCTTTTCCAAATATCTATCTACAATTTGAACTTTACCAATTGACATTTGAGTTCAATCAACTTGATTGACTCCGTATAACCATCGTGTCCCCCACTTGGACACAAATTTGCAATATTTATTTGGATTACTAAAATCCTTATTACAAAATCTATCACATACTTGTATTAAGTGCAAGCAACCCTCATATTTGAGTCTTATTAGATAACCATTTTCCAATTATTAAAATCGTGCTGTGAAAAGTTCTCCTTTTCCATAAGAGATTGAGAAACTTCTCAAATACTATCTCTTACAAACTCTAGAGGGTTGTTTCGTAAATGACACATTCCCCCACATTGCTTGCACTTTGATTAAGTTTGAGCAATTTATCTTCTGATGACTTTGACACATGTGATAAAATATCAAACATATATACATCATTGTGTCACTAAGTTCATCCATACATATTACTCCATGAGTTCTCCTCATATGAACCGAAACTCATTCTCATGTCATCACATATATTGAATGTTTAAAGTTAATTTAAACTCCGTAGAGCATCTAAATTAACATGTATTAGTCTAGCATGCTTTAGACTAAAATATTAGCACGTGAACAGAAGATGCATCATTCTGATCAATCACAGCTCCTAGAGATAACACATTATCTCTACAAACATTCATACCTTCTTTAGACAAGAATGATGAGATTTTTTAAATCCTTAGTTTAAGGAAAACTCATAACCATATTTAACTTCATCCATTATGTAGGATCATAACTCATTTGCCTTTAATCTCTAAGGCTTCACCATTTAATCATAAGAACTTAAACATAAGTCTTAACTCAAGTCACTTTGGTGAACACATTCATCAACATATGATGAATGATATTTGTATAAAATCACTAGACTCTTGAGATATAGTCAACAAGATTGATACTCACCAATATGACATCCCATTTGTCTAAAGTGATTTATACATTTATATTGTTGTTTCAATGAAACCATGTATTAGGATACTCTTCCAAATTGAAGGATAAATCCTCCACATAGTTTTAATAAGGTTAATGGTCGTAGCATAAACTACAAGACCATAACTATTGTAAGTATCTTTAATAAATGTGAAAAATTTATTAAGATTATTTACAATACAACATATATTTCTTTCATATGTTATAGTAATCAAAACACACTTCTGAATTTCCATGTTGATGCTCTCAACATTAGACGACATCTTTCGTTTTTGTGTATTTCATCTTAATGCACTCACCACATTACATTTAACGTTTAATTTGCGACTTGCAACATAAGTAACTGTAACATCAGTGCCGGACGCGTTGCCGGAACAGTGATCTCTACAGTAACTCAGGTACACACTACGTGAAACTATGTATATGCTATTGACACTTAATGCTTGACACTAAACTATTATGCTATTGGTCTGAAATCTGCTTTAAACCTCATGGTTTAACAGTCAGAAACACATCAGACAACACAGAACTGACACACAGATGCTTGATTTGATGCTATTATGTATAAACGTATGTGAGGATAAGCAGAGCAAAACCATAACGGTTGTTGTTACAGAATGCTAAACCGATGAATTATTCGTATATGTGACGATCTGTACGAATAAATCTGAAATTTTAAAGTTCTGAAATGATGACTGGAAAGTAGAAAACAAGAATCAGAAAGCCAAACCATTGTCGTGTTCGTTCGAATGACGATTCGAACAAATACGCGCGATGGTGACGCGTTCTGACGAAACGAAAACGATACGAACGATAATAAATTTAAGAAAATGTAATATTTTCTGTTTTACAATTTTGAAACTCATCAGAAATAAATTAAAAGGAAACTATTTTAATTAAAACGCATAAAACAAAGTCATTAATTAAAATGCATAGAAAACGCGAACAATTAACGAAACGCGCATTTTAATAAATTACGATAAATAATTCAAGAAAAATGATATTAAAATATTTACTAGAAATAACCACCTTCCAAACGTTTAATATAAACTCTTCTTATATTAGTTACAAAAACACGTGCGTAGCGTGCCGTAAACGCGACAAAAACGAGAACCGAGCAACCGAAACGAACCCGAACACCCATGGGATATTTAAACCCTAAATGATGCATTTATTTCATTTTTTCATGCCCTCTCTCTCTAAAAACTCTCTAGCCGTTCATCCCTCTCTCTAAAAATTCTCACCTTCCAATCACCATAACTCACTCGTTTGTGGATGAAATCGCGTGTTTTTGGTGTCCACACGAAGCTCACAACGCTCTCCACCTAGAAGTACAGCAGATCTACGAAGTTGTCCAGTCATTTTCGAGGTATGAAACTAAGAACATCACCTAAAGTAGGGTTTTCTTCACCCTTTTTGTACAACCACGCCTTTAACCGGCCTTAACCTAAGCCCAAGGTCTTCATTCGACCTTCACACAGTTTAGGACGAACCAGGATAGGAGAGGGGAATCCATGGAGCTGTGTTTAGCAACTTAGACCCAAGGATGATGCTAACAGGTTCGTGGGTTTGGTGCTCGACCGAAACAGCTAAGGGTCGAGCCTATGGTTCTTGGCCGAACCCTTTTTCCTGGTCGCGAACCTGGTTGCAGCTACTGGCCGAATCCTTTGAGGCTAGCCAAACCATCATCAACAGCCACGAACCTTTCCCAGGCAAACCCTACGAACCTGTTAGGTGCGAACCATGGCCGGCGAACCCTCCTTCCTGGCGAACCTTAAGCCTCCGCCGAACCTAAAAATGGCCACCGAACCTGCATGGCAACCTACCTTATCAGCCGAACCTATCACCATCGACGAACCCTGCTGCCAATCCCATTGTTCACGAACCTGTGTGAGGGTAAAGCTGGACGAACCCTTCAACCCAAGGCTACAGATTCGGCCCATGCATCTCCTTAGGTCCAATAACATATCTTCGGCCCAAACAACGTACACCCGACCCATAGTAGCCACGTAGCTTGTGACCTGGATTTAGATCCATTAACCGGCCCAATGAGTTGAGTAGGCCCATTCCTTGTGCGGCCCAAACCCCATTTGACTTAGCACAAAACTTTGTACATTCGGCCCACACACGTAACTACTAGACCCATTTACACCTAAGTTGGCCCAAAGGGTTGTCCGGCCCAATGAATTCAAGAGGTTAACGAATGACCCATGAACACATACTAACTATCGCTTTAGTTAATACAAAAGTGATGATCGGTTAAACTAATCTTTAAATTGGGAATTTGCAAACAATAAAAGAAGTTCAATAATACTTTACATAATATATGGAATTTCGGGCCGGATAATGAACAAGACTAGTAGGTGTTAGCCAAGTGAAGGCTAACACAAACGCACACAAACACATACGCAAAGATTCATATGTACAATTTTCAAATCACGTGAAATCAATACAGGGTCTTGAACACAACAACGAATACTACAAAGAGCGCGTGCATTTTAGTTAAGATAAGTCAACCACTTCAAACACAAGGTGAGTTCATTTGTCCCCTTTCAAACATATTTGTTTTTACCTCGAGACTGAGAAGCATGTTATACATTTTAAGAAATTATTGAAATGTTTATTAAATGTTTTTACACATACACATGATGCTTATTATAATACTCAAGCTTGAAACTCTTATTTTGGAAGATATAAACTCGATGCTTAAACTATATGCTTGATGCTTATGCTACAAACTTGATGCTTAAACTATATGCTTGATGCTTATGCTATAAACTTGAAGCTTAAACTATATGCTTGATGCTTATGCTATAAACTCTATGCTCAGACTATATGCTCAAGGCTTATGCTATAAACTCTATGCTCAGACTATATGCTCAAGGCTTATGCTACAAACTCTATGCTTAACTATATACGCAATGCTAATGTTACGGACTATATGCTCAAACTATATGCTAATGCTTGAAACTAAATGATCAAAGCTATGATTGTATGCGAAATGCTAAGCTTGTATCTATTCATGGGCTACGTAAATGCTAAACATTGCTAGAGCAAAGCTTGTACCCATGCATTGAGATACGTGAAAGCTAAACTATGAGGATGCTAAGCTTTTATCTATATATGAGATACGTAAATGCCAAACATTGCTAAAGCAAGGCTTGTGTCTATATATGAGATATGTAAATGCTAAACTATTTGTGTGTGCACAGCTTGTGTCTATATATGAGATACGTAATTGCCAAACATTGCTAGAGCAAGGCTTGTATCTTTATATAGGAGATACGTAAATGCTAAACTATTCGGATGCTAAGCTTAAACCAATTCATGAGATACGTAATGGCTAAACATTGCTAGAGCAAAGCTTGTATCTAGCCGTGGGCTACGTAAATGCTAAACATTGCTAGAGCAAAGCTTGTACCCACGCATGAGATTGGTGAAAGTTAAACTATGAGGTGTGAAACAATGGTGCTTGTACAACTTACTCTAAAGCTAATCTACATGAATGCTATAAACTTGT
The DNA here is from genome assembly GCA_009363875.1 of Mikania micrantha. NCBI lineage: Eukaryota > Viridiplantae > Streptophyta > Magnoliopsida > Asterales > Asteraceae > Mikania > Mikania micrantha. The sequence goes on from CM018693.1 coordinate 56,971,329, forward strand.
AAACTTTGAAACAATATACTAAAGCTATGATGAAGACTGGATTAAATGGTAGGTAAAATGCTTAATTATCCTTAACAACAGTGTCATATGCGGATTAGTATGTGGTGGGATGGCGTCTGGGCGGGTTGTAGGCTCAACCCTTTCGTATGCCCTATATATAAGCATATCGATTTGGATATTACATGTGATGTTAATGAGGATAAGGTTTTACCGAAAGAGGTTTGCTAAAGCTATTTTCAACTCTTAAACTATATGAACTCACCAACCGTTGTGTTGACTTTGTTTTCTTACATGCTTTCTCAGGTGATGCACAGGTCTAAGCTAAGGCACATGATTGCATACTAGGATGCCCAGATAGAGGACCTAGTTGACTTTTGGAAAGCACATCTTTTGTTATTAATACGAGTCACTTTTGATATCTTGTACAGATACAAGATAATAACATTTGATTCTTTTGATAGGTTTACTTAGTTAAATTACTAAACATTGAAATTTGTAATTTAACTTTGTAATCTTAGTTGATGTTATATTGTGCTTTAGTTATTCTTGACATTGATGCTATGCAAACAATCTGATCATCACGATTATCACTCACGATATCGCGCCCCGAGAACATTCCGCTCGGCGGGGAAGTCGATCCGTCCCGCCGGCTCGGGGTGTGACAGTAATGATCACAACTCCCTCATTGTATTCATGTAAATCACTACTTGTACTTTCCGTTAAAATATGTATTTTTATTAAAATTTCAAATTAAAATCCTCCAACTTTTAAATATCATTTTATTATCTTTAAATCAACTTGTTTATTTTAGAAATAAATAAACTCAAGTTAGTTGAACATAATAAAATATAATAAACAACATATTTTAAACGGATACAAGAATGATATATACACATCTAGTCTCAAAGTGTTATTTCTTCAACACTGTCATCATTTATCAAAATCATCGTAAGTGGCTTCATCACATTGTAAGTTTTGAAGTCCTCCTTCAATAGAAAGTCATGTTTCATAATGGCATACAACAAATTAATTTCAACTTTTCATTTGTTGTATCTCATGCTATGTATTTAGGATGCTTTTCTAAGTTTGTAGACACATAATCCACATAATTTCAAACACAATGAAAGCAATAGAAGCATCTATATGTCATTATCACTTTATAATAAATCCCAGAGAATTTATTAATATAGTTAACTATAACATATATCTCTTTCATATGTTATAGTGATTATTGTGCATAAACACATGTGTTATCTTAAGATATTGAACACAACCAACACACCAAAACAAATGTTTATTTGTAACATTTTAAAAAGACATATAGATGAGTTCTAAACATCAAGTCATATAGTGTTACTATCTTGAACACTTTCTGTATCTGACATTTCAATGTCCTCTGGCTCCACATCACTCCAGAGTTCGAGTCGGTACATTCCATATCTTAATGTTCCAACTGCATTGAACTTAACATTTTCCTTTTTACGAAACATGCGCCATTTTTCTGTTGATGCAAGTAAGATCGAGTAACCCTCGATATTCAACTTGCTCGTAGAAATTACACCCTTACTTATGCTCGGGACATAATAAACATCTTTTAGAAATAAGGAATCACCCGTGGACATTTTAAGTTCCACATTCCCAACTCCAACAGTTTGTGTCATATCACCATTGATCATTATAATGCTTCTTTTTATGGGCCGATAGTCCATAAAATCATTAAAATCCGAATATGCGTGAATGATTGCACCTGTCATGAGGAACCATCCTCGATATGCAATGACACGTGTCTTTTGGGATAAACCAAAAATGGCCCCAATAAGAACATCTTCATTATTTTGTTGTTTCATCTTGAAACTTTTAATCAAACATTCACAAATCTGTTCAAAATAAAACGATTACACAAATCGTATCTAACTTTCAAGTAAGATAATTAAATTGTTTACATAAAACAATTCATTATTTATAACATAAACTTTTTCTAATAATCATATTAGAATTTACTCGATTATAAAAATCATGTCTAATGTTCATGTTAGATAATTGAAAACTGCTGACCTAAAGCAATTTTATTACATAAGTCATGACTAACACGCACATTAATAAAATGTTTACATAAACAATTTTTTTTCATTTAAACATACTTCTATCTCGTCATGAAAACTATCCGGTTAAAAAAAAAATTAACATTTTTTTTAATGATAAACCGGTTTCTATTGTGCTCGTTTGAAAATATACCACAAAATTTTAAAGATTTTCTATTTATATAAGAAACCAATTCTAACTCTCACGTTAGAAATAAACGATTACAAAAACCATTTCTAAAGGATTTTGGTTTATATAAAATAAACCGATTCTAACACACTTGTTAGAAATAAGTGATTACCAAAATCGTTGTAGATCTTATCATGTTTGTATCAAATAAACGGGTTCTAACACACTCGTTAGAAAAATAACCGAATACAAAATCGTTTTTGAGAACCTTTTGGTTTATAAAACAAACCGATACACACCTCAGTGTACATTCCCGGTCCCACGCTTACATAGCCAATCCTGTGTAACTCATATCAAACACCGTAGTGAGAATAGAACATACCTCACCAATTTAGGTTTGTTTTCTGATTATTCTCTAAAACCTCTACATAAGAGGGATATCAACGATAGGTTGTATGTGTTGTTCTTTTCCTGTTGGCTTTTATAATGCAAAATTCATACAAGTGTATATCGGAGGAACAATCGTCAATTATTTCCAATATGAAACTTTGTCTGTAAAAGAATTTAATGAATTTTCCGTTCATATATATCAAACGGTTGTATGATATATATTTATTTGTTGCATTTCCACATTGAATTGCCACAAAAATAAAAATCCATTTGAAACTTAATTGGATGAAAATTCATTAAAACGTCTGTTATTAAAATGATCAATAATGGCAATTTATTAAGATTAAACATTTGCATTCCTACCATTTCATCTTTTTTTTACATGCATAATATTTCTTTTTTCTTAAAAATGACTGCCACATACCCCCATACATTTTTTTTACATTTGAATTAGTTTCAAATGTTACATTTTTAACCATCATCTTTAGGCTTTTATCTTAAAAACCATTATTTTTAATATTTGTAACTTTCAAAATATTCATACCCTATCAAATACTAGAACCGTCTATATCAATAAACCCGGTCTAACACACATGTTAGAACATTAAACAATTAAAATCATTTAAAAAAATGATTGAATAAACCATTCGTTTAGTATAATAGTAGTTTGGATTACCAATTGTACTCCAATTAAATCCAAATTTATTGTACTAAACTAGTTGTTTCCTAAAATTATATTTGCTAGATTTACCATAAAATCTATAATCTTATGTATTTTAACATTTCGTGAACCCAAATCCTTATTAATAAGGTTTTAAAATTGTTTTAACATTTTCACGAAATTCTGTTTTAAGATTGTAAGAGGTGGGTCACGTTTTATTAAAATAATAATAAAATATATTAACGATACTCTCGTTATATTTGGGAAACAAACTAGTACAATACCATGCATTCTAAATGAATGATAATAGAAATATAAAATCCAATTTATATAAAGTATTATAGTTAATTCAAACCGATGTTTGCAACATATTCTTCAAGACTTCTTCTTTAACTCTGGTTTTCAATCAATTGCGTCTTCAACTTATTCTCCTCTGCAACATGATTAAACGTGTTGATGAATATGGTTAAGGCACGTATTCAATACGCTTCCCTTAAAACAGATTTCACGCCTCTTCACAAGACGAATGCGTCTGTCTCCCATGGTACAACAACCGAAACAGTATGTGTACTGTCGGGATTAACCTAACACTCGAAAAGATATCTTAAACAAGAGCTTGAAGAGTTGAGAAAACTAGAAATTCTATAAAGTATGTGGTAGATTGTATGTAGTATTCTTGAAATCATCAATTAGCCAACCAAACAAGACACCAATTGTCTTGTATTTATACTACAAGATTGGGATTCCAAAAGTCTTGAATTAATATATATAATCAACATATGAAATATGAAAAGTCTTGAGTAATTTGAAAAGTCTTGATTTTAATTCAAATTAAATTTGATAATTAATCAAATAACTCAAATTTCCAATATTAATAAGGTCCGATCATTTACATATTAAATAAAAAACATTAAAGTTTACGAATGCTCAGCAAATTTACACCAAATCAGACATATATCATTCACAAATGGCTCATAGGGAGGCAAATTTCCAATAATAATAATGAAATTGTGACATAAAGAGGTGATTAAGGTAATGAGGGTGTAAGGGTAGGGTTTGTGACTTTAACTTCTCCACAGTTGCTTATGTACAATGTTTTTTGAGGCCTATCCCATATGGCACGTGCAGTTTTAGCTCTTCCATCTCCAAGAAACTCAGCCAGATCATTATATTGTCTGATTCTTTCCCCTGGTTTGTATGTTGGAATTGAAGATATGCTTGCTACAACATCCATACCTACAACAAATCAAATGTTGCCATATCACATGAACATTTTTTCACTTAATAAGGGTATTTCTTTGATTAAATCCCACAAAACAAAAAAAAAAAAAATCTAATTTGTGACAATTTTTTACTTTACAAACCAAATAAGTTGGCCAATAATTGATCATACCTACTAAATCTAGTAAATGTCACTTATAACATGATTATTTGTAGGGTCTGAAGAGAGTAGGATGTAAACAACTATACCAATAAGAGTGTTGGTAAATAAATATGCTGTTATGTATATGTGTTATATTCATGTACCATCTCTTTTCTTTAAAAAGTTTTAATGCAAGCCAACACTTTTAAGAATTACAAGGAAAAGAACTGGTTTAAACTGCCTAACCGCTAAAATCAGTTGGTTTAGCCGACCAAGCCAACTCAGTCGGTTTGGTCTGTCGTTTCCACAATGGTAGTTAATGGTTCAGCTAATAATTTGTATGAAACCAGTAATCAAACGTGAACAGGCCTAGCAACCAATGGTGGTATTCTTTTTTAACCTTATATTTTCATCATTTAAACCAAATACGTGGTTGGGTAGAATATAAGGTAGTTTTTATAGTTAAAATGACCTAAAAGAAACCGATGATTCTCCAAATCTGGTTCCGTTGATCCCAATAATTAGAAAACCAAAATCATTATACTTCTACCCAATCACTCAAAATTGATTATTCTAATGCATAGAATAATCAGTACCCCATAGATAGCTTAAACAAGATTCTAGCCCTTTCACCTTGTATAAAATAGAAATAGACCTAATCAACTTCATTCAAGCATTAGAAGCAAGTCAATTACATGTATTGCACATAACAAAATTTGACCTAACTTCAATTCCTTTGTTAAACTTAGCAAAACTACAACAACAATCAACCCAGTAAATCTCACTTGTAACATGGCTAAATTGTGGGGTTAGGGGAGACAGATGATAAGCAAATGTTACCTCTATCCTTGCGTAAAAGAGGCAGCTTCTGAAGAGACCATTGACTCATAAATTACGAGGAAAAATCAAATAAGAATAGATTTTTGCCTAGGAAGAGTAAGAACAAATAACAGTTTGACATGTGGCATTATAATTTAGGTATAACCTCCTAATTTTTGTAATAGATTTTTATTTTTTTGCAGATTCTTTTTTTGTTTTACATTTTTCTTGTATTGGATTTTTGTGTTTTTTGTAATCCATTATCTGTTTTATGTACTACATTTTTATTTTTTTCTGTATTTTCATTCTTTTGTACATGATTTTCATTTTTTTGTACATGATTTTCATTATGTTTTTTGTACTGGATTTTTTTTATATTTGTATCATGCCTCATGTCAGATTTATATTGGTTCTTACTATTGTTAGACAAAAATCTGTTCTTAGTGAATCCAACCTCTGTAAATTACACATGTAGAAGTATAATACAGATTAAGTGCATGTTTGGGATTCTATTCAAAATTAACTTTTTAACTTATTGACTTAATGAAAAAGTTATTAAGTTAAAAAGTTGTTTGGTAATTTAAAAAGCACTTTTAGTTTTAACTTTTTGAGCAATGTTAAAAAGTCATTTTAAGAAGCTACTTTTTCTGGCTTGTTAACTTTTTATGACTAAAAAGTCATTTTTAGACATTTTCATACACAAAAGCTAATCCAAACATATTTTAAAAAACTTCATTTCAAATAGTCATAAGTTTATAAGCACTTTTAACAAAAAGTCCTTTTAAACTTAATAAGCAATCCAAACATGCCCTAATATAGTAAAACTACTTAACCTAAAAACCCAAATTCCCCAATAAATTCATCAAATTCCACATATTAGAACTATAATCATCAAATTGAACTCCAATTCCTATGCATGCATTCAAACACTATCTTATTGAATCATTCAATAAAAAAAGAAAAAAAAATTACCTTCAAGAACAGAACCAAACACGATATTTCTGCCATCAAGATCAGGGCAAGGACCTGGACCAGTAGTGATCATGAACTCCACATTATGATAATCAGGATCAAGTTTAATATCATCATCATCATCATTCTCCGATAAACACAGCGACAAAACACCGCCCTTCGTGTGCCCTAATTGGAACGCCTTGGGATCAACACTCTCCGTATTCCTAACCAAATTCACCGGCGGCTTCACTTCTCCTTTGTCTCGCCGGCCCTGCCGTCCGGCCATGAAAAACCGGCCGGGAAATACCTTCTGAATCAGCGTGCCTTTGTAGTAGCCGGAGACGCCAGTGCACATGGATTTGAAATTGGAAACGGTGATGGGGACGAGATTACCGTAGAGGCCGAGGACGATGCGGCCGACGGGCTCGGAGTCGGGGCAGAGAGCGAGATCGGATCCTAGAGTTCGGGTTTGGAAGTAGCTGGGGCAGATACTGAATTCCATGAAGACACGGTCGGTTATGGTGGTGTCGGGTTGTTTTGGTGGTGGTGAGGAGGTGGAGAGGGAGGGGAGGGGGAGTGTGGTGGTGGCGGTAGCGGTGGCAGAGAGGAAGAGGACAGAGCGGCGGGGGAGGTGGAGTTTGGAGAGAGGGGTGGAGGGAGTAGGAGGGAGGGTGGCGGTGGCGGTGCATCCCATGGTGACGACGGTGCATGACGGACGGGGAGGAGGAAGGGGAAAAAGGATGAGTTGAAGATTTTGGTGGTGTTTTGTGTGTCCCAAGATAATACACGAGGGCGGTGGAAGTACCATAGTAGGGCCCGGTTGCAAATTTGTAAAAACAAAAAAATAAAAAAATAAAAATAAATAAAAAACAAACCATAGTTTGATTCTTAAAAATGGCGAAAAAAGGCCAACATAAGCGGGGTAAATTGCGTGATTCAGGAAAATTAGATGGTGTCAGGCTTTGAATTCTATATCAAAACAATTTACTAGCCTAAGCCAAAGTACATTAAATAATAAAAGTTTTGAAATGTTTTTCAATGGAAGATTTCAAGCGTGAAACCTTACACATGGCTCATGAAACAATCTTGATTAAGATTAAGGGGGTGTTTGTTTTTTCCAGAAAGGTCTGCGTGACCTCTTATGTCTGCGCCGCGCAGACGTGGGAAGAGGTTGAACCTCTACAGACCGTTTGTTTTCTCGCAGACCTTTCATTAAAAACGTCTGCGCGTCCTCTTCTTGGCGCAAACGTGACCCAATCTCTTCCCACATCTTCAAACCTCTTCCAGCCTACTTCCCCATTTTCAGCCCCTTCGACCGAACTCCTCCACCGCCCTGCTCCACCGCCATCGCTGTCGCCGCGCTGCTCCACCGCCCTCGCCCTCGCCGCCCTGCTCCACCGCCATCCCTTCGACCGTACCCCACCGAGGGTTCCTTCCTTCGTTCCTTCGTTCGAACCACCGAGGGTTCCTTCGTTCGAACCACCGAGGGTTCCTTCCTTGATATGTGTTCGAACCACCGAGGGTTCCTTCGTTCGATTGCAGGTTAGGGTTCGAGATTGCAGGTCTTCGTTCGAGATTGCAGGTTAGGGTTCGAGATTGCAGGTCTTCGTTCGAGATTGCAGGTTAGGGTTCGAGATGGTGACGGTGGTGGACGATCGGAGGGTTCAACGATAGTGGAGGACGGTGGTGGCTCAACGGTAGGTGGAGGGGGACGATCGGAGGTGATGGTGATCGGTGGGGTTGAGCAGACGATCGGAGGTGATGGTGATCGGAGGTTGGGTTTTCATAAGAAGAGGTTTATTTGTTTGAAGAGTTTTTTGGAAAACAAACACCCTCAAAAACTCTTCTTGCAGGGGTTTGTCCACCTCTTCTGCAAAAGAGGTTTGCAGATGTTGTCCGCAGACCGCAGACGTTTTACCTCTGAAAAAACAAACACCACCTAAGTGTTAAGGACAAAGATAGAGGTAAAGACAATGGAAAGTGTTGCGATTTATCTACAATCGGATCCATAATGTATGCAATGCTACGCACTAAGCGATGTGTATATATGAAAAGTTTAAAAACAAAGGGTTTTATCATAGAAAGTGTACAAATAAAACACGAGAGATATTACACAACTTAAAACCATTTTATGTGCTTTTGCTTCAATTTGTGTGATTATGTTTCAAATCAAACTTTTAAATATAATAAAATGAATTTTTATTAATGAAAATTCAATGTAAATTTTATAGTTTCAATTAATAATAAATTTAAAATTTCCAAATCTTATATTCAAAAACTTAATTGATTCTAATTAATAAATAAAAATTTAACTAAAATAATTACTTTTAAAATTATTATAACAGCTGTTTTCGAAATTTAGTTCGTCTTATGTAGTTAACATAGTTAAGTATTGTATATTTTTTTAATTATAAATTTCAAAGAGTATAATTTAAGTCAAGTATATTAGAAGGAAACATAAACGTGTATATATACACACACATCGCCTTTGGCAACCACCAACACCGAGCACCTCCCTCCAGCAACCACCACCACTGAGCACCTCCCTCCAGCAACCACCACCACCAAAGACAACCACAAATCGCAAATGGATTGTTTACCTATTCGAGTGAAGATTGAGTAAAAGATTGAGTCGATTCAAAGAAAGAAAACCTCAGCAGGTCACACCCTCCAATTACTACAAAAAACTATGGTTTTAAGGACTAAAAAATCAGTCCTCAATACTTTGCAATCAGTAGCTAATGGTTATTGGAGACTGATGAGGGACTGAAAAATCAGTGACAGATACCTAGTCCTAGATAGTGGTCCTAGCAACTGAAAATCAGTCCCCCTTGTGTTGCACCAACGGGGACCACCAATTAGTATCCGATACCCAAAATTCAGTCCTCAATTTGTATCTTGGTACCACATCATCTTAGTCCCCTATACATTTCATCCGCAACTGCAAATTAGTCTCGGATATTATGAAATTTTAATCACTAAAATCTTCCTTTAAGGACTGAAAATCACTACTTTAAAATTGTCCATATTGTCTCTAAAGCGTTTTGATAGGCTCATGTATCAAATCAGTCACAAAAACTATGTGTCAAGGACAGAAAATTAGTTCTAGATACCATTCAAATTCAGTCCTTAAAATGATTCTTTTAGGGGCTAAAAATCATTCCTCGATTACATATTATTTTCATCCTTACTATAAAGCATTAGAATCTGACAATTAGTCTTGGATAAAAATTTATTTTCAGTCACCAACTAGTTGTTTTTGAGTTTAAAAGACAGTCTCCAAAAGTAATCTTGGTTACTTTTGTTAATGACTCTATTTTGTATTCTACAATACTTTCTTTTATTCAGTTTTCAATACAGTCATAATGTTTCATTAATAATAAGCCTTGGTGAATTTTAACGGCTGAAAAGCAGTCCCAATATTTAAGTAGAATCACAATAATATCATTCTTAATTTTGTTTCTTGCATTTCAATATCTCTGATTGAAGAATTAATAACAAAGAAATAACCAAGAAACTCAACAAAATTTGATCAAATCTAGAGTTTCAAATAATACTAGTTAACTAAAAACAAAACTAACAAAAGTTTCAATAGATGTTCTAGATGGTGCTGTAACATCTTCTTGACTTGTGCTGGATGCATAACATCTTCTTGTGTCTCTTTGACTTGCTGCTTCTGACTAAATAGACAAAATGTTAAAATAACATTGCAATAAGATACTTTATGTAATCATATTTTCCATAAACTGTTGAAAGAAATGTGTTTTGGGATAACCCATCCATTATCCATTTTGACATGTTACCCAGCTCACCCTCTTGTTATGCCACATCTAGGAAACAGTATTGTGCAAATTGATTTATACGGGATCAAGCTAAGACAAAAAAAACAAAAAACAAAACCCCATTACATTTATCCTTATGGCTTTCATATTTAATGCAAAATAGCAAGTACAAACATATGGCAATTGCATCTACGCAATTATGATGATTAAGAAAACTAAAAAAGGGTATGTTTTTACCTATTTACATCATTTTGCAAGCTTGTGCTTCAAGATCCAATCAAAACACGATGTTCATCGATTCTTGAAATTGTTTGGAAGAGTGTTCGCCATCTCTTGTAGAAAACCAAATGCCCATTTTAAATCATGTCAATCAAGTACTGAATTGCTTCATTTGTCCTACCACAATCACATAACAATCTTACAAGTCTTTGATACAATGATCCGTTTACCTACAACAATCATATTTAAAAACATTAAGTTGGTTGAGCATCGATGTATTATAGGTAGCCATATAATGTGTTATTAAACATAAAGACAAGGGGAATTAGACTTAACGTGACTATTCTTGAAGGTTAAAAACCATTACCCTAACCAATCACATCAAACAATTTCATACAAATAACCAAAGGAGATACCATGTGATCATTTTGATTTCTTAGTGTAGTGTGTAGAAATCTTCGAAAAGGGTTGATCTCCATGTGACGTAACACTTTCAAATCAATATAAATCTCACATTAAACAACACACAGCTATAAATTGTTTTTAATATAAAGAATTGAATTGAAGAAAGAAACAAAACATTTTTATCCATACACTCAAATTGCATATAATAACTTTTATTTAAACACTATAAACATTCTCAACTCCAAATTACATTAAGTAATTTAATTGCAATTCCAAACACTCTATAATTATTTTCATATAAGCAATAACAAACACTTACTGAAAACACTCGTTTTCCCCTAAAATAAATAAATTTTATTCATACAATCACATAAAACATCCCCGATAACTTTAATTTAGATATTAAAAACTATCTTGACATCAATAACTAGGTTTACTGCAGTGCAAACACTCTTTAAATTAGTAAATTATAGGGGTAGATTAGCATGAAACTATAAAGAATCTAACATCATCAAAACCAACAAAAACTTAAGTCAAACTAAAACCAAGAATTTCACATGGTCATCCTTTGCATAAGTTTCAAATTAGGAGGAACTTAGAGAATTATGGAATGTGTAATGCACACTTTTTTAACTAGATAAAATCTCCTAGCCATTGAATCACGAGGATCCCACCAAAGAGAACCAAGATTAGTAAATGACAAAACCCAAAAAAGCAAACGAAATGCCTAATGCAAAACTTAATATTTGGAAATCAGGTACCATACGGAATGTAAATTTAAAACAATATAATCAAAATTGAAACCAGATTGGATATTTCAAAATCCAAACAAACAAACCCTAGATTAATTCAAAAAAAAAATCCCCAAAACCAAATTGAACAATTCACAAATTTAACATGAAAAAACCTAAGTTTATCATAAACTAACCCAAAAAACTCAAAAATTGAAGAACGTTAAGAGAAATGATGCCTTCTAGATATCGATGACAACGTAGAATTATCTTCCATTGCCAATAGAGATCGTTAGAAAATCACGATGCAGAAACATGGAGACAATTTAGGGTTATGAAGAATAATTGAAAATTTGAGAGAACAAATGGTGCAGGTCTTTTTAATCAAGATCAAGAGAAAATTACATGAGAAGGGAAAATGTAGAACTCCAAGCAAAAGACGAGCAGCAATAGTGTGTCAAATTAGGGTTTGAAGAGCTATTTCTTTCACTTGAACGAATCTCAGAAATTTGAAATTTTTGAAAAAGGATGAATGAATAATTCAAGACCCCCCAAATTGAGTTAAATTAGCCAAAAACGCGAGAATAAATGAGCGGGAAAACGTATAATGTAGTGCCTTCATAGGTTGACACTTGAAACATTTGTGACTTAATAAGTTAAAAAGTTACCAAAGTGCTTCTAGCCTAGCGGTAATGCAATTAAGGTGAGAAGCTGAACCTCATTGAGGTCAAGGGTTCAAACCTGAGCATGGGAGAGGGTTTACGAATTTATTCGGGTCCCGCTTATCTGGTGGATGAAGGGGTGACAACTGGGCCTGCCCTTGGATGTGTGCCCGTTTGGGCTTAAATCAGTCGTTCAGCCTGAAGTCGTTCAAAAAAAAATAAGTTAAAAAGTTACACAGGTCTACGATGTATTTTTCATTTCAAACCATGTCTTTTTTAGGTTGTTCATATATATTCGGGTCGTATATCCATTTTTCTTGTTTGAATCGGATATCCAAAATCTTGCTTATTCAGATTGTATATCCAAATTCAACCCGAAAAAACCATGTTTATTTGGGGTATTCGGGTTATTCGGATGTAAAAATCAAGTTTTCCGGATTATTCGGATTGATAAAGCATCGTTTTTATTTGGGTCGGATCTCAGATTGGGTCTCAAATTTTCTCAAATCTGAATAGCCAATCTGACTAATCTGAATAAACCGTATCAGACCCGATAGAACACTCCTATATTCACTGGGCGGGAAAATGATAATGGCATTTTTCCATAGAAGACACATGTCCATCGGAATCATATTAGGTTTTAGATTTGATCGAATTCATTTAAATAATTGGCTCGTGTAGCATCACTAACATGCTCTCACTCTACATAAATATTTGCTTTAAACTAAAAACCAGTCTTCAATACAGTCTGTTACAATTATAGTGAGGAATAATTTTCAGTCTTTAATACCTTACCTTAAAAACCTAGAATTTATGTTTAGTAGACTAAATAGTTCTTCTGATATCAATAGCCATCTAAAAACAAAATACTAGTCCCTAATAACTTTTTATGAAAATATTTTAATACTAATTTTCAAACCTAGATATTGCTTATCAAATGTAAATTTTGCGTAATAGAGTTAGTCATCGGTCATTTGCTATAACAATATTATAATTATAACTTAATATTAGTCTCTAGTTCTATTATTTTTGAAAATTTTAAGAACTAAAGTTCTATATATAATATATTCCCACTATATTGGAGACAAAATATTGGTCTCCAACACATTTGCAACATCCTTCATTACAAAGGGTACATATTTGAGACTGAAATTAAATAACTAATAATTTTACCTCAAAAAACCTCTTTGGTGAAACAAATTGGCGACTGAATTACAGTCTCAAATAAGTGTCAAGATTTTAGGGACTGATTATCAGTCACTAAAATTTACCAAACATAAATCAGTCCTTAATAAAATAGGGACTGATAATTCAGTCCCAGATACTATATATCTGAGACTGATGTAACAGTTACCAATAATTTAGTCTCTAATAACCACTTTTTTTGTAGTAAATTAAACCACCTAAATAACCACCAGCGTCCGCTCACCACAAGAGGAATCAACAGTGGAGATGGTGATTCCGGTAAGCACAACTGCGCCCAATGGCTAGAGTCGCACTTCCGGCGGCAATGGGGGTTCCGGTATGCTCAACCACACCCGATCGTATGCTTATGGGATTGAGAGCTGGGGGAGGCTCGTGGCGGTAGATAGGTCGGATGGTCCTGAAGCAGTGACGAAGCATAGAAGGGACTGGGGGCGCCCTTTTTTTCGCCAGTAGTGTTAATTTTTAGACCGTAAGCCAAATTTTTTATAAAATACTGGTTTCGCCCCCTTAAAAAAATTAACCAAACAAATTTTAAAAAATTCTCTTTCCATCCCTCTCATTTTTTTACCCCATTAGCCTCCCTCTCATTTTGTTTGTTTAGACATTTAGATTTTAGGTTTGAATCAATATATCATGGGAAATGTGAAAACAATTGACTTGTTTTTCAAAAGAAATGTTATTGAAGAAGAAGGTGATGCTACAAATCAAGATAAACGTAAAAATCCTCAATATATCATGGGAAAGGTGGAAACAATTGACTCGTATGTATTATTAACATATGCATTTATAGGGTTGATGATATAAGTGTTATTCAATAAAAAATTATATTTGGGATTACAATGTAATTAGTCCGTCTCAAACCGTAAAATGGATAGTCCGTCTCAAACCGTAAAAAATTATATTTGGGATTACAATGTAATTAGTCCGTTTAAAACTGTAAAATGGTTAGGTTTGATTTGGTCTTAATTTTTAACGGGCTCAAAAAGCACAAAACTAGAAAGTCGAACCCAGAAAGCTCAAATCGTAAAAACCGGACCACAAACACCTATAACAAAGAATCGCCTAAGATTGCAAGAGAACGAATGAATCAAAGAGACATATGAAAAGAATGTAAGTTTTCGAAGGATAAAGGGTCCCGTATTGTATGTCGCCTAGGGCCTTCAAATTGGTTAAGCCGACCCTAATAATGACAATTATTAGACAATTTTATTTTTATTTGTTTGACCCTACTTGACCCGAATCACTGATCCAAACATGTAACCCAACTAACCGAGACATACCGGTCGATTGAGAAAAATTTTTTTTGATCCCGTAAGATTTCGCCCTCCCTTCGAATTTAGTCAAGCTCCGTCACAGTCATGGAGATGTCGTCGTTGTCCCTTTTCCGTTGTCCTTTCTCCGATGAAGGCGGCCGTGGCCGGATTGTCCTGGAGATGTCACTGTTTTCCCTTCTCCGTTGTCCCTTCTCAGATGACAGTGGCGGTGGACATGCTCCTCAAGACGATGACGGCGATGGACAGATGTGCGTTTGGTGTGTCTGTGTGTTTGGGTTGAAAAGGGTAAGGGATAAGAGTAATTTGGGTATTTTTGAAATTGTAACAACAGAAATTAACGGACATCCACTCCAGGGACCATGTGTGTTACGTTTTTGCAAAGTATTTGGCCACCGGTGTAATTTTTCAAAGTTAGAGATCACGAGTGCAATCCAGGCATAGCATAGGGACCATCCATATAATTAACTCAACTTAATTTAAACCGTCATTTAATTTTACTGAGTATTGTAAATATTATTTGATAGATTATATTGGAATGTTTTTTACTCATGATTTTGCTTTATATGTTACTAAAATATCACATTGAATATGATATTTTATCATCAAAACTTCACATTTTAGACATGATGATTCAAAAAAAGGGTTTTGATATATCGTTTTTAGTTGTGATTTGCTGATTAATATTATTCATAAATTGTTTCTATTGTTATGCAATGATAT
Organism: Mikania micrantha; assembly: GCA_009363875.1. Classification (NCBI taxonomy): domain Eukaryota; kingdom Viridiplantae; phylum Streptophyta; class Magnoliopsida; order Asterales; family Asteraceae; genus Mikania; species Mikania micrantha. Next base: position 56,986,726 of record CM018693.1, read on the forward strand.
ACATTATTCAATTTTTTTGTAAACTTGTTTTGTCTTTCATATATGTTTTTTTTTTAGAAAAAAGACCTTTTAATTAAACAAAATTCCACTAATTTCAGTTAATTAGTTTTAAAAAGTTTTATATTTTATTTCATTTTATCAAAGTCACTTGAATAAATAGTTGTTTAAAATTATTAGATATTTTTAAATTTTGAATTACTACTTTATCTTTATCGTAAAATTTCTCTATTTAGATAATCTAATGTATGCATATATTTTTAATTTTACATAAAATAATTAATTTTTATCGTGTTTATTAAATTTCTTTACTCAATTAAATTAACTATGTTTTACAATAAAATGATCTCATGCACAAAGTTATTTCATAACTATCAAATGTTAATTATTTATTCATATTGTTTAATATAATGCACGAGTAACTAACCCAATAATCTAATCAATTATTTCTAAATTATAGGCATGATAAAATATGACATTTTATTAATGCAATTATACGCATATTATATTGTCTTTTCTGACCTAAACATATATTTTTCATCAAAATATTTTAAGAATAACAGAAAAATGATAGAAATAATCTTACACGTCTAACGAAGTCAACATCAAAATCAAATTGACATTTATATTCGTAACAACTGTAAAATTATTTTAGGAAACCCTTCTATCACTTATGTATTAACGTACATATGATACTCTTTAGACAAGGTCGTTGAGCTTCATTTTCGACCGCGATTACGCACGTTTAGTATCCATATCCGACAACTGATTTGGTATAATAGCCGTTGGTTAGAATACTACTCGTGGACTCACATTCACTCTCGACAAGGGATACGGTTGACCTATCAAGCTTGGTTGACCACAAGATGTTACCAGTTTGAGCACTTGGACCAACATGAGAAGATGAACGTTGCATCCTCGCGGCTCTTGAAGGTTTTCGCTTAATGCTACTTGTAGACTGTCTCTCGTGGGCCCAAGTGTGATCTACGGGGCGTTGCTTAGGAGCACTATGAGATCGCACTTTGGCCCTTGAAGACCGAGTGTTGGCCATGTAACTTGGACAAGACTGGCCTACATTTTTGAGTGTTTTAGTATGATCGGTTAAAGAATTTGGACTAGAATAACAATGGTTGGTTTTCAAATAGGCAAAGCGGTCCAAATGACCACTTTGTAAAGGTTGTGGTCTTGTATGACCGATGTCCATTTCAACAATCTTGATGTTTTCTTCTTGATACTTGGTTCGTGTTTTGTGAACACGAGCTCGAGCATGAGCCTGAGCCATCATCAGAGTGTGCATGTGTTGCAGAGTCTCGGACACCTGTTTCCGCACCAAGTGACCTCTAACTAACGCTTGCAACTTCACTAGTCCTTTCAATGCGGTTAAAGCTTTTCTTGCTAAGTATGAGCGGAAAACCGATTGAATCCTTGTGACGGCTATATCCTCTTGGATCTTAACCCTGATGGCTGTTGTGTCCACTTGTGGTGCATGATTCTTCGGTTCATGGTTCGCGGGTGGTGAGGATGTAATGCCGATGGTTTTGGGGTTGGTGGTGGCAGATGGTCGCCGGAAACTCCATCTACGCTTCTGCTTGGCAGGTGTGGTGGACTGTGGGTGTTGTTCGGTGGTGAATGGTGGGTGAGTGGTTGTTTTGTCTTTCTTTTCGATCAACAAATTCTTTATCCATTTGCCTGTCTTTCCCATTCCTAAACTGTTGTTGGATCACAAATGCAATAATTTGTAGATCTGGATCGATCTCTCATTAATTTCCTCCCCTCAAAATCATTCGTTTGGATATTCAATTTTTTGTAGATCCCAAGAGAATGCATATGTGTGTATGTATATATAGATATATGATTGACAATTATATAATTAACCCAAAATTTTTGCAATAACTCATTAAATATCATACAATGGTTAATCTAAAATATCAACTGAATAAAACCGTGGCACTTGATATTATTATTTTTTTTAATATGAGATGACATTTAAGATATTTTGTACATATCAAAAAGCTAGATTTAATATGATGGTTACAAATGTAACTATCTAATATATTTTAATCAATCTAATTTTTTATATAAAGTTTACCTCTTCATTTTTTATCCATTCATAACTTTTTTATAATATATTTTGTATAGAAATTGCACCATCATGTTTATCTCATTTTTCTCTTTAATTTCATGATACTATTGACTAGTTTCTTTTTAAATTTTTTTTTATAGATCCATGTATTTACATTAGTTAACAAACCTTGAAAACACATCATCTACATCATATAAAAAATTGTTTACATTAATGTAACGACTCACAATAAATTTTCAGTCCAGAATCAACTAAAAATCATGTCTGACTGAAAATTGTAACAAATAAATTTTAGTTTACGTTATTCTAAAGTAAATGTGGGTACATTATACCATTTACTTAATTAAAGTAACAAACGTGTTAGGCGGACATTATATCATTTATTAAATTAAAGTGATGTACTTTGGCGTTGTCAGAAAAAAATTCAAAATAATATTGAATTAAACATAATGTTGTTATGTTTATGCTTATTACATTAATGTAAATACACGGTATCACGGAAAAAAATATTAAAAAAATAGTCGAAATTATAATAGATTTAAAGGGAAAAATGAGATAAGTATAATAGTGTAATTTTTATATAAAAAAGTAGCATAAAAAAGTTTTGAATATTTAAAAAAAAATAAAAGGATAAAATTTATACAAAAAATTAGATTGACTAATATATATTAGATGGCGACACAAAAATGTCTTAAATGTCCTCTTATATTAAAAAAAAAAACATAGTGACACATGACATGATTTTATGCACTTGACTTCTTAGATTAACTATTAGATGATTGTTAATAAGTTACTTGATTTCCATGGGTTAGCAACCATTCCATGTCCTATATATATGTATATAGGATTGGGGGAAAAATGTAACTTACTCTTATTGCACCAAATAACCCAAATAATTCTGCCAAGATTAAGGAAAATCTTAGATTTTCTATTTTGAACATCATTGTAAAACATTTAGTCTTAGTTATGGTTATAGCTCAAAACTAAACCACACACTCTCTTAAAAACATGAATGTAAGTGTTGTGTTTTCCGTTGAATCACGCACTTCACTAGTATATATATGTGTGTATTGGATTAGTAACACATGTGTTACACGAGTTGGATAATGTAAATAATGTCAACTTAAAAATAAGATCTCCATAGATGATTTAATTACACGTGAAGGTTTGCAGAATATTTTCAGTGACCCAAAAGCTAAGATTTGTATCTAGTTGTTGATTATATGCTATAAAACTCTTACATCTTCACTTTATATTTAATTGCATGTGAACTAGAGATGGGCCAAAAAACCCGGTTCTGGAACCGGAACCAATTACTCAAATCAGAATTGGTCCGACCCTAACCGACAAGTATAGGTGGTTCTGATTTTTTTAGAAAAAATGGAACATGAACCAGAATTACCCGAACCGTTTTTTTACCTTTACTCGACCAAAGCCCAAAACCCGAACCAAAACCAGCAAAAATCCGGTCAAACCAGTCAAAAACTCGACCCTAATCGGAACCAGTTATAAAATTTTGAGAGAGCTTTTTTTTACAAACCTCCAAGTTCACCTGTGATACCCCTCACGCTACTGCTTCTCACACCCCTGTGTAGTGAAGGGAGGGCGCCAAGAAGGCGTGACCGGATCCTATCTTGCCTGGGTCATGCTTCCTAACACAGTCTTACGCTTAAAATTTCTGACAATCTTTAAATGCTTTACAAATTCTAAACGTTTCTTTTGATTCACTTCTACAATTCTGTGACATCCAGTACCTGATCATCCGGCAAGCCCATACGGTATGTGTACTTTCACTATTTACTGTGTGTAAATACAATGTATGAACAGTGTGTGAGATAACATAACTAATAATACAAGCAACAGTTGTACGTATTTAAGTGAAAACTTAAATACAGTAAGTACAACAACCCACGATAAACAATAGTTGTTAGTATTTAGGTGAAAACCTAAATACAGTTAATACAACGAATCCAAAGAAACAACAGTGTACAAACAAAGGACAAGAACATATCGGTTGTGATCTGATATCCATAGATGACATGAATCAGATGGCCGATAACTCAGTATGAAAACAATGTGAATTCAAGGTTATCAATGTGAAAGCAGGAAGTTTAGTTGAGTCCGTCAGTGAGGAAAGACAATTCAAAACACAGGTGCAGTGTTATTTCAGAATAACGAACTGACAAAGTGTTTGCATGGGTGACGATTCACACAAACATATCGGTGAGTTTGAAGTTCTGAAATGATGACTAAAAAGTAGAAAACAAAAATCAGAAAGTGAAACCATCGTCGTGTTCGTTCGGGTGACTATTCGAACGAATACGCGTGAAGGTGACGCGATCTGACGAAACCTTTAAAATAATCGTTTTCGATAAAATAATTTAAGAAAAACAAATTAGAGGATTTACTAGGAATAACCACCTTTCAACCCTTTTGTGTGAACCCATGAGCCAACCGGTTAAAACCTTCACACATCGAACCCTACCTACTCGAAAACACTTCAAGGGACATGGGAATGGGAGATGGTTGGTTTCTTGGTCATGAAGCTCGACAAGGAGGGGCTGGGGCCGATTGGATGCCACCGGCCGAATGGCCACTGTCACACCCCGAGCCGGCGGGCTGGATCGACTTTCCGGCCGGGCAGAAGGTTCCCGGGGCGCGATATCATTGTGATAATCGAAATGTTGAGGTTGTTTACATAGAACATCAGATATAAATGAGAAATGCTAACATGACAATGAAATAGAATTACAAAGTTAAATTACATTGTTTCCTCATAATTTAACTAAGTAAATCTAATCAAAAGAATCAATGAGTTCATATCTTGTATCTGTACAAGATATACAAAAGATGATTCATGGGTTTGTCATCCCAAAAGTATGCAAAACAAAATGAAGCTAGGTCTTCTAAAAGTCCACTAGCTTAGTCCTTGCATATGAGTAACTACACCTGTTCGTCACTTGAGAAAACATGCATTTAAACAAGTCAACACTAGGTTGGTGAGTTCATAAGTATGATAATTGAAAACCTTGATTTGTTCACATGCACAATCACAATGTCATTTCTGTTACTTGTATGTCGTTTGATTCACCCGTTCACCCAATGGCTTCTCAATAGTTATATTCACAAATAATATATCATCCTAATAGTTATGCTTATATATAGGGCATATGTAGGGGAACCTAGCCCCAGCCAACATCCCACCACATAACTACTAGAACTCCACACTACTTGCAATACAACTATTGATATCCATTTCCATTTCACTTGTTCATATCGTTTGTTAATCACGTGTAGCATCATGTGTAGAATAATATAATAATAGGGTTTTAGTTTCCAAACCGAAGTATTGATAACCCCTTTATGTATTAAGGATATTAGATTAATTTAATCTGATCCTTGTATTATTCTATTACTTGTGGGGTTAACTGTTAATCACTTTTAAATATTAAGAGTGTTAGTTAACCAACTGTTATTTGTTCTCAACTTGAAGTGCATAGAGCCTAAAAGGAATCCATTGAAATCTTCACGTAATCAGATTACAATGCATCCGATTTACCTCTACCACTTTGTGTAACCATAGACCTCATCGAAACGGTTACTAGTGTTATGACTTGAGAGAATAAATTCCTCAGTCTACTAGTCAACAGGTAACGCGATGGATTAATTACAATTATAAATGTAGATTTATATCACCATGTGTCGCTTTCCAAAACCTGACTTGAGTCGCCCTGTCACCGGTCATACGTTACCGGCCAATGAATCAATACGATCAACATACTAGCCCTACAAGCTAGAGGTTTGTCAAACCTATGGTACCACTATGCTATCGTCGGTTTAGTCACGTCAAACTAACTGGTCAGTGATTTGTGAAGGGACCTACAATGATCAACTTGAGTACATGGCACATGATTGACATGATATAATGCAAACAGTTCAATAGTAATCAATTGTATTGTGTTCATCAATATTGTTTGTTTTCAATGTTGTATGTTCTCGTTGTTGTTAACAAAGTTAAATAAGAACTTGTCTTATTACATTATGTTAATTGTTGTGTGAATGATGTTGTTATCATGAAGTTACGTTATCATGATTACCATTCCTTGTTGTTCCATATAATCACCATGTTGTCACTAAGCCGTGGCAAGAACTAGTCTTACTACACTAGTCGACTCAGGTGGTGGATGATTCTTATTCCATGTTCTCTTGTAATATGTGTTGAGTTGTAAGCTAAGTATTATAAGCACTTGTCTTATTACACTTAGTTAACTCTAGTGTTGAATGATGTTAGGAAGATGTGTTATCTTCATATCTTTCATGTGTTTTGTTCTTGTCATCCTGTTCAACTGTGATTAATTCAATGTTCATTCTTGTAAGAATAACTAAGTGTAGTAAGATATAATCTTGCAACTATGTTATTCTATTGTGTTGATGAGTTATGAAATTATATTATCATATTCATCTTAGTTGTTCCTGTCATATCATGATCATACAAGCATGCATACAATGATAAATGATAATAAAGCAAGCAATATTATCTAATCATAGTATAAACAATATGTTAAACATAAAACTTTTAAATAATTAAAAGTTAAGCATGTTTCTCAGCCCCGAGAGTTTAAAATCATTTAAGATTAGAAAAGGGGCGTATGGACTCACCTTGTTATTGAAGTGGTTGACTTAGCTTAAACAAGAAATGCACGCGCTCTGTGTTGTACTTGTAGTAGTTTTCACGATCCTGTATTGATTTCATGTTGTTGAAATTCATAAGTATAAGTTCTTAAGTACGTGTTCGTGCGAGTGTTAGTGTTAGCCTTAGAGTGGGGTAACCCTTGTGGTCTCGGTCTTCATTCGGCCCTTGTTCGATTTTCATAGCTTTTACATACTATGCTATTTATTTGTATTGCTAGATTCTTTGTAACCCAATCTAAACTTAATTTAGATTTATGGTTTAAAACATCACACATTGCTCTTGTTATGATTTCCATAGTTATCATTTATTTAATAACCAGTTACACTCAATTCTTGTAAAAGGGTCAACCTATTACTTTGAGTTTGTGAGGTCCATTTCCCCTAACCCACCACCCTTGTAGTATATTAGCTTACTATCCCATGCGATTTGTACTAAGACTAATTGATTCGAGTGTTTGTTCTAATTTAACTCATGTGGACCGAAAATCAATTGGGTCGAATATAGGTGGTCCTTGGGATGGATGTTATGTTTGTGAGCCTGGGTAAGCAAGGTGGACCAATAACATGTTCCTGGGCTAAACCCATTGTATGGATCAATAATTGGGCCAACTGAAATGAATTGGGCCGCATAAGACTTGTGGGCCGAATTGTTGTGCATAGCCGAATCAATGTGGGCTGAAATCAAGGGTTTGAGCCAATTCAGTGTTAATGGCTATCCCACTTATTTCCTTGGGCCGAAACAGGTAGCTGTGGGCCGAATAGATTGATGCGTGGGTTCAAGGTTCGCTGGAAAACGAGTTCTCAGCCCCAAGGTTCGTTAACAATGTAAAGGTTCGGCTAGGTGGTGGGTTAGCCATGAGGTTCGTGGTCAGTCAAAGTTCGGTTGGGGAATTGAGGTTCGGCTAGTCATGCAGCTCACAGGTTCGCCTGAAGAATCAAAGGTTCGTGACTGCTTTAGTGTTCGACTGATGATAATGGTTCGCCAAGGAGGTTCGTTCGAAATAGGTTCGCTGCTCCCTTCACAGGTTCGGCTACAGTAATTCGTGGCTCTAGGGTTCGGCCATGGTGGTTGTCAGATCACAGGTTCGTCCAGAGTTTGCCCTGTAAGGTTCGGTGTAGCCAATAGGTTCGCAACAGGATGGTTCGGTCATGTGTATGTCGGTTCGGCAATTTGTGGGTTCGTGGATAGGAAGCTCGACAATGCAAAGGGTTCGGCCGTGAGTTTGAAGGTTCGGTGGCCCAAGGGTTCTGCCGCACGAACCCTGGTTCACCATCTCCATCCTCGTCGAACCAAGCTAACCACACCCGATCTCACCCTCCTGCTGGATGATCCTATCCTCCTTAGTGTTCAAATGAAAGTCTAGGGGTTGGCTTGCAAGGGTTCTAAAACCGGTTACAGGTGTTGGGTCGAATATGGTATGAAAACCCTATTTTTCGAACATTTCTAGCTCAAGTACCTCGTTTTTGGCCAGGTAAAAACTCCGATCTGCTGTACTTCTAGGTAGAGGATATCAAGAGCTTCAAGTGGACACCAAGAACGCTTGATTTCATTAAGAAATGACCAAGTTATAAAGGATTGAAGGATGCTTATTCTAGAGAGAGAATAGGTTCGTGAGAGGCTTTTTAGAGAGAGAGGGCTGGTAGAAATGAGGGAAAAGCCTCATTTAGAGCTTTTATACTACTGGTGGTGTTCTGGTTCGTTTCGGTTGCTCGTTTCGCGTCTTCGTTGCGTTTCCGGAACGTAACGCGTAATTTACGTGTTTTAAAATAAAAAGAGTTGTTTTAATTATTTTTGATGAGTTTCAAAATTGTAAAATATAAAATATTTTATTTTCTTAATTTATTTGTCGTTCGTGTCGTAATTCGTTTTCGTTTCGTCAGAACGCGTCACCATTGCGCGTATTCGTTCGAATCGTCACCCGAACGAACACGACAATGGCTTGGCTTTCTGACTTTTGTTTTCTACTTCCCAGTCATAATTTCAGAACGTTAAACTCACATATATGTTTGTGTGAATCGTCACTCACGCAAACACATTGTCAGTTCGTTATTCTGAAACAACACTGCAATTATGTCTTTAATTGTATTTCCTCACTAACGGACTCAACTAAACATCCTGTTTTCACATTGTTTTCGTACTGATTTGTCGGCCATCTGATTCCTGTCATCTGTGGATATCAGATCGCAACCGACATGTTCTTGTTATTTACTTGAACACTGTTGTCATTCTTGATTCGTTGTATTAACTGTACTTAGGTTTTTGTGACAGTTGCATACGAGAATTATGTCATCAATGACGTGGGCACATTTGATCATTCTAGAAATTCATGTTGATTTAATGATTTCAATTGTTACAGATTGACAGTATGCGAGAAATGATGAACGTAGGTGAAAACCGTGCATAAAACGGAGTCCTGGATTGCCCGGAATCGAAAAACGAAGAAAAATCACTAGGTGTTGGTCGACTGGACCCATCGCAGTACGCGATGGAGGGATTGAGAATCCTCCGCGGTACGCGATGATTACAAAATATCTAAGATTCCCCGGATTTCTTCACGGTATGCGAAGCCCCTTTTGGCTTTTGGTCACGGTATGCGACGGATGTGGCGGTGCAACAATCTGATCTACTTCATCAGATTTCATGCAAGATGTAAACTTTATACATCTTCTCGCTTTTGCTTCATTTTCAGGCGAGGAACAACCACAAAACACCACCAAAACTCACATCTGAAGCCACTAGAAGTCACCGATCGCACCAGGGATCATTTCTACGAGTACTGATCGTTGTTTTGAAGCCAGATATCCGTCAGATTAGGTAATGATCCGTTTAAACCTTCTGGTTTGATTTTGATTGATTAGATCTTTATTTTGAACGTAATGACATAGTTAGGATTGTTGATTATTGCCTAGATGATGGCTAGGATTGATTATAAACAAAGAACACGAAATTTTAACGGTTAAATACTTGTTTTGATCCGTTGTAATGCCTGGTTTGCATGAAACCATATCCATGATTATAATGGTTTAATCCATTTGATTATAACAATGTAGGTGATTAGTTGGGTTAATCCTTGAAATGCAAGGTTAAAACCAAGTATTTCAAACTAATCACAATCATTAACATACTCATTGGAATGATTATCTGATGTTTATGATAACAGTCAGATTAGTATGTTAAACATGGTTTTTACACCTATTATGATACTATAGTGTGATATCTCATGATATTTGGGTAATCAATAACAAGGATTGATCATTCCTAAGCCATTAAATTATCTAGAAACTGTTACAGTATCATAATCAACAACATTAACTACCTGGTTAATCAGAGATTATTCTGATTAATCAAGAGTGTCATCAACTTTGTATTAGGAAACTAATGCAACGTAGGTTCCTACATTATCATACATTGTATGATATAATACTAAATTAATTAATTACATAATTAATATCGAGTTGATGATTTTCTAAGCAATGTCTTTGACATTGAACGTTAAAAAAGATCTGATCAGTAAACTAGAACATAAATAACTTATTAAATATAACTAAATGCAGAATCATCTTTGTACTATCAGTTTGGTGATACTCTGCTACACCTATACTATCAGGTGAGTTTCGTACAAACCCCTTTTTATTTTGAATCTTTTATAAACATCGGGGAACACTGTTGAACTTTTATTGAACATATGATATGTCTCACTGTTATCTTCGTGATTTCATGTGATTGTTGAGAACTTGTGGGATTTCATGGGATTTTGCCTGTAAAACTGAACTCTATCATGGAACTAAAAGTCCTCATTTCTGAACTGTATCTAGTGAACCCATGTGTGGCCGAACAGAAAACATTGATAGTACTATTGGTTGACATCCCATTCGCTGGGAGGGTTGCATCTCCCCTTGTGTGAATGTTTGTTATCTGTTTCCTGAACTTCTTAATGGTATGATAGACATTAAGATAATGAGGCACTAAGATATGTACCGACGGGTAATATCTTGAGAACTGAACTAGACGTCCGAAAGGAACTAGATACGGGTCCCATGGTTATCCGGAACTGAACTTTTGAGAACGTGCTTATCATATCATATTGTTTTAAATTGAATTGTCGAACTCACCAGCTTTGTGCTGACGTTTCAAACTCAAACCTTTTTGCAGGTAAACAGTAATAGCCAGTGAGGATGCACTTTTGGGACATTTGCACTTTAATAATTAGTATTGTAATTAAATAAACGTAGCTGTAATGTAATTGTGATTGCAACACCTTTGTAATGTAATTACTTTAAGTTAATCTGTGTGCTTATGATATCGGATCAAGTAAGTCACCCCTCACCCCGGAGACATCACCACTATGCTTCCGCAACCGGATCAGTGACATCAGGCTAGACACGAGGTGACGAGGGGTGGGGGTGTGACAGTTTTCACCTAAGTACAAACAACTATTGTTTATCGTGATCGTTGTACTTATAGTATTTAAGTTTACACATAAACACGTACAACTGTTTCTTGTATTTTGAATTCTGTTAATACAAGCACTGTTCATATACATGTATTTACACACAGTAAATATGTGAAAGTACACCTACCGTACAGACTTGACGGACGATCTGGTACTGGATGTCACAGCCACCCCACCAGCCGGCCGAAAGGCTTATAGTTGAAAGGCCTGGCCGCATGGCCAAGTGCTGACCGAACCAGCACACCTTCGGCCTCACCCATTCGCCCCTATCCATTCGACCACTAAGTCTCATTCGGTCATGCACAACCATTTGCTCATCCTAGTCGGCCCAAGCATCATCCCATTCGACCATCATCATTCGGGTGAACCACATACGGCCACTCATCCATTCGGCCAACACACCCAATCATTCGGTCCATATACCTACTTTCGGCCCAACATCATTGGTTCGGTCCACATGCATTAAATTGAAATAAACACCTTAAACCAACTCATTTATGATAACATGCATGGGAACTAATGAGTTTACTACAAAGGTGGTAGGGCTTTGCTATTTAAACAACTAAATCCTCTACAAAGAATGTTAAATGGCTAAGTATGCCCTATGTAGCAAGTATTTCAAGGGTAACAAAGACATTGTGTAAGACCTTAAACTATAAACCTAAATTTGTACTTAGGTTGATTTTGCAAAGCTCTCCGTCAATACACTTAACTAACATTTTATGACAAAGTTTTGGATTATCAAGATGGATTTAAGGCAAACAAAGGTCAAAAACCATGGTGAACCTAAAACACATAACGAGGTATAATAAGCATAATTTAAATTGATTAAGTATTAGTATGACCTATAACCATAGAACCGGGGCCGAATTCTTTTTTAGACTTAGTCAACCACAATAACAACAAGGTGAGTTCATACGCCTCTTTTTCTAATCTTAATTGATTTTAAACTCTCGGGGCTGAGAAACATGCTTAAAGCTTTTATTTACTTAAAAGTTTTGATACAACATACTGATTTTTCTATGATTTAGATAATATTGTTTATCCTTATTATCGTTTATCATTGTATGCATGCTTGTATGATCATAAAATTACAGAGACAACTAGGATGAAACATGATAATGTAGCTTCATGAATCATCAACACAATAGAATAATGTAGTTGTAAGATTCTATCTTATAACATTTAATTATTCTTACAAGAACAAACAATGAGATTATCACAGGTGAACATGACGACAACAAAAACAACAAACACGAATGATACGAAGATAATATATCTTCATAATATCATTCACCACCGTAGTTAAGTGTAATAAGACAAGTTCTTATAACACTATGCTTATAACTCGGTGAAGACTATGAGATAACACAGAACAAATATCATCCACCACCTGAGTCAACTAAGTGTAGTAAGACTAGTTCTTACAAAACTGTAGTGGCAATAGGGTGACCATATGGAACAGCAGGATTGACAATCATGATAACACACCTTCATGATAACAACATCATTCACACAACAACTAACATCGTATAATAAGACAAGATCTTATATAACTTTGTTAACAACAACGAGAACACACAACATTGAGAACAAACAACATTGGTGAACACAACAACAATTGATTACTATTGAACTGTCTGTATTATATCACGACAATCATGTGCCTTGTCAAGTTTATCAATGTAAGTCCCTCACACAAATCGCTGACCAGTTAGTTTGACGTGACTAAACCGACGATAGCATAGTGGTACCATAGGTTTGACAAACCTCCGGCTTGTAGGGCTGGTATGTTGATCGTATTTATCATTTGGCCGGTAACGTATGACCGGTGACAGGGCGACTCAAGTCAGGGTCTGGTAAGCGACATGTGGTGATATTAATCTACAGTGATAATTGTAATTAATCCATTGATTTCTATTGACTAGTAGACTGAGGAATTGACTTTCTCTCGTGTCATATTACTGGTAATGGTTTCGATGAGGCCTATGGAAATACAAAGTGGTAGAGGTAAATCGAATGCATTGTAATCTGATTACGTGAGGATTGCAATGGATTCCTTTTAGGCTCTATGCACTACAAGCTAAGAACATATATCATTTGGTTAACTAACACTTTTATTATTAATAGTGAATAACAGTTAACCCCACAAGTGAAAGATTAATAACAAGGATAAGATTAAAATTAATCTAATTTCCTTAACATATTGAGGGTTTATCAATACTTCGATTTGATAACTGAATCCCTCTCACTATATTATTCTACATATGACACACAGGGTGATGAACACAAACAGATGGGTGAATATCAAACGGGATGATCATGTGAGATGAAAATGGGGATCTATAGTTGTATTGCAAGTGGCGTTGAGTTTTATTAGGTATGTGGTGGGATGTTGGCTGGGGCTTGTTCCTCTACATATGTCCTATATATAAGCATAGCTAATAGAATGAGATATTACTTGTAAATATAACTATAGAGAGGCCATTGTGTGAACATATGAAACAAACACAAACAAGTATCATGTATGACATTGTGACTGTGTATGTGAACAAATCAATACTTTCAATTATCAAAGTTATGAACTCACCAACCCAGTGTTGACTTTGTTTAAATGCATGTTTTCTATCTTGTACAGTTACAAGATAGAAATTCATTGATTCTTTTGGATAGATTTATTTTGTTAAATTATGAACGATACATTGTAATTTAACTTTGTAATTCTATATCATTGTCATGATTAGCATTTCTCAATTATACATCATGTGCTATGCAAACAATCTGATCAAATTGATTATCAAACGATATCGCGCCCCGAGAACTTTCCGCCTGACAGGAAAGTCGATCTAGCCCGCTGACTCGGGGTGTGGCATATTCTCCGCTATACAACTCTTCCAGGCTTGGAATCATTCTCAATTGTGCTTTTTGCATTAAAGCTTATACTCTCCAAAATACAAAACCAAATTTTCTATACTTAATAAATATTTATCTTTTAAATTAGATGGTCAGTACAATGTAAAGTCATCATTATTTATTGATTTGATTACCGGCCTACAAATAATTTATAACTTTCAAAATGTTGATGAAAAAAATTATATCCATTTGTATAAATTAAACAAGTTAGATTATTAAAACTAGAGAAAACAAATGGAAGTAAAATGGTATAAATTCAACAATTTGTGCGGTGGTAATGCAAAATGCCAATGGCAAAACCTGAAACATGGTGGAAACAAAAGAAAATTGATTAATACCAATTGGGATAAGTAGCAATCTTTTTTTTTTTTTAACAAAAAAGCAGGTGTGTATCGAGACCTCTTCTTACTAGTATTTTTTAGGTAACGTAGTGGCTCTCCCAAGACACTCCTGGTCTCTACTCCTTAAAAGAAAATTCACCTCTTAGGCTATGTCTATTGGAAAAACACTTTCCTTATTCAGAAACGAATTGTTACTTAAGTGACAAATTGAATACTTCTTATAAGAAAAGTTAAGAGGATATTGTTAGGCTATACACCGTTTGATAATTATCAACCCTTCTTACAGTTGGAACACTTTGAGATAATCAATGAGAGCTTCTTTAACCGAGAATAATAGAATTTTCATTTCTGCTGCTACTACTCTTACTACTTTTATTATTTTTCGAACAAAAAAACGTGAGATTGTATGCTTTAAAAGTAGACTTACAGAGAGTTTCAACACATTTCTCGATTAGGAGAAATCTTAGTTAGGTCTAAGCATTATTATGTCAGAGTACTTCAACTAGAAAACACACATATTATAATTTTACTTTAAAACTTATTTAAAAGGTGGGTCGGTACATTTAATTTTTTTATGCATTAGGTTCATCTTGTCCATGTAATTGCAGTCAAAAGGATAACAAGCCTATAATGGCATACGACTTCTTTCATCCTAGCTAGGTCTAATAACAATTACTAAATTTACATCTAAGGCTTGTTAACACGTTTTAGGTTTTTCATGCCTAAAAACAAGTGCTAGGTATACATATAAGTTCTAACAACAAGTATTAAATATACATCTTACGCCTAACAAAGTGGTGATCAGCAGCGAGTTGATATACTAACTAAACCTTTGCCGAGGGTAACGTTTGCTAAGATGAGACGCATTCTTAGTATGGAAGATCTTGACAGCTCAAGCAAAATTATTGAGGCGAGTGTTAGAGGATAATTTGACTTTCATTGACCAAGATTAGTGGGAAGTTAGTTCCTAGTTTAGCGAATCAAGGGATCATGGAATGTCTTCAACCACGATCTCCATGATGCATGTTTCTCTTTTGATCGACCTGTTTAATTAAATAACCTAACTCTTTTGATATGTTAAAATTAATTAAAAGAAACGGATTACATAAGGTCAAACCATGAACCCACTTCCATCTTGATTACAAACATCAACCCGTTTGAGTATTGACTCGTTACAAGGGTTGTGTTGTGTTAAGGCTAGCCGGGTTAATGACCGTTAATTGAGTAATCATTGGATTCATCAATTAAGGTTTTTTTTAACGGCTAATTTTTGGATCAATGACGGATTACTGGATTATCATCATTCAACCAGCAGTATCATCCTATCAAATCCACCATAAATCACTAGTTCTGAAAGAAACTCAATATTTTGAGAAAACGCTTTTGTGGGATTCAAACCCAGGACAGTTTGAATTCTAAGTCTTATCCCACCAACAAGATACCGTTGGACTTTGGTATTCATCAATTAAATTGTCAACCAAAAACATGTGATAAAACCTTCTTTCATGCTCAATTACGAGAGATCGGAATCAATCCCATAAATGTTTCCAAAGAGAATACATTGGGAGAAAACATATACAAACCATGTGAACATATTGTCACATTCAAAACAGTTATTCTAACACAACACCCTCAAGATTTTTGAATTAAAAGAAAATAAAATACCATAAAAAACAAACAAAATAAACCATAAACCAAATCGTTACTCTTCTTCACACTATCAAATCCCACCACGAGAGATGTCGGTTGTGGGTCCTGCAACCGGCGACGAACAAGGCGAAGAGCTACTCGTGGAAACCATCAACGAGAACGAGCCTTCACTCCAAACACGTCTGATAGGATACGAGACATTGGTCGCCAAAGAGGCATGAGGACACTTCTTGTGCGTCTTGTGGAGGGCACAACTGCAATTACGATGATAGGGTCGTCTCGTGATCTCTAAATCACCTGACGTTATACATCCTTCGAATCCACCGGTGCGAAAAAACCTGTCTCCGGCAGCCACCCCGGAGGCCATATTTTGGTTACTAGACACCTTTAGGTGATGATAATGATGATACGCGATGAATTTTCTCTAGTAATTTGTTCTATCGTACATTTGCAAGTTTTCACTTGCTTTTAGAAGTTAGCAACAAACACGACCTTTTTTTAGGTGATTTAAGGGCGTGTGGTAGAGAAATGATTTATTTATATTTGTGGTAAATTAGGTTTGTGTGAGTTGTCCTTTTGTTCATAGTTTTTAGGAGGTGTGCCGCTTAAGTTTTTTTATGTTTTAGTGCTACACTTTTAGTCATAATATCAACTAACATTTTTAACATTTTTGGTTGACGTTACAAGCATTAACTTTGATTTAAAATATTTTTTATTTTTATTTTTTAACATCTAAGATTATATATTATACATTAACATTATCACAAACTAAATTACACTATCGTATAAGATTGAACTCATAATCTCTTATCTTAAAAGACAAAGTTCTTATCAAATGAGCTAGTCACACATTGGTACATTATTAACTTATAATCATTAAGTATCTAAATATTTAAAGAGATGACATAAAACCTTAAAAAAACTGAAAATTAATTAAGCTACCAGAACAATAGATACGGGTTTAATTGTATATAAGTTTTTATGTATATAGGTACATGATATTATTAGGTTACCCCCTAAATAAAAAAATTGTGTTATTTTTTAAAACTTATATTATACCTTTTTTCTTTCATGTATCGAAACCAAATATATTAATATGTTATTTGAAATTAAAAGTATGATAGTTAATGTTTTGAAGTTTATTTAGCTTTTAAATTGTAACTACTAAAAACTTAAAATTGATAAAAGTATGGTTGTTATCTGATAATTTGTCACTTTTAGGTAACATGTATGTTATAGAATTATGCATTAAAAGTGTAATTTTCAAAAAATATTAGAGCGAGAAGAGACCCGGTATAATAATATATACATGGGATATATAAAACGTATTATGAAGCCTATCTATTAGTATCCTACTATTAAAGAGCTACTTCATGAGCTTATGATAGAATCAGATCATATATTATATATAAAATAAAATATGTCAAATTGTTTAAAAAGTTATTAACGATTTCTTTTGGTAGAGAGGAATATTTGTAGTGTCAAATCTAAGGTTGTAAATCTTGTAATAAACGTCTGATTTCATCAAAATTTAAGTAATATTTTGTCTATACAATTACGACACTCTAAATCAATTTTTTATCCTTTTATCTAGAAATTCACAAAAAGTGGGAGATAATCATTATTTAACTTTAAATCTTGTTTTACTATGTTTGATTAATATTCTGCAATGAAACTACAAACACCTACATATATGTTCTATATAGTTTTACCATAAACATGAGAAAATTAATTAGGAAAAAAGTAACAATAAATTATTAAAATAGTATACTTTAAGTGAGATTTATGACTGCATGAACATGGCTTGTTATTAGTGTTGATCCATGATTTGTTTTCAATAATGTCATTATATTTGTAATTATATTTGTATGTTCTAGTTTAATTGATAGTACCGGATTTAAATTTTCTGGGTCGGTTTTATTGTTCAGGTTGGGTAATGTTCTTCACATAACAGAAACTGATCAAATAAAAATCATGAATAGAAATTTAAAAAAACACATAATATAAATTTAATAGTTTTTACAAATATTAAAAAAAAATACCTAGAGTTGTTTTGTGCGAATTTCATCTTTTGAAAACGTTGCATTATATATTTTAACCAAAACTTGTTATAATAACTATTTTCAACATAACAAATGCAAGAATGATTCTGGTATCCGTCTATCATCCTTTTACGCAATTCTGTCTTCACATACTTCATTGAAGAAATAATTCTTTCAACACTAGTCGTTAAAACATGTGACGTCACTAGTCTGAAAATCAATGTTTTCACTTAAAAACACCGTCATAAATGTTCAGATACGCGTATATACGCTGGAAAATGGATGTTGTCACAGGACATCGGTCCCGTCGTATCAATATCTCTGCCTCTGCTTGCTATACATTTTTTTTTAATGACATTTGATCTCAACGTGTGAACCACTGATTTCCAGACCACGTCACCAAGGTCTAGTTACCATGACCTCCGTTGAGACCCCACCACCACCCCAGGAGGAAACCACACCGGAAAATGTCCTGATCTCCCAAGGACCCCTATTTCGCCTTGGGAGAGATTTGAACTCGTGACCTCCCACACGGAAGCCAAAGAGGTAACCATTAGGCTAGAAGCCCTTGCTATACATATACGGCACATATATAGAGCTAAGATTCTATGATCACACGAGCATACTTACTATTTCATGTAGTGAAGAAATTTATTTCAAAAATAATAACTTAATACATTTTATTCACCTTGATAGGTTAAGTTCGTCCCATATATCAACAAAACGTGAAAAGATACACATGGTAGTTTATACACAGATGTCGTTATACGTGTCGTCGCAATGAAACATACATTTTTAGCGATCACTTGAACACTATGAAAGACAAGTTTATTCACATTCGGTCTGGTTTACATTTTAACATAATGTTTATTTAAGGTACAAAAAAATAGTTATTTTGTGTAGTGAAGAAATCATTTTCAACTAGGTTTATTCCCCCGCGCGTTGCGGCGGGTTAACACAACATACTCTCGAAAACGGGTATTATATATCGTTTGTAGAAACATAAGTCACACAACAAAATCAAATCTCTCATCACGAATTAAAATCTAAACCTTAAACCAATAAAAACCCAAACCTCTCAAATTTAATAAAACTCAAATCTCTAAACAAATATCTCAAATTTAATGCCGTCATCTCTGTTTATTAGTTTTCAAAGTTCAAAAAACTTCTGGTAGGCCAAGTTTAAATTTTGAAAACGTCGTTATATGGATCAGGCACCTATGTAGTATGCATTACTATATATATACATATATGATCATGACCCGCGCTTTGCGACGGGTTATTACAGTACACTTCCGATAACGGGTATTATATATTATTTGGAAAATCATAAGTTACATATCAAAATCAAATCTCTCATCACAAACTCTATACGATTATATATATATATATACTAGGTTATTGTCACACCCTCAATTTCCCACTCGTGATGTCAGTCCACGTGGGTGTGACGTGGCCAGAATCACAGCTCAAGGTCATATAGAACACCTCTATATGCGTTTACAGATCACACGTTTGACACATACACTTAACAAAATAGTTTGCAGCGGAAAATAAAGTTATCATAACGTATAGCAGCGGAAAATCAAATGTTTGACATATGCAGCGGAAATAATTAATTGTTGACATAACATTGTTTAATACATAAACCAAACGAAATAGTTTTCAAAAGTTAAGCATAATCAGGAATGCATGATGGCCCTAATGCTCGTTCCCCTAAAGGTGCATCCCTGAATGTCCATCAACTCCTCAGTTACCTGAGAATACAAGTTAGAAGAGTGTCAACACAATGGTTGGTGAGTTCACATGTTTTGATATATATATATATATATAGTAATAAAAGTGTGTCATGCTGTTTATCAATGTTAGTACCAAGCCCTAGGCCCAAAGTGTCAGTGCGTCACTACCGAACTAGACTTGTTTGTCCTTGCCTCCGCTATGCCTCGTATGCATAGCAAGTTAGGTCAGAGTTTGCACGGGTTATGACATCCAGTCAACATGGTGCCCCGTGGGGTTAGTCATTCCCTAATGGATCCATCCAAATCTACCACGTTGTTCGTACATTAACGGTAAGACTTTGTGAGGGCTTGTTACGAGTTTCAACACTTAATGTTTGTCCAATAAACCAGCATACACAAAAATGTTTGTACAGTAATAAATGTTTGACTCGATGTAACTAGTATTCTCCCCCTATTTAAAAGCGTTTGAAAAAGAGTAAAGAGGGGCTGTAAACTCACCTTAGTGAAATGAATCGAATGTAAGCGTAAGCTCCTGCGTAACTGCACGTCGGTCACCGGCAACCTATATCGTATACCGCTCGTGAGTTAGTGTAAGTGACCGTGTTAGTGTTGGTGTTAGTGCTTGTGTTTGTGCCCAACAACCCCTGGTTGTTCATGTTTGTCCGTGTCGGTCCACAATGACCGTGTTTGCTCGTGTTGGTCCACATTGACCGTGTTTGACCATGTTTGACCGTGTTTGACCAAAGTTGACCGTGTTTGACCAAAGTTGACCGTGTCAAGTCAACGACCCGTTGGTGAACCGTGTGACGGTTGTGAATCGTGTAGCAAATGTGTAAGTGCTCGTCGTGTGCAAAACGCGTAAGTCGCGTCTATGGACAACTTACTATTTATAGTAAGTTTCCATTTTTGGAAAGTTCACAAAGCATATCGGTTTTATAGTTCTAGCATGTTCAATAGTCCTACGGGATCATGTTAACACATAGCACATTATCATACAAGGTCACATAACTCGTTTACAACATGTTTGCACATAAAAGTTTCCTAAAATGGAAAGTTTCCATTTATAGCATACGTGACATCGGAAACCATCTAACTTAGCATCTAATCGTCATATTACAACATAATAAGTCATCTAGCATGCTCGAATCACACAACATGTTGACAAATCGGTTTTTGTAAAAATAAAGTTACTATAAATAGTAACTTTGTTGTTTTTGCATCAAATGACCATTTAAACATTTCTAATCCATCTTCATGTCATAAATCATTATAATAACCAATCTAATATCATTTAGACATTTCAATATAACCAAACTCATCATCAATCAATAGTTCATCACTAAAAGTTTCTAAATATAGCAACCATGTCACAATGACCATAAACATCATCAAAATCACATTCCAAGTATTTCAATCATCATATTATCATCCTAAGAACAATTATCCATACATGCATGTCCACCATTTTATCTATAACACCATTTAGACAAAACAAAGTTTCTATAAATAGAAAGATTGTCAAAAATCATCATTTTAACCATTTTAAGCAAATCTAACCATGGGTAATCCTTCTAACATCATCAATAAACATATCAATATACTCAAGATCATTCCAATACTCATGGATCATACATGCATGCATCAATGTCATCACAAACTATCATTTTAAGCACAATGGCCTATACCCATCATCTTAGATCATCTTAGAACATCATCTAATCACTTTAGATCATCAAGGAACATGGTGAAATCAACAAACCCATAACATAATTTCGTGCATGTGCCTCCATGGTGTTTGCATGTGTGATTTAACACATGCATGTGTGTGTAATGGTGATTTTAAGCCACGATGGATGTAGAGATTACCTTCTAAGGCTCCAAGAACACTGGAATGATGAATGAACAGCTCCTAAGCTTCCTGGAAATTTGAGTGTAGCAGCTTCAAGAGAGTGGTGATGATCTTGATGAGTTTCTTCTTTGATTCGGGTCTTCAAACCTTCACCCTCAAGCTTTCAAGAGTGCAACAATGGCTTCCAGAGGTGTTAATGGTGATTTGCAGGTGAAAGAGACGAGCTTGAGTGTCTGGGGGTCGAGAAATGAGAGTAGGGTGGCTAGAAAATGATTACATCTTGGTTAAATAAAGATTCTGCGAACTGGGTCTTGTCGCGTAGCGCGACAACATGTAAGGTGGGTCTCGCGTAGCGCGAGGGAATTCGGGGTTCAAATTTCCCCCGCCCACCTGTCGCGTACCGCGACAGGATCTTTGTGGGCTTTCGCGTAGCGCGACAGCTTCCCTGAAGAGCCCAATAGGCCCATTTCAGTGGGTTTGATCCGTTCGTCGCTGTTTTCACGTCTACGAACTATCGTTTGGCCTTGTTTGAACTTTCAAGTTCAATGTGTGAGTGTTTTGTGAGGTTTCGAGTGTTGTGCTACACAACGTGCTAGACGTTCACCAACGTTCGTGTGTTTTGACCCGTATGTGCTGTTTGTCGATAATTCCACGAATTATCTTGTTGTGTGTCTGTGTTTGTACTGTCGTGCCACGTGTCACACTAAATTAATCTATTTCTAGTGCCACGTGTACAATAAACATTTAAATAAACATTTAAATAAATATGTTGCTGACCTGGAATTTACGGGGTGTCACAGTTATAGACCCGTGTAATACACGGGTTTGCGAATAAAAAATAATGTCATTTTATAATAATGTCTTCATGAAGTTACATAATTAAAATAATTTTATTACATCTTTTTAAATTTACATGATTATATTAATGCTAATAATATTAGTTAAACATTTTTATATATTGACGTATTTAACATTCACACATGTTAAGTATTTGAATTTTAAAATTATTTGTTTAAAATAACATAATACATATTTTTCAAAGACGCTTTATAAAAAATTAAAGAATTGATTCATAATTTAATCATATTATTTACTAAGTTAAATAAAATCATTAATATTTAATAGAAAAGAGAAGATAAAAAAATCAAAATTTAATAAAAACGTGGCATAGAAATATTTATTATGAGAGAGAGGAGGGAAAAAATCTTTAAGTGGCCTAGAATGTTGACAAGTGGCATATCAAAACCTTTATTTATTATATAGTATAGATATAGATATAGATATATATATATATATATATATATATATATATATATATAAACATAAAATTATACAAAATTGAAAAAAACAAAAATTAAAAGTTTAGTGGCCAAAATTAAATAAACAAAACTTTATATTATATAAAAGTTTTAGTGACCAAAATCGAAAAAACAAAATTTATATTATATAAAAGTTTTAGTGGCCAAAATAAAAAAAAAACTTTAAAAAGTTTTAGTGACCAAAATCAAAAAAACAAAACTTTATATTATATAAAAGTTTTAGTGACCAAAATCGAAAAAACAAAACTTTACTATTAAGTTTTAGTTGCAAAAATCGAAAAAACAAAACTTTATATTATATAAAAGTTTTAGTGGCCAAAATCGAAAAAACAAAACTTTAAAAATTTTTAGTGGCCAAATTCGAAAAAACAAAACTTTATATTATATTAAAGTTTTAGTGGCAAAAATAGAAAAAACAAAACTTTAAAGTTTTTGTGGCCAAAATCGAAAAAACAAAAACTTTATATTATATAAAAGTTTTAGTGACCAATATCGAAAAAACAAAACTTTACTTTTAGTGGCCAAAATCGAAAAAACAAAACATTAAAAGTTTTAGTGGCTAAAATCAAAAAAACAAAACTTTATATTATATAAAAGATTTGGTGACCAAAATATAAAAAACAAACCTTACTATTCATTTCGGTTGGTTTTTAATATATATATATTAATTGATAATCTTATGGTATAGTGAATAGTAATTTTATTAATTTATTTCATTTTCTTAAAATTGATATATATTAGATTCACAAAAAATCATTTTAATGTGTTTTCAGACGGATGGGTAGGAACATCGTATATTTTTTTAGGAGGTCTGATGTTCGATACTTTCTTTGGGCGCATCTTTTTTCATTATTATATATAATACAAATTCGATTTTTAATACTTAAATAATACTAATAATTAAATAATGATAATAATTAAATTTTTGTGTGTTTTAAGTTTTGCATATTTTTTGTTAAACTTTACGACTGCTACATTTTTTTTTGTTATTTTAATTTATGAGTTTTAACATTGTCTGCTTATATTGGGCTTCGAGTCCTTGCGATGGATGTTGCTTTTGTGACGGTTCAATTTATTGTTCTAGAATAGTTAACAGCCGTTGTAGCCCGTTATTGGCCTCTATTTTGATATTTGTGATGGTGTCACTGAGTCTTGATCGATATTAGCAAAGCGGTGATGACTAAATCTTTTTTTGTAAAATTTAATTGAATAAATATCGTGTTTATGTTTTATTCAATACATCAATATTACCGTTGCAATGCTCGGGTTAAACCCTATTTTTTAAAGAATTAAACAAATCTAAAACATATCAACACATGCCAACCTCTGAAAACACTAGTGATTTATTATAAAACGCAAATTAATTGAAAATCTGTCTCCCTACGCTTGCAAACATGTGGCATTCACTCCCACGAACACTTCGTTTTTATAGGTTTTATTTCAATTTAAAAACACAATCATAAATTAATTTTCCATAATTTCTTCTAATATTGTGAAAGTAAATCATTATCTTTTCATTCTAATAGTAAGTATTGCAGGGGTGTTCAGTTTTCGAATATGATTCGAGATAATCGAAATTTGATTCGATTTCAATTCGAAAAACACCAAGTCGAAATTCGATTCAAATTTTCACATTCGGATTCGATTTGATTCGTAGTATAATATCGAATTTTGAATTTCATATTTTTAATTCGATTCGATTCGAAATTCGAATTTAAATTATTTATATATTTTTATTTTATATATACAAGTAGTTGCGAATATTTTAAAATTAAGTATTTTAGTTAGGTTGTTTAGTTTATAAAAACTGAAAGCCTATTACAGAAATGTCAATTTAATTATAAAATAAGCATAATTTTAACACTTTTAAATACACTAAACCTAAACATTCATAACAAAAACATCAATCATGAAGCTCGAAAAATTAATCATTTGTTAATTTCTAATATTTTGATTATTTGTCACTTTATGTTTTATATATGTTATCATTGGCATTATATATTGAATTTTTTTATTTTATTAGTTTAAATGATATCTCTAATATTACAATTTAGATGTTGGTTATTTGATATTTGGATGTTAAAGGTTTTGATTATTTGATATTTTGAATATATAAAGATAACAAGTATGAACAATTTTTTAATTAAAGTAAAATCAAACTAATTCGAATTCTAGTCGAATTCGAATACTCATAAAAAATTCAAAATTCGAAATCATTCGATTCGATGAACACCTCTAAAGTATTGCATTTTAATTCTTTAAAGATAACTAACTATGCAATAATCAAACCTGTTTTCTATTCTAAAATTTAAGAACTTAAGAATTATATATTAACATATAATAGAGAGGTGACCAAGTGATAAGAAGGAAATACAATACAGTAACACAGACACTAATATGCACATAATCACGTAATAATATGTAATAATGTAACATTTTAGTATTTTAAATTAAAAAATAACATTATTATGCTCAAATTATAGAAAATAGTATGTTTGTTTTCAAAATGTATTTTATTTTAGATATTAATGCATGAAACATTTATGAAAAATTATGACGGTTTAAAAATCGTGGGGTTGTTATTATTATTTAATGTTAAATATGAATATTTATTTATTATAAAAACTAATCAAACGTTTAGCTTTTAAGAGCTATACCATTTACCTTAAAATTTGTGATTGCTTAAATTCTTAAAGTTTGTGTGAAATTAATACTTTGTCATTCTTGTGAGTTATATTTATTATTATTCTTATTTTTTCAATGGGGTTTTTGACATTTGTTTTTACGATTGAGTATGTTTTACAAGGGACAATGATATTCGTTTTTACGATAAAGTATGTTTTAAGGTTTTGTGTTAAAGTGACAACTATTGGATCACATTTCAATTTGTGTTTATGTGAATTGTTATTTTATTACAAACGACACACTTGAATGAGTCATCCACCGCAACGCACAAAGAGTAGAAACCTAGTTACTACTATAACAAAATTATAAAAAAAAAAAGTAGAGTTAATAATTTATTAACATCAACCAAAAAACTTGTAATCAATGTTCTGGCATACATATATTTGTTCCCCTTCCATAAAACTTCACCACCACGCTGGGTGTATAGATAGCAGCATGGTTTGATATTTTCGTAAATACTAAAATTTATTATTTTTTTGGTAACTTGGTTTTAATTTCTGGGCATAAAAAGTCTAGTACAATGTACACAAATTCTACACCAACTACAACCTAATATACATGTTATTATTCATATGAAATTAGGAAAAAAAATTAGTACATTTCAACAAAGTTTAAAAAAAGATTTATATGCCAATGGTCCACTTTTTATATATCCTTTTATGTTTAAACGTATGGACAAAGGATTATGGCATTATGCAATTAAAAAATTTACATCTTATGTGGCACCTAGAGGTAGGGGAAAATAAAACGGACCTGGAACCGGAACCGACAACCCGAACCGGAACCGGAACCGGTGGATACAAACGGGTCTGTTTTTCAGACAAATTATAATCGAAACCGGAACCGGGAAAACCGGAACTGGTTCCACTTGCACCCGGCCAAAACCCAAATCGGAACTGGTCAAAAACTGGTCGGAGCTGATCGAAACGCGGAACCGGAACCGGGTCGTGACTTTACTGACCGGAACTGAAACTGGAACTGATTGGAACCGGTTCCAAAAAAACCCGTTTACGCACCTCTAGACTGGCACCCATGTTTTTATTTAGCTAAGTTGTGTAGCACACTTCTAAGGAAATGTCATTGATGTAAACAAAAAAACTTTTTCATTCACTATGAATAGTGATGCGGTCTGATTGAGGCTCGTTTTTTTTTCTTTTTTTTTTTTTTCGTTTTTGTTGCTTTTAAGTTTTTTAGATATATTATTTTTAGTTATATATCTTATTATAGATACGGTTTCATTTTAATGTTATGTTTCTTTATTATTAATGTTGTGCTTATCGTTGTTGAGTAATTTTCGACGTTTTTTGGTTTTCAAAGAATTTTTTTTTTCAGATAGCTTTTCGTGACAAATGCACAATCACTGATAGATTGTATATTGTGTTTTTTAGATTTATTTCCACTCATTTATTTTTATCATTGTGTTGGCGTATACATTTATGTTTGAGTTTGTCTAAGCTTTTTAAAATTCGATTCACACGATATATAACAAGATTAATTTTACTAAAAGACAGTCCTCGCTTATATACCTCACGCTACAGAAATCTCAATCTTGAATGTTTTTAACCATTTTTCTTATTTTATTTATCATTTGGTGATTAACTTTTTTTTTTTTACTATTGATATTGGTACACCGATGTACCAATAATATCACATTTTTGTACTTTTTAATATTAAAAATATTTAAAAAATATGTACAAGTAAAAATTATGTAAATATGATGTGATTAATTTGATCTAATTATGATTCATAAATGACGTAGTTGTGCATGAATATTAGGACAATTTTTTTATTTTATTTTACCATATCAATGCGTATTAATTAATTAGGTATCTAGTTCAAAAGAAAAAAAATTGACGACTGGTTTTAAAATTAATAGGGACAAGCATTTTATTTTACCTAGCAACAGTACCAATACCAACTAAAACTATCGATACCAGTATTCATTTTTCATGTTTTGGGTGTCAGTACCATTGGTTTTGATATTTTTTTGGTATTTTTCTTAGTACCAACCAACAAAATCTATTCTTGTACCAACATAATTAATCTTTCATGATTTTAGTATTACTGAAACTTCCCCCTACAATACCTGTTGGATACCAATCTCATCCTAATTTTAACTACTCAGTCAAAATCGTTAGTTTGTAAGTAAAAGTTTTATAATGTTAAGAGGAGTTCATTAATATAACATCATCATTCCGATATAACATATATACACATAATTACATATTCTTAAACACGGAGGAAAAACAAATTATTATGGTTAAATGGTCAGTCACTTCCAAGTCCCAAACCATTACCTGTTAAACAGCAAAGCAACAAACGCCAAGTATATAAATCTCAAACCACCCAACTTGCTTCGGTTTGGACGGTTCGGACTGTTTGTAACCGTTATGTACACACTACAATCAAGCCATCATTCAAGATTTCACGTAACAACATTCACAAACAAGATAAAGTGGCATAAAACAGGGTTTTTATTTTCAATTTATTTTTGATGGTTCACAGAACCAAGAATAACGAGCCAGCCGAAATAGAAGTCAGGTCTAGAAAACACAACATACAAAACAAGAGTGATTCTTAATGAAACCTGGATTCTTTTCAATAACATGTTATTGATTGCATCTCAAGGAAGGAACTTCCTATATGGTCTGTTATTGTCTTCATCCTGCATATGCTGTCAAAATGATGCATAAAATATCAATGTTATTATATATGTGTGTACATCAATAATGACCAAATATCAACCAACAAACTAACAAACAAGCGTGCCTAATAAAGTCCCACTAGATAGTAGGATCTAAGTATAGGATAAAAACAAACTTTACCACTATCCCAATTAGAATAAAAAGGCTGCTTCCACAGAGACACTCAACTCAGCCAACAAACGACCTAGTTTTGATTAAATCACATTAAAAAATTATTTTTTTTCCCTATTTTTACTCCATTAATGTTGCACATGATCAAAATAAATCTTACTATAAAAAAAGAAAGAAAAAAAGATTCTCCAAATCCTTGCTATTTAATCAAAATCAAAAATACGTCGTCGTTTCAATGAGTTTTGCATATTCAAAACCATATTACAAACACTGTAACATATTTAATCTCAAATGAGTCAAATATGTCAAATAAGAAGATCAACATAAAAAACAAGAGTGCTCCAAGAGAATTTATAACGTACAACTTTCTAAATATGATGTACTCAACAATTTAGAATGTTATTATAGTAATAATGTTATTTGTGCAATCATACTTTAAGGAATAGCTATTTACTAATTAAAAATACAGAGGAGAAAAAGGTGTTTTCAACCGTATATTCAAATCACCATTCATGTGTACCGATAAGCTATTTGTTTGCAACCAGTCCCAAAAATCTAACACAGCAACTGATATCAAAGATTGACATTTTCTTGTATTAATGGAAAACAAAAACCCTAAGAATTTTGTTTATGATGAAAACTTGCAAGTTGCAACCAAAGACTTCTAAACCAAGTATCCTTACCAATTACTATTAGGGGTGTTCCCGGTCCGGTTTCAAACCGTGAAACCGCCCAAACGGTCATCGGTTTGGTTTCGCGGTTGGTTCCCACAAACATATGGCCGATCGGTTTCAAAAGTTTGAAACCATAGTTAATGGTTTAGTTTACGGTTTCAAAAAACAAGTCGTAAAAAACCAAACTGGACCATATGCGTTCAGCATATATTATATATATATATATATATAGAGGTGATGGAAGTAAAAATAACTCTCTTTATTGCGTTAACCCGAAATAACCCGTCAATATCAAACTGGACCATATGCGTTCAGCATATTATATATATATATATACATCATTGTAAACACACACGCGCAAACACGCACACACGTGCGCGTGGGATTGTAATGTGATTAGCCCGTCTCAAACAGTAAAATTGTTAGGTTTGGTTCGGTTTTAATTTTAACGGGCTCAAAAATCCCAAAATCCCAAAACCAAAAAAACAAAACTTAGAAAACTCAAACCGTAAAACCAAACCGTTTAAAAAGAGTTTGGTTTGGTTTTTATTTTTAACGGTTCGGTTTTGGTTTTCGTTCAAAACACTATTATTAATTGTTTGGTTTACAATTAACCTAAAAACCATAAAAACCGGACTGTGAACATCCCTAACTACAATACATATCAAACACAATAAATAATTTAAAGTAAAACTAAATTTAGTTCTAACTAAAATCACTTCAACAAAACAATCCACTCTCTCATGTGAGCCAATTAAGGACGAACTTTTAACACTTTTAATAAGCAGAGCCAATAAATAACAAACTTGATTTTGCAATGTTCGAGAGGTCATTCACTTTCAAAAGATGACCAAATTATTTATAGAATAGTAATAATCCATCCTTCAAAAATTCCCCAACTAAACCATAACCTATGTTACCTATTAAAATGCAAGTACTATTACTCATAATAGATATCTAACATAACTACCAGCATTCTAGTCCTCATAATGCTCAACACTAAAAATAATACTTATGCTATGCACATTATCTAGCATGGACACACACTGAACACAAATAAAAGGCAACTCAATCTATTCGTTCAAACACATTGGATTCTTCTAGCGATATTCTGATCAAAAGTGACTTTCCAGCCAGATTCTTAAGAAATTCTGCAAATTCCTGCCAAATTCTGACTAGAAAGGTCTATGATTGTGATTGCATTACTGACGTAGAGAAATCTGAAGAAAGAAATATATGTTGCCTTGTGAAAATTTGAAGAGAGAAACAAAAAGTTGAGAAAGGATATATATGCATCATGTCGCAAAAATTTACAAACACCTTTAACACTAGCTGCACATAGTTTGTTTTGTAGAAAGCTTGAGGCTACGGAAAAGGTATCGCAAACATTAACATGACACACGCAAAAAAAAAAATTAACATATTTCATATTTTTAAATTTTATAGGTAGTAGACAACTATATATGCTATAATTTCTTTTACACTTGATTATTTTAGGTGTTAAATTTTTTGATGTTAGTAAGATGATTTTAATTGCTAATTAAATTAATTTTATGATATATATATACGTAGAAAGTTGCATTAACTTTATATAATTATGTTTTCTTGTCTCGGTCGTTAACTTTTTTTTTGCACCTTGCACCTAGAGGTGCACAAACAGGTTAACCGGGTGGAAAACTGGTTTTGAAATAACCGAACGGGTTAACCGATTAAAATCTTGCAACCGGTTTTTACCAATAACCGGTTTTTCAAGATCTAAAACCGAAACCGGTAAACCGCCAAATAACCGATTTTTCTCTAAGTTGGACAGGTTAACTGGTTTGAAAAACCGGTTTGGTCTCTTGGTCAAACCGGTACCAATTCGGTTAACCGCTTTTTTCTTGCACGTCTACTTGCACCTAGGCTTCAGATGGGAGACGGGTAGACGACTTTTGTAGGGAGACAGCGACCTTTCAAAGGTTTGGACTTTGGATTGCAACCAATAAGACAGTAGCCTGGCAGCTGCTGTGCGTAAATCGGAAGGCCATGGGGGGCTGTGTGATTACTGATCAGCAGCAGAAAGACAAGATTTGATAAAAAATAAAAATAAAATATTTTTTTTGCAAATGTGATACGATTGATCCTAAGTTCGGTAAGAAGTATACACGAAAAGTGAAGGGAGCAGCTGATGATGGACGCTCTGAGATGGAAGCACATGCTGAGTTGGAGATTTTATTTGAGAATCGGTTGGATCCACTAGGTCAACTGGTGGTGGCACGCATGTGGATCATGGGGCAGTAATACTGCCGCAGTATTATTAGGAGCAGTTACTTATTTTCTATTTTATGTTCTTCGTATGTTTTGTTTTTGCCCATTGAGAATATTTTTGGTTTATCTATCTTGTAATTGGAGAACTTGCCCATCTCGAATCGAGCCGACTAGTTTAATTCGAGTGAACTTTTGTTTAGAATTTGCTGTTCTTAACATTGGTTCCATTGCCGGGAATCGTTGTGCAATCGATCGGAGGGAATTATGGGGTCAACCCGGCACAACACGGAGGGAAGCAGTAACCCGATTGACCCAGTTGCAATGCAATTGGAAGCAATCGTGACCAAATCAGAGGCAATGGAGACCCTAAAAGCATATATGGCGGCACTGAAACGACAAATAGCGGCTAAGGAGAAAGCGTCGTTTGGTGCTGGTCGGATGGAGGACGCGGATTCGGGGTTTTCAAACTATAACCGGCGTCCCTTTCATAAAATTGAGTTTCCCACTTTTAGCGATGGTGACCCGCGCGGGTGGATCCTCAAGGCTGAAATATACTTTCGTTTTTACGACACGCTAGATGAAGAAAAAGTTGATGTGGCTGCAATTCATCTGGAAGGTGATGCTCTCGATTTTTATTCAAGGAGAAAGCGTCGTTTGGTGCTCGTCGGATGGAGGACGCGGATTAGGGGTTTTCAAACTATAACCGACGTCCCTTTCATAAAATCGAATTTCCCACTTTTAGCGGTGGTGACCCGCGCGGGTGGATCCTCAAGGCTGAAAAATACTTTCGTTTTTACAACACGCTAGATGAAGAAAAAGTTGATGTGGCTGCAATTCATCTGGAAGGTGATGCTCTCGATTTTTATTCTTGGATAGCCACTGAACAGGACATTACCTATTGGGAGGAGTTGGTTTCAGCTATGCAAAAGCACTACGGCCCACTGTAATTTCAAAATCCGGATAAGTATTTGTGTAGTGTCAAACAAACGGGTACAGTTCATGAATACAAGCAAGAATTTACCTGTAGATCTGCTCGAGTGAACCAGTGGCCTGATGTTCTTAAATGGTCTCAAAGGATGAGTTGAAGACGAATGTGCGCATCCATAAGCCTAGAATAGTGTATAAGGCTGTGAGCCTCGCCTTGGAATATGAGTCCAAATTCAACTGCGCTCGGCCCGAAAAGAAACCCTTCACCCCATCCCACCTACGACTAGAAGCCAAACCTTTTTCACCCACTACCCAATCTTCATCCTTTGCAAACCCATCTAGACCTGATCCCAAATCCACTAACCGTTTGACAGAGGCTGAGAAACAGGCGCGCTACTTGAAAGGGGAGTGCTTTTGATGTGGTGCTAAATATGGTTCGGGTCAAAGATGTCAAACAGGTGCACTTAAACTACTTGCTGCTGATGAGGAACAGGAGGAACTTTGTGAGATTGAGCAGCAGGAAACAAATGAAGAAACGACTGAGATCAGCTTGCATGCCATCTTGGGGTGGCCCCATCCTACCACCATGAAGATTCATGGTAAACTTGATCAAACCGAAGTGCTCATCTTAGTTGATGGAGGTTCAACTCACAATTTTGTGTCAGACATTCTAGTTAATGAGTTGAAATTGGAAACCCAACTTATTGAACCCTTTGGGGTCCAGATTGGCAACGGTGATGTGATTAGATGTGGGCGAATCTGCAAAAATCTTTCAGTTCAATTTGGGGAGTTGAAAATTACCCAGGATTTTCATCCATTCTCATTAGGTGGAGCTGATTTGGTATTGGGGGTACAATGGTTATCCACTTTAAACACGGTTCAAGCAAATTGGCAGGAGATGTTTATGATATTCACTATTGAAGGAAAAAAAATATAAATTCCAGGGGGTAAACTCAGGTCCTCAAAAGTCTTCTACTTTCCATCACTTAGCCATTGAAACCGAGCAGGGTCCAAATATCCCAGCACCTTTACAATCCATACTAGACAACCACACCTCCCTTTTTGAAAAACCTTCAGCCTTACCACCTGTACGAACCCAAACCCATTCTATCACACTTTTACCCAACTCCACACCACCCAATATCCGTCCATACCGTTATCCTCATTCCCAAAAGAATGAAATTGAAAAACAGGTTCAATAATTGTTGGACTTGGGTTTTATTCAGCCAAGTAATAGCCCCTTCTCAAGCCCAGTGCTTCTTGTGTGCAAAAAGGACAACACATGGCATGTGTGTTGATTACAGGGCCCTCAACAAGATAACTGTGGCTGACAAGTACCCCATCCCCAATATTGACGAGTTATTGGATGAATTGTATGGAGCTAAAGTTTTTTCTACGCTGGATCTTCGTTCAGGTTATTATCAGATTCGTGTGGCAAATCATGATGTACCCAAAACCGCATTCCACACCCACTCGGGCCATTATGAATTTAAGGTGATGCCTTTTGGCCTAACATTCCAATCTATTATGAATGAAATGTTTCGACCTTTTTTGAGAAGGTTTGTTTTGGTCTTTTTCGATGATATACTCATTTTTAGTCCTAGCATGGAACAACATGCTTTACATCTGGATACCACACCCCAGAAGTTGCAGGACCATCAATTTTTTCTTAAGATGAGTAAATGTTGTTTTGGCCAGCCCAAAGTGAGTTTTCTAGGTCATGTTATTACCGAAGAAGGGAGGTTGAGGGTGACAAAATTATTGATGTTCAAGAGTGGCCTATCCCTGTTAATGTTAAACAAGTTCGTGGGTTTCTTGGTCTTACTGGCTATTATCGCAGATTTGTACGTAACTGTGGGATTATAGCTAGGCCTTTGACGTCTCTTACCAAGAAGGATGGATTTTTATGGTCTACAGACGCTTTGTGTGCCTTTCAGGCCCTTAAGTCAGCTTTGACAACAGCCCCCGTTTTGCGCCTCCCTGATTTTTCTCAGCAATTTGTGGTCGAATATGATGCATCTTCAATTGGGGTGGGCGCCATACTATCCCAACAGGAGCACCCAATTGCTTATTTTAGTAAAGGATTTTCCTCTACTACTGAGTTTAAATCAACCTATGATCGTGAGCTTCTTGCTCTTGTTCTTGCGGTGCAAAAATGGAATCACAATTTAATGGGTGACATTTTGTGATACGTACTGACCACTACACCTTGAAATTTATGTTGGAGCAGCGTAGAACCACCACTGAACAACAACGTTTACTGCTCAAACTCATGCCTTATGACTTTTCAATTGTTCATAAGGCTGGTAAGGAAAATAAAGCGCAGACCCTCTGTGGTTCTTTACATGCACTCACAGCTCCAGTGTGTGTCGATGTGGATGAGATCTGTCAAGCGCTACCAACTGATCCGTATGCTAGCACGGTTTTACAGAAGCTCAGTACACAACCCTTGGAAATGGTCGATTATAACCTGGTTGATGGTCTGTTATTTTTCAGGAAACATTTATTTATCCCAGATGTTTCTGATCTTCGAATCTGACTTCTTCAGTCAGCCCATGATTCACCAATAGGAGGCTATGGTGGTTATCTAAAAACAAGTAAACGTCTTTGCTCTCAGTATTTTTGGCCCAATATGAATAAAGATGTACGTTTATATGTTCAAAACTGCCTTACTTGCCAACAAATGAAGTACCAGACCACTTGTCCGGCTGGTTTGCTTCAACCTCTCCCCATTCCCACTCAAATTTGGGAGGATGTATCTATGGACTTCATCGTCGGTCTGCCTATGTCTAACAAGATGGATACAATTCTTGTGGTGATTGATCGCTTGAGTAAGTATGCACCTTTCTTGTGTCTTGCTCATCCCTACACTGCCAAGTCGGTTGCTGCACTTTCTGTAAGGAAATTATTCGCCTACATGGTTTTCCTCGGTCTATTGTTTCTGATAGAGATGTGGTGTTTCTTAGTAATTTCTGGCAGGAATTATCTCGTTTGAGTCAAACCAAACTCAAGTTGAGTACTAGTTATCACCCTCAAACGGATGGCCAATCCGAGGTTTTAAACCGATGTCTTGAAGCTTATTTGAGGTGTTTTGCTCAGGATCAGCCACGCGAATGGGGTTTTTATTTACCTTGGGCTGAATTTTCTTATAACACTGGTTTCCATTCGGTTACTGGCAGTCTGGCACTACTCCCTTTTCCATTGTCTATGGCCGTCCTCCACCTCCCATTATTCCTTATGTGTTGGGCGAAACTAACAACGCTGAGTTGGAGCAGCGGTTAATTGACAGGGATGATATGCTCAAGTTGATTCGTGCTAATTTGGCTAAAGCACAAGATCGTATGAAACAACAGGCCAATCTTCATCGCATTGATGTTACTTTCAATGAAGGGGATTATGTGTTCTTACGTTTGCAACCTTATTGTCAAAAGACTTTAGCTAAACATTGTTTTGAAAAGCTTTCTCCTTGTTTTTTTGGCCCTTATAAAGTTAAACGTGTTGTTGGTCCAGTAGCGTATGAGTTGGAGCTGCCTTCTACTGCTCGTATTCATCCTATTTTTCATGTTTCGTTGCTTAAAAAGGCTCATGGGTTTATTCCTTCGGATTCTCCTGCTCCTTTGCCAATTACTAAAGATTTTGAAGTGGATTTCTCTCGAAAGGAAGTTCTTGATCATCGTTGGGTTGTAGCAGCTGGTACTCCAGTTCTGGAATTGATCATTTCGTGGTCTAACCGTCCTATTGAAAAGGCTACTTGGGAATCTTATGATTTGTTGGTTGGTCAGTTTCCCACATTCAGACTTGAGGACAAGTCATTTTTTCAGGGGGGAAGTAATTATACGATTGATCCTAAGTTCGGTAAGAAGTATACACGAAAAGTGAAGGGAGCAGCTGATGATGGACGCTCTGAGATGGAAGCACATGCTGAGTTGGAGATTTTATTTAAGAATCGGTTGGATCCACTGGGTCAACAGGTGGTGGCACGCATGAGGATCATGGGGCAGTATTATTAGGAGCAGTTACTTATTTTCTATTTTATGTTCTTCGTATGTTTTGTTTTTGTTCATTGAAAATATTTTTGGTTTATCTATCTTGTAATTGGAGAACTTGCCCATCTCGAATCGAGCCGACTAGTTTAATTCGAGTGAACTTTTGTTCAGAATTTGCTGTTCTTAACATAATGTTGTTGTCAAATTAAGGTGACGTCAGCAGCCTTTGGTTGATAGAAGGATCAACATATTGGTAGCTAGTTGCTGCTGCTAACAACTCAACAAGGAAAAAGAAAAAGGATCAAAAACTCATCAATCAGGTCGATTCAACAGCAATTTTTCATTGGAGCAACATGTGTGATCAAGAGGGGATCAACAACAGGTTTCCATGGAGGTACCAATACTTCAAGAATGGTTATTTTTCTTAGCCTAGGACAAAAATAGGTGTGTTCACTAGGTTTTAAAAACAGTGTGTCACTCCAAGGCATTTAGGCCTCAAAAGCCAAGGCGCAAGGTGTGAGGAAGGAAGCGAGAATCTCACATACACGAGGCTTTGCTCTATATACAACAAAATAAGCTTTATCTACAACCAAAAGGTTGCATTTGTCTCATCTTTTTTATATATTGCCCTTTTTTATCATGCAAACCATTAATAATTACTTAATCACATTCGTTGTTTCTACATATTACCCTCCTAGGCTCCTACATACCCGAACTTGACCAATGTTGATCAATTTTGACCCAGATGTGCATGAGGCACCACCTCAAACGCCCTGAGGCATTTTCCTGCATGAGCCTCAAGCAATATTTTTAAAATCAAGCATGTTCATCTTGCAGAATTAATCCAACTAGAGCAACAGAAGAAGTGAACAACAGGTGGCTGGGTTTTCCGCTTAGCAGGCTTGGAAATCAGGTAACATATGGCTTGATTTAGGGTGGAGGTCAAAAGCATGTGACTTTAGGACCTATAAGGTAACCAAAGTAACAAGGTTCAGATCGAAAGAGGATAGAACTCTTGACTTAAAGATGGAACAACAGGAAGTTGTAGTTTTGTTGGTGGTTGATAAGCAAGGGGTGCGAATCAAGGAAGTGTTTGGTAGTTTGGTGAACATATTTCACAAGATAAAAGTCGCATCAAATGTTATAAGATTAAGGGGGTGAGTGTTGGACTAATCTTGTCAAAATTCAGTAGTTAGAAAACTAAGTTAGAAAGTTGGGGTCCATGTTTGAGTCAGCTGGAAAATCAAATAAGGTTTAGAATTTGATTTAGATTATAATCAAGCTAGGTTATAGTTTTCTTGAAAGTCAAGATATGTTTCCTAATAAATAGATGGTAGGTTTTTGGCTGTAAGTATGTCTTTAAATTGACTAAAATCAAAGAATTGTAGAGGGTTTTCCACAATTTTCCGTGTTCTTGTTCTTTGTTCTCAATTTTCTAGGCACATCAATTGAATACAGCAAGGATGAAACCTTCAAGATCTGTATGTAACTGTGTATGCTAGTAAATGTTTTAACATACATATAGTACAATTTACATAAAACATTGAAATCCACATCCAGTTGAGTTATATACTCAACAGAAAAATCAATTAACTGTAAATGTGCTTATATTAGCCAATAATCCATATAATTCCTAGCGCTTTGCATAGTAATAAATTCAGATTCTCAATACAAACCAAAACGGCATGAGCTTTCATAAAACTACAAAAGAAGTCTAAACTAATCATTGCAGCTTTGAAAATACAAAATATATTTTCTTTCATGTGTTCGTATTTAAATACTTTATGTGATTGAAATATAGGTGTCAAGATACCAAATGATTTTTAACTTAAAATTTCCAACTATTCCCTCGTTTTGAAGGGCTGGAGGCTTAGAAAAATGGTTAGATGATGTCTACTAAGTGAAGGTTTTATGAGAGCAAGGGCATGATAATTTAATTACCAAGACAATTAATTTCAAAAGTTTGTTATTGTCTCAGTCCCAAAAGTGTTGTGAATCAACATTTATATGCTACTATGGAAGAGCCTTTTTTTTATGCATAGAACATAAATATGAACTTCGTATAGAATTTATAATTTGATATAGTGACTTACAGACTACGTTCCTTTTGAGCAACTGTTTTGGTGAAATGAAAAGGAATTAGTAATTCTATAAACATCAAGTAGATTTCTAAATACTCCTTTATGAAGAAGCAAAACCAACAAAAATCGAAAAACTAACAAAAATCGGAAAAACTAACAAAAACAAATTGTTTAAGTACTTCTAGAAGTTTTATCAAACAGTTCCATCACATATTTAAGGAAAAAATTCATGTGATTAGCTCATTACATTTTATACGGAGATTGTGCATGTTTAAATATGTATCATGGTCGGTTAGTCACTAAGATTACTAATTAAACCTGCAGTTTAAAACCCATTTTTGTTTGTTCTGGTTCTGCCAATCTCATTAAAATATATTTTAATTTTTTTTTTGATTCAGAGCATGTAGTGTTGAGTAGATGGCATCTTACAAATGATGAATCGATGCACAGTCATAAATAAAACTGCACAAGGAGGTTACATTAAAAAAAAATTATTGATAACTAACAACAATATGATTCAAACTATGCACATAAAGAAATAACGAATGTCAAATTAGTTACTTTCCATGTTTCAAAATCAACAACAATATAACCATAAGATATAATAATACAGATTTGACAACCAGAATAGCAGGCTACTCTAAGACCAACACCCATTGAACAATCACATACCACCATCAATTTGTTCCATATAACAAAGTTTCAATTACGACTCAAGAAGGATGGAGGCGTGTAGTGTATACATCAAGTGAAAATGCAGGTCAGAAGTAGTTGACAAAAATCTCAGACATTGCCAATACCTACATGTTTTAACTTTTAAAGCAATTCATGAATCAAAACCCTAAAAGCAAACGAATCACCTCTTAATCCAAAGCATCATAGCTAAAATGATGATTTTGGAACCAATCGATTAAAATGACGTACATCTCGTGATCATCAGTATTCTAAGCGCTAGTAACTCATTCATCAGGTATATTCAGATCAATCATTCGATCATAGAAGGAAACCTAATTCAACGATAAGTGGCACTAATTTTTCAGATCCGAAACCAAAAATCATGGAATATACTTACGAATTCACGGACGGTGCCTTTGTAAATCAAATAAGGAACTGCGACGCCAAAGATTCCGACGAGAGCCAGGTTACGACGGGTCCATCGGAAATTGTGCTCCAGATTCTCTCTGACCGTACCCCAATCTTCGATGAACTTGTTCTTGTTGGCCTCCATTCCACCCCCCATTTTACTTCTTCGAATCTGTGTTTTTTGCGCTCTCTCTCTACCTCTCGCACAAACACCTACCCTTCGTCTGTTGAGTTTATTGGAGATTATAGGCACTTTCAGCCTTAATGCAAAAGATTGTGTCCTTAAATTTTAAAATTAAAAATAGCGAACGTCGTAATTAGGCGTCTCTAACTTTTTTTTTTAACGACGGAGTTCTCAATCGTGTTATTATACTGTTTTCAGGTCATGTTATCAAGGTTTAGTTACCTGGACCTTTCATGAGCCACCATAGCCATCTCAGAAGGAAACCCCACTGGAAAAACCCTGACCCCTCTCAGACCCCTATTTCGCTGCAGGAGGGTTTTGAACCCAATTTACAATCCAAAAAAAATGAGTTGAGAGAAGGAAATTACAAGATCGTCATTATCCGATTCAGTCGAATGAGCATTAATGTTTTTATGCACCGTTCAAGCAACATTAACATCCGCTGTAGCTAATATTGAAGAAAACTCTACACAAGTGTTACCATGAAAAAAATAAACCATGATCGTAAAGGTGGTAACATATGTTTCATTCAAGACTATTTTAGTGAAAATCCAACTTACAAAGACAAGCAATTCAAAAGTCATTTTCGAATGAGCTACAATTTATTTTTTCAAATAGTAAGCGATATGAAAGAAAGTTTTCTGTATTTTCAAAAAAAAAAAAATAGATGCAGCCGGTGTAGCAGGTTTCACGTCTCTACAAAAGTGTACAAGTGTTATTTGACAGTTAGCCTACGACACATGTAGCGATTCTTGAGACGAATATTTACGGATGTCGGATAAAGTTTCACGAGATAGTCTTTACAACTTTTGTAAAAGTGTTATAACATTATATGGCTCGCGATATTTGAGAAAGCCAACATTAAACGACATTCAAAAAATTTATGCAGTGCATGAACAAGTCCACGGCTTTCCCGGTATGATTGGAAGCATCGATTGCATACACCGGGAGTGGCAAAATTGCCCCATCGCTTGGCCAGGTTCTCATCAACGAGACAGTAATCAACATCCTACAATAATGCTTGAAGCAGTGGTCTCTAATGATCTTTGGATATGGCATGCGTACTTTGGTGTTTCTAGATTGAATAATGATATAAATTTTTTAGATCAATCACCGATATTTGATGACATATTAGACGGAGTCGCGCCGAGATCTTCATTTTATGCTAACGACACATACTACAAGTATGTGTACTATCTTGTCGATGGTATCTACCCTAAATATGATACGTTCGGTAAATCATTTACATGTCCTAGTGAAGACGATGACAAACGAATATACTTAAGGCTCAAGAGGCAGTGAGAGAGGGTGTCGAACGAGCATTCGGTGTACTTAAAAAGAAATGGCATATGGTTTCTAATTTATGTAGGATTTGAAAGAAAAGTAAAATTCGAGACACTATGTATGCTTGCATTATTTTGCATAACATGATTTTTTAGGACAAAGGAAAAACTATTTGCCAAAATTATGAAGAGATTGACGTTCCAGTTGAAAAGGTTACACCGAATGAAAGAATTGAAATATGCGCCTAGATACGAAGTAGGGAAATATAACATGTTTAACACTCTATTCCAGAGTCTAATTTAAAAAGGGAAGAGAAGTGAAAAGAGGTGATATTTGGAAATTTCGTGTCCCAGAGAATTTTTAATGGAAATAAGTGAGAAAAAAAGAAGAGAAGGGAAGGAAAATTGCTCTTGGTCTCTTTCCATCCAAATTGGAGAGATTTGGAAGGAAAGAAGTATAGTCATACTATAATTCTTTAAAAAATTCCTAATTTATCCTCATTTACAATCCTATTCAACCAACGTCTTCAATTTCTTCTGCAGCAAAGATTCAATTGGAGTTCATCACTTGTCTTCGATTGCTTTCAATCATCGATTAACAGAGGCAAGAAAGTAACTTGGTTGATTGAATTTTGTATTTATATGTTGATATATTTTTTATGAAAACTAATATATTGCATTATATATAAAATTTTGAGAATTGTGTTGATAAGTAAAAATTAGGGATGTTTTTGTTCAGTGTGTTGTATTTTGAATCCTTGAATAAGAATTTTTGGTTCTCAAAAAAATAGATAATTGGTTACTATAAGTCATGAATGGCATGCACACAGTCCTTTAACACACATGATTTGTAACCTTAATAACAAAGATATACATGAATGTTGACTTTTAAGAATTTAACCTTTTGGTCTAAAGTAAAGTAAGCCATTATTTCACTTTAGTATGATTTTTTTGGTTTAATTGAAAATTTTGCAGTAAATATGGATGGGCCAAATGTAACAATCTTAGCTCTACAAAAAACCTTTTTGAAACTCTGACGTTGAACATATCCATATTGGTATATGGTCTTCTGTAAATTGTCACCCAAACAAACAACCACTATTGGCGTAGCAAATTCATATAAAATGATAAGTTATTTGCAATTAAAAGGATTTAATAAACAAATTTACTATAGTTCAATATTGTTGGAATTGGTGAGGTCACATAAGTAGTAATGTGTGTTGAATGTTGTGGTATGCGTTACCAGCTAGTAGATGCAGACTAGAGTACAAGAAGTTATATAATTACATATAGATTACTTATACTACATATATATGTTAGCAATTCAAAAGAAAAATGTAAGTCTGGTTTTACATTTTAGTAGTTTGATAGTTGTCTTAGATTAATATAAAACAATTGAATTTGATTATAACTTTTACTATTGTAGTTTCCTACATTTTTTCAATGATATAATTACTGTCCAACAACATGTTGTTATAGGTATTATGGATTAGTATTTACAAAAGATAACTAATGTTGTGCGGGCTAGACAATTTTAAACAGTTAACTTGAGCTGCTTGTTGGTTGCTTTCATTACACGGCTTAGACTTTCCATAAAAAACCATGCCAATTTACCTACTAGAGATGAAATTTTACAACGACTATTACTATGAGAAGAGATATTGTCTCCTGAATTTCTGACAGTAAAACTTCATCATCTTCACCTTGACCTTGTTGGCTTCTAGTTTTAACTACAAAATTTAAATCACCAATAATGTTTTCAATTGGATGAACTCTATTAATTCTATGAATTGAAATTTCCTCCACAGCTATCTCATCTTCAAGATTTGAAATATGATTTTCTTCTTCAGGTA
Organism: Mikania micrantha; assembly: GCA_009363875.1. NCBI lineage: Eukaryota > Viridiplantae > Streptophyta > Magnoliopsida > Asterales > Asteraceae > Mikania > Mikania micrantha. Next base: position 57,029,624 of record CM018693.1, read on the forward strand.
AAATCTCTCCCTGAATTTCAGATTCAATAAGAACAGATGGATCATTATTTCAATTGGATGATCTCTATTATGTTTTTGAGTATTAGATTAACTTGAAACCTTGATTGATTTCTTGAAATGATGGTTGATTTATGACAAAAGCATGTGTCATGTTACATTACGCATAAGGTTTGTTATGCATATATGTAACATGTGTTTGTGATTCTTGATAACTCCTTGTTTCCCATGTATTCTTTGAAAAGGTTTATGTGTTTAATCCCTTGTGATTATGATATGATCTTATACTTAGGTTAAATTAAACTTAACTACAATGAGACCAATTCACAATCACTTAAAGTCGGTTTAGGGTTAGATTATCCTTAACAGCCCCTTAGGCTTATTCGATCATTTGTAAGTTCCTCGTTGTTTATGTTTTTGAACCCTTGGGTTTAGAACACATGTATGGACTTAAAAAACTAATATCTACACCCTTGGAACGATATGATAGTCGAGACTAACAATACTGATCACCTAAGGTTCAAGAGAAGCCCATCGATATTAAGTTTGTTATACGTCCAAATGGCCATGTTTTTATGTTTTTATGACATGGAATGGTTTAATACTATTGCTTGTCCTGATAGCATCAAAAGGATTCGTTTGAAGACCAAGTGATGCCCATCGATATTATCAATATCGATGGGACTTAGAGTTGATGCTTGGTCTCTGATAATATCCCATTCCAGCCGATACTAATTGTCATTTCCTTGGATCAGAAATTGTTAAGTATTTGAGGAGTTCTAGAATTGAAGGGGGTTCAGCGAAGGCAGTCTCAAAGGCTGCGAAATGGAGTTTTGTAAACAAGCATACTCCCATCGATAATCCTAGTATCGATGGTGCTAAAATCGGCAACCTGCCTTCGATACTAACAACCCCGGTGAACCCTTGGCCCCGTTCTACTTGGAACACAACCATCTAGTGACTTGAATAGGATTGGGCAGGGGAGATGATCAGCCTGCTGGTTAATATCGAGAGTAAGTTCGAACCAAATCAGAACACAACCCTTCGATATTAGTACTTTCGATAAGCCCTAATATCGACTAGGTTTTCCTTCGATACTGTTGGTGCATGTAATGTCCCTAGTTCTGTATTTTGTATGACTTAATGTATAAAGTTTATATTAGTAATGAGATCAACTATTCTATATTGTTTGTTAATGTTTATTCAAGTTTATATAAGTTTAATATGTTTGACTTTGACTATATATATCATACAGACCCATTCGTGCGAATGATACCTAAGAATGAGTTCATTCGGACGAATGAACGCCTAGCGAATGACTGAGGTGAACGAATGAGTCATCCGCATGACTCATTCGGTTGATTAAGCTCATTCAGTTGAGCCTTTCGTCGAATGAGTGTTTCGCACTACTCATTCGGCCGATTGAGTACAACTTATATATAGGACTGCAAATAGAATGTTTCAGTAACTTTTCTGAGCCTCCGTTCACCCCTGAGTGTTCCAAGTCATTCTCCTAGGGTTTTGAGTCGGTTCTTCCTTCTCCAACTTCGATTCTCACCCCATGGTGTTCGATTTCGATCTAAACGTTGATTCTACATCATCGGATTGCCACGAGGCTTGGTGATTTCGATTGGAAAACCCTTGAATAGGATTCCACACTATTCAAGGGCCTGTCGAGCATATTTCTCAAGGAACCGTGTTGTTTTCGAGGGTTTCTCAGGTCATACAAAGTGGTATCAGAGCTTTGGCTCTTGATTCTGCTCAATTTTCGATCAAAATCATCATATCTCAGATTGTTGGTTCGAGATTTTTTGAAAACCCTGATTTTCTTGCCCTTCAAGTTGCTGTTTCATTAACAGTCAGTGGGTTTTTCTGGTTGTTTTGGTAAATTGAGTATTCCTAAAGCTTAGTAATGGTTGAGGTTCTGTACCAATTTTGATGGTCAGATTCAACCAATATCCAAAGCTATCGACACTTTTGTTGCTGAAAACCCCAGATTGTGCGAATGAGTCGATTGTGCGAATAGCTGTGCGAATAGAGACTTCGGCCGAATAGGTCACTTTCGATCCAAGAGCTGATCCGAATAGCAACTCTTTCGGCTGGTTGACAACTCATTCGGTTGACTACTCTTTCGGTCGTTTACTCATTCACATCAGACACCTCATTCGGACTCATCAGTTCATTCGACCAGTTCTTATACATTCGGTCCCCGACATTCGCATTAAAATTTTTCTAAGTGTTGGATCAGATTGTTTTTGCCAAAATGGAGGAACTAGCTTTGATGGCTAATCAGAACCATATAATTCAAAACCTGCTGCTTACTAAGACAGAGACCGGGAATTCAAACAAAGCTCCAAAGTTACTTTCTTTGGATGACTATCCACATTGGAAGTATCGATTTGAGATTCACATTAATGGAGTGGATACCAATCTTTGGATGATGATTGAGAGTGGATATTTGAGACCAGTTAGTGAGGATGGTTCACCTATGCTTGTCAAACAGATGACTGAGCCTCAGAGGACGCTTTATGATTTTGAGAAGAAGGCATATGCGATATTGTCTCAGTCTATTGCTACAGACATATTTCATCAATTCAGACAGTTTACTTCTTCAAAATCACTATGGGATGCTTTACATCAAAGATATGAGGGGAATGATGCATTGAAGAGGATTAAGACTAAAGCCTTGAAGAAAGAGTTTAATAGTTTCATGTGTGTGAGCAATGAGTCTTTGGATGACCTGATTGCTAGATTTTATCATCTCTTGAGTGAGCTCTACAATCATCAAGTCAAGACAACTACACAAGAGAAGATCCAGTGCTTGGCTGATGCTTTACCTCCCAAGTGGGAATCTTTTCTGATGGTTTTGAAACAGAGTGAGATGATTGCTAACATGGACATTAATGATTTTATTCAGAAGCTGAAGGAACAAGAGATAGAAAACAAGTAGAAAGCAAAGAGAGTTGCTCAAGTTCAAGATCCATCGTTATACTATTCCACTCCTACTGTGGAAAGAGCCTCTTCTCATGCTGCATTGAAGACAGCTTTTGTTTCACAGACCAAAGAAGCTCCTGTTTCAGGCCAGACTCACTTCAGTCAGTTAGCTACAACTTCCACATCTCAGAAAGAAGAAAGCCATTCTGTCACAAGTTTGAAGACATACAACTTTGACAAAGTAACTGTGGAGGTTGCTAAAGAGCATATGGGTTTGTTGTCTACTCTTGTTAGTTCTTATGATAGACTGTTGGCTAGACAGATTGGTAATCCACACTTGACAATTGAAAACTACTCTCAAATTGATCCTGATGATATGGAAAGGATTGACAATATGTGGGCTCTTGCAAGTGCAGTTAGAAGAGCAAAAGATTTTGTCAAAAGAACTGGGAAAGATATCAATCTGAACAAAGACTCAAGTTTGGATTTGATATGTCATCTGTTATTTGCTACAACTGTGGAGATAAAGGCCATTTTGCAAGACAATGCAACAAGCTTAAGAAGATAGGCAATCACAATCTTTTCAGAATCAAAGATCATCATCTACTAACCCAGAGAGAAGGCTAGTACCAATTGACACTCCTGCTCAAGCCAGTTCATCAAATGCAAACAAGGCACTCATGGTTCAGAATGATGAGGGAGAAAACTGGGATTTCAGATTCAATACTGAAAAGGGAGGAGAAGACAAAGCTTGTGTTGCAGAGATCAAGGAGATAGCTGGATCCAGTGATGAAAGCAATTCAGAAGAAATAAAGACAAGTCTAGATGAATCATAAGGATCAGAATCAGAAAGCACATCAGATTCAGAAATTCAAGTAGAATCAGATGCTGCGTCTAAAGAACAATCTGCTACACAATTTGCTTTGATGGTGAATACTTTTGCCTCATCTCAGTCTGATCAGGTATATGATGACTGTTCTTCATCTCATTCTAGATGCTTTAATTGCGTTGACTTTGAAAGTAAGGTATTGGCTTATCAGCAACATAATGTTGACTTGATCAGTGATCTCAACCAGTGCATTGAGGCAAACAGAATTTTAAAATCAAATGAAAAAGATTTTCAAGCTAAAATTGAGCTATTAAACAGGCAATTGCATGAGGCTGAGATCGTTGTGCTGAATAAGCAAGATGCTATCACTTCTTATCTCAATACCATCAATGAGATAAAGAAGAAATTAGCCATAGTCGAGTGTGACTATGTAACTTTGAGTCAGAAGCTCAAGAGCTATGAAAGCTCCCCATACATCATTGAGCACATGATCAGTAATGGGACTGATCTAAAGGGTTAGGGAATAGTGAATTATAACCATTGTCCTCCACCTGTCTTAAACTGCTTTGTCAACTCACCAAATGACAAAGATGTTAAAGACTTCCAAGTCATAACTCCATTAGTAATTGATCCCATTGGAATCAGTTCCGACGAGGGTTCCTCATTGTCTGAGGAATCTTTTGTGGAGGGAGTGGTTGAGGATTGGGTCTCTGATTCTGAGAATGAGTCTGATGTTTCTCCTCAAATGCCCATTATTAAGAATCAGACAAGTTATGTCAAGAAAACTGATCAAATCCCTTCAAAAGCAAAATCTGCTTATTTATCTTCAAAGTTTACAAAGCCAGTTGCTTATGTAAAGGCCTCAAATCAGGGAGAGGCAAGTGGTTCAGACAAGACTGATAATCTTGTTTTTAATGGGAGAAAGGGTTTGGGTTTCAAGAAAGAAGAGACAAAGAAAAAGGCTTTTCATAAAAATCATGAAACAAAATTTCAAACCAAACAGTCTCATTCTAAAATCAAACAGTTTTATCACTCAGATAAACCGGCCTGTTTTGAGTGTGGTGCACTTGGGCATGTTGCTAGATTTTGCCCTCATCTGATTAGACCAAAGGGTGTACCACCTAGAAAACAAAATCAACTTTTTGTTAAAAATGTCAAGTCTGATCATCACTCACCTAAAGGAAAGCCCAAACAATCCATTCCCATTAAGTCTTTGGATAAGGGTAAAGGGAAAATGGATAATCTGCTTGTGCCCAAGGTTGTTAATGTCAAACAATCCAAACCATCATCCATCTACTTGAAAAACTCTTTCAGCAAAAACACTGTCAGGAAAGTTAAGTCTTCTGAGACTCCAGTTTCAAATCCTCCAGATAAGGTGACCCCAGATGGAAAATGGATTGAAGTCTTAATCCGAGACTCACTGGGTCAACCCAAGACTGTAAAGGCTTGGGTTCCCAAATTGAACTAATGATTACTGCTGCTCTTAACAACACTTGGATCGTTGATAGTGGGGCTTCAAGGCACATGACTGGAGATATATCACTGCTCTCCAATGTAAATCCAATTAAAGGTGGATATGTTGCATTTGCTGGTGATAAAGGAGGGTTCATAACTGGAGAGGGTATTCTTTCGAATGGCCAAGTTTCATTTGACAAAGTCAGATATGTGAAGCAGCTGGAGAACTATCTACTCTCAGTGTCACAGATTTGTGACAAGCAATACAAAGTTCTTTTTGATGACTCTAGCTGTTACATTCTCAAGCAAGGCAATACCATTCCTGAAGACTGGATTCTGATGTCTGCACCCCGAAAGCAAGATTTGTATGTTCTCAACATGGCCACAGCTTCAACTACATCTTCTACAGCTTCATGTTTTATGTCAAAAGCTACAGAGAAATATTATATTCTTTGGCATAAGAAGATGGGTCATTTGAGTCTGCGCAAAATGAATCATTTGGTTCACAATAATCTGGTTGAGGGTGTAAGTTTAAAGAACTTCAAGCTGTCTGATGGGATAGAATTCAAGAATCATAATATGGAGACCTTCTGCAATGAACGTGGTATTGTACAACAATTTAGTGCTCCATATGTCCCACAGATGAATGGTGTTGCTGAGCGAAAGAACAGAACATTGATTGAGGCTGCTCAGACTATGCCTGCTGATTCATCCCTACCGGTTCAATTCTAGAATGAAGCTGTTGCAAATGCTTGCTACACATTGAACCGGGTACTGATAGTCAAGAGACATGGGAAGACTTACTTTGAGTTGCTCCATAACAGAAAGCCAAATCTTAAGTATCTTGAACCTTTTGGTGCTCCATGCACGATGCTTAAAAAACATGAGCAAGGCAAGTTCAATGAAAAGGTGAAAGAAGGCTACTTTCTTGGGTACAACACTTCTAATAAAAGAGTCTACAATAGATCAAATCAAAATGTAGAGGAGTGGTACCATGTGGACATTCAGAGATATTCTATGCCACCACCTGGAAAGGGTCCAGATTGGATGTTCAATTATTCTGATCTTTTTGACTCTTTCAATATGCCTCCCATGTATTCTGATGAAGATGTTGCTGTTCAGATGATGTATGATGCACAAAATGCACGTGATGAACCTGTGCAACCTTCATCAGCTTCAATTCCTACTCAGACACATGATGACAGCTTAGACTCAGATGATAATCACTCTCATCCAGATGTTCCAGAACCAGATGTTGATAATATTGTACCTTCTCTTGAGGATCTTAATTTGAATAATCTTGATCCACAGGTTGAGGTTCCTGCTCATCCTGTTGGCAGAATTAACGAATTCATCCTCATGAAAATATTATTGGAAGTCCATATGATGGAGTGAAGACTAGAAATCAGTTGTCTTCAGGTGGTCTTGCTGATATTCTTGACTTTGTAGATGTGAACTATTGTGCCCATTCTTGATTTATCTCTCAAGTTGAACCTAGATCTATCACTGAAGCATTAAAAGAAGAGTCATGGGTCGATGCCATGCAAGAAGAACTCTTACAATTCAGGAAACTCGGTGTTTGGCAACTTGTTGACAAACCGAAAGGTGCAAAAGTTATAGGCACAAGATGGGTTCTTCATTGCAAAAGAGACGATCACGGGATCGTTGTTTGAAACAAAGCACATCTGGTGGCGCAGGGATTCAGACAGATTGAAGGATTTGACTACAATGAAGTGTTTGCGCCAGTTGCTCGTCTAGAAGCAATCCGAATCTTCTTGGCATATGCATCCTTCAAGAAATTCAAAGTTTATCAAATGGATGTCAAGAGTGCATTGCTTCACGGCGTGATAAATGAAACTGTGTATGTCAATCAACCTCCCGGGTTTGAGGATCCATTGCATCGTGACCAAGTCTACAAGCTAGACAAGGCCTTATATGGGTTGCATCAAGCTTCGCAAGCATGATACGAGACACTTTCTACTCACCTTCTGAACAACGGGTTCAGAAGAGGTGTCATTGACTGCACTTTGTTCATTCAATAAAAGGATGGTGACTTACTCTTGGTGCAAGTATATGTGGATAATATCATCTTCGGTTCCACTAATGATGTTCTGTGCAAGGAGTTTGAGAACGTTATGAAAGAAAAGTTTGAGATGAGTTCCATGGGAGAGATGAAATTTTTTCTGGGGTTGCAGGTGGATCAATCTGAGGCAGGGATCTTTATTCATCAGACTAAATATGTTGGTGATGTTCTGATCCGGTTCAGTATGTTGGATGCAAAACCTGCTGGTACCCCACTGGCTGTCAATCACGGGATTACACCAGACGAAAAGGGGGAGTTAATAGATGCCACTATGTACCGAGGAATGATTGGATCTCTCATGTATCTCACAGCTTCTCGTCTAGACATCATGTTTGCCACATGCTTGTGTGCTCGTTATCAGTCCAAACTAAGAGTATCCCGTCTGATTGCTGTGAAGAGGATTCTGCGTTATCTGAAGGGTACTCCGGTTCTAGGCTTATGGTACCCTAATGATGATAATTTTGAGTTTACTGCATATAGTGATTCTGACTATGGTGGATGCAAAAGAGACTTCAAATCAACATCTGCAGGGTGTTAGTTCTTTGGGAACCGCTTAATTACCTGGCAGTGCAAGAAGCAGACATCGGTGTCTACTTCAACATGTGAAGCCGAATACATTGCAGCTGCTAGTTGTTGTTCACAAATCATCTGGATTCAGCAACAACTTAGGGACTATGAGTTGCATTTTTCTAATACTCCTATATATGTTGATAATACTGCTGCCATTGCTGTCACTAAAAATCCAGTCAAGCACTTGAAAACCAAACACATCGAAATAAAATATCACTTCATACGTGATTGTTTTGAAAAGAAATTAATCGATGTTGTTAAAATTCAAACAGATCACCAAAAAGCTGATCTTTACACAAAAACGTTTGATAAACCCAGATTTTTATATCTGTTATAGGCTAATGGTGTTTTTCAAAAGCTGAAGTCATTTCCTCATCTGACTCGAACAAATGATCATTTTTCTTTTCTTCTTTTGTTTTGTATGTACAACATTTTCCTTATATTTCAAAAGCTCAAAAAGATTTTCAGTTTTAGGTTTTTAGGGGGAGAAAAAGAAGTTTAATTGAAAAGCCAAAAACTTTTGGAAAATTGTAAAAAATGAGAAAGTCTTGTGTGAGAAAGTGATATGTTAACTAGTCATGCCTTAAATGCAAAATTGAATGTGTAAACAAAAAACACATGGGTTTTATGATTAGATGTACTGATAGGCCGACTTTACAAAGTTTATTGACTATTGGTGATTGCTTAGAATATTTGATTTGTGGGATCCAGTTTAGAAAACTAGTTAAGGGATAAACAGTTTTTAACTCAAATCAGGCATACACTTGTTATCATAGGATCTTATGAGGTTTCCAATGATTCATGAATTCAAATCTGTATACGTGCCATATTGCTTTGTAAAAACGTAGCTGAAGCCGTCCATTCAGATGAGAATGATTGAATCGCATGAAAATAAAAGTGAATCCGACTCTGTACACGTGCCATATTGCTTTGTAAAGACCTAGCTGAAGCCGTCCATGCAGATAGGATAAGTAAGAAAAATACAAAAATAAAATAAGTTCGATTCCATACATGTGCCATATAACTGGGTTGCAGCCTAGTTAAAGCCATCCATTTGGATAGAACAAGTTGATCTTGTCAACATAGGTCTGTATACGTGCCATATTGCTTTGTAAAGAGCTAGCTGAAGCCGTCCATGAGAATGTGTTGAACTTGAGAAACAAATCAAAAAGAAAAATACAAAAAGAATAAAAATTGGAACCTTATAGAACTTATGATGATATAAGTTATGCAGATAGGAGTTATAAATTGATTTTGACCTAGATTGGTTGACTATAATGGGTAACTCAGTCAGAAAATATGGGTGATCATTGATTAGTGTTGAAATGAAGTATTGTTAGGTTTAAAGTGGACAATTATATAAGTAATTTCTTCATAATTCAAATGTGTCTGAAGTGTAACATTCATGAATGCTGATTTGATGTGATCTGGTGTATGTGTTATTTTCTTGAAAGACTACTCACAAAAATATCTGTTTTGATTGTTTAGTTTAGTTGTGTAGTTATCTTCTTATCAGAAAATACAAAAAGATTTTTAATTTCAATTTGTTTTTAAATGATCATTTGTTTGTTTGGATACTCAATCTTGTTTTGAATCAATCGCCAAACCAAACTGAACTTCATAATGATACTCACTTAAATGATCAAAAATGTCAAATCTGAAAATAAGTTGTGTTTTGGGTGCGGAATCTTATTCATCCGAATAAGTCATGCGAAAGGCTAAATTGACCGAATGAATCTATTCGTGCAAATAGGTCATTCGGCTGATCACTTGATGCGTATAGGACCATTCGGTTATTTTGGCCGAATAAGTTCTCCTATTTAATAGATGCCTTTCGGCCGAATGATTCATTCACCTCATTTGTTTCTTTCGGTCCTACTGTGTGTGCCCCTTTTCGCACGATACACTCTCTCGCTACTCTTCTTCAATTTTCACCAGTTAATCAACCCATATTGGTCGTATTCTATCTTGTGGTTGTTACAAGTACTATTGGGACCAAGATTTTCCAATTATGACTGTAGATTAACTCATAATAGTTCAAAATTTTTGGATTCTAGGGCTCGAAACTGTGACTGTTAAATAACTGGTCAAAATGAACAATAATACACTTAAAACCAGTTCTAAGATGTTAATCGGACATCTTTGAACTAAATGCTGCTACTTGTATGGTTTTATTTGGGATTTTGAGAGTTTGGTGTTTTGAAGTTCTTCAGTCGACCGAATGAAAGTCATTCGCATAGAAGGGTCGACTCAATGAGATGCATTGACCGAATGAAGGCTTTATACCGAATGAGACTCTTTCGGCCATTGGGCTCATTCGTGTGTCATTCGGATGACATGAGTCTTTCGGCCATTCATCTCATTCGCTGAGTCTCATTCGGACTATATTGGTTCATTCGCACCAGTTGCACACTGGTGTTTAAATCTTTGATTTTGATTCTATTGCTTACTGAACTGAACTGACATGTTATTTCTTTATTGTTTTTCAGAATGGCAAACTACAAGGCTTTTCCGAAGAATAACATATGTGCGCATTTAGATTCCACTACGAGGAATGCGGGACAGTTTACAGAGATTATTGCATTTATGAGGCGTTCTAGGATTTTCACTGCCATATCTATTGTTTATGATCCATACTTATCGCATCAGAGGGATTTTTGGAGTACAGCTGACATAGACTGTGAGGTAGAGCCTCCAGTGATCAGAGGGAAGGTCAGAGGACACGATGTTGTAGTCTCTGCTGAGCACATCAGGCGGGTGTGTGGATTCCAGGACTCACCAGATCATCATTTCCTTCTTGATCGATATCTTGTTCAAGGATTTTTCATGCGATGAAAGTATGACGGAGACTTGGAAGCCGGAGTGCTGATAAAGGCTTTCCTATTCCTGTAGTTCAAGTATCTGAGTCATGTACTCATTCATTGTCTGGGATCTAGGCGTGGGGGATTCGATGACCTCCGAGAGACTCTACAGGGTACCTTTATGGCCTTAGTGTTGAACATTCCGTTCAACTTCTCTGAGATGGTCTTTACACACATGAAGGAAAACGTGTACCTCAAGGGAGACAAGAAGTTTTTGATGTACCTGAGGTTTCTCCAGATGATCTTCGATGCACAAGTGCCGAATCTACCCAAGGCCAACTCAGATATCATCAGATTGGAGCACATGAACGACATCACTCTTAACAGAGTTCTCTCTTATAGGGGAAAGGAGAGGAAACCTCCCACTCGTAGTCTATTTGGTCATCTTCTCAACCCTGATTACGTTGCACCTGTTGGGAGGAGATGGAGACACGAGGATTCTGATTATGATCAAGAGGATATTATAGTACCGGGTGGTGATGATGGTGATGGAGGTGGTGTTGGTGCTAGTGGTGCTGATGATGTTGGTGTTGGTGACGCTGGTGTTGGTGCTAGTGGAGCTGATGATGTTGGTGTTGGTGATGCTAGTGTTGGTGTTGGTGTTAGTGGTGCTGATGTGGGTGCTGATATTGCTGGTGATGATGTTGATGTTGATGCTCTTCTTGATCTGGATTTCATGACTACTTCTGCAGCCACAGTTTCTACTCCCTTGGAGATGGGTGGTACTACTTCTGCTGATGAGATAGATGAGTGAGGAGAATCATATCAGGAGGGTGATGATGATGAAGAGGGTTCTGGCAGTTCAGACTCTAAGAAGACTAGTGATGAGTTTGAGACCATTATGGTCAGGTCGCAGCTAGTGAAGAGGAGGAAGAGGCCAAGGGAGCCTAATCCTAGCAGGAGGACATTGAGGATCCCCTGTTTATTCCAGAGTTTGATATTCCTCCGTACTTCTACTGTTACATCTATTATTGCTATCACTACTGCTGCCACTCAGACTAGCTCATCCCCTCATGCCAAGAGAAGAAGAACACGATTTGTCTTACAGAGATGGTCAGAGTCTGTGTCTGTTGCAGCAACCACAACTATATCAGCTGCAACAGTCATGCCTTCTTCACTGACCAGGTCGAGGGAAATTCCTATACGGGCTACTACTATCCCTCTGACCTCCTCTGTTGCTGCTACAGCTGTTTTCACTGCAGCTTCCTCTGGTCCCTCCACTACATGCGCAGATCTGTATATACCGACTGTTTCAGTTGCTGAACAGCTCAGCACACTAAACAATCTGGTTCTTAGACTGATGGGGAGGAACCACGAGCAGGACCAGGCTATTTCCTAGCTCACACAGAGGGTCTGTGAGCAAGATGCTCTGCTGTTATAGGCTGCTGATCAGAGGGCTGATCTGAGAGCCCGATCTGCTGAGCTGGAAGAAGGTTTGCACAAGTCTGTCGATGAGCACAATCAGCTGGATTTGATAGCCTCGGGCTTCAACGACAGGATTTTAGCTCTTGAGGCTGACAACTTTCGTCTTTCTGAGCAAGTTGAAAGCCTTAAGGACGCTACCCCCAGGATAGAGGCTGCTGAACCTGTCTCCCATGATTCAGACAAGGATGAAGAAGAAGAAGATGAGTGTGATGAGGAGAAGGTTGACTATGGGAGCTCAGATGATGATGATGCTGATTCAGGGGATGATGATGGAGCCGGGAGCTGCTTTGCGAGTTCTTCTAGTTCATCAGAGTCATCCTCTCCTGCTGAAATCAGAACCAAGACCAAACATGACAAAGCTCCCCAACAGCTTCAGAGTCAAGCTGATGAGCCGAAGGCCGCTAAATCAACCGAATGAGTCATGCGGATGAGTAGTGCGAAAACTCATTCGGCGAAAGGCTCAGCCGAATGTGCTTAATCAACCGAATGAGTCATGCAGATGACTCATTTTTTTGCCTCAGTCATTCGCTAGGCGTTCATTCGTCCGAATGAACTCATTCTTAGGTATCATTCGCACGAATGGGTCTGTATGATATATATAGTCAAAGTCGAACATATTAAACTTATATAAACTTGGATAAACATTAACGAACAATATATAATAGCTGATCTCATTGCTAATATAAACTTTATACATTAAGTCATACAAAATACAGAACTAGGGACATTACATGCACCAACACATACTGTTAGTGTCGAAGCTGCCAAGTTCCAGCCACATGGAGCTCATCTGAACAAACAATTTTGGTCATGATTTTGCCCCTCATGCACGTCGATATTAACCCATTTTGGCCCTTACAACCTTTCTTTCGTCGATACTGCATCCGGTTGGGAATATTGCATCGATATTAGCTTGATCACTTGAATCCTCCCTTGCCTAACTTCCACATGATGGATTTAACATGTTTGAAGTAGTTCTAAGGCTTTCTAGGGTTTCAAAAACTGGTCTACAATGAAGAAGATGATGAATAGTGGAAAACCCTTCAGACCCGTACCTTCTCTCTACGATTCTATCCCAAATAGCTCGAATTAGACCTGATCCTTTGTACTAAAAGCTTCCCCTCGTCGAGATGATCGTTTTGATAGCTTATATGAGCGATTTGGTGAAGAAATGAAGAAGATCTTGGTGGTTTTTTGGAGGTTTTCTAGTGAAAGGAGGCTATGGACGAATTTTAAGAGAGAGAGGATCTGAGGCTGCAATTAATGAAGAAGATGAGCAAAATTTAGGGTTTTTATACCCCAAGTGGTTCCCCACGTGTTCGGTCTCGCTCGTTATCAGTTTCATGCATTTTTACGTACGCGTCATTACGATTATGTAAACAAATATTTTGGATTGTATATTAGATTTCATGGATTGTATCTGACATGTTTCAAAATTGTAAAACGTAAAATATAATATTTTACTTAATTTTACTGTTCGTTCGTTATCGAACCGTTTAACGAATATAGTTACGTGTATACCCATAATCATATACGTTTTTGTTTGTTTTATGAATTTAATTAACGTTCACTCGTAACTATAAGTTCAACTTCAATATCATTTTGAATCGTCACCCATAATGATATTTGGTCTTGCTTACGCAATCAGATTTGTTTAAATGATTTTATTTATCATATTATTCGTCATAACACTATGCACTAACACTATTCTATTTCACCGAACGCAGTATATGTATAGGGCATACGCAGAGTCCAACTACCTGCCTTATCAGCCGCCAGCCCACCACTATTTCGATATAATACAATAGTGTTCTTGCCTAGAGTAATTGATTGTAATAAATAATATATACTTGTACTTCAACTAAACAAAACCCTATATCGCACAAACATGCACATAAGAATCACACTGACATATTGAATACGAATCACACTGACATATAGACTAATAAGTACACACTGTTCTATCCTTGTCTAAGAGTACCATGAATTACTATACAGATGTTACACAAATACTGACAAAATCAACTCCAAGACAAGATGAAGACCAAGTTTTGTATTTTCGTGAACTTTACATTTCGTGTACATGTAATTTTCGTGTACCTTTGATTTCGTGTAAATAGAAAATCGTGTACTCCTAGAGTAGTATATATAGATGCATTATATATTGTTCTAGGGTTAGAATCCCGAGGCAAAACACTTCTAGATGTATTGAAGCTGTTGCTGTAAAGTTCACGACTTTTGAATGGAAATAAACTTTTCTATCTTATTTCTATCTTCTCTCTTGGATTCCACACATCATAAAAGCGTTAGGATAAAGCTCGGATCATGACAAGCTTTGGGACCTACAAGTGGTATCAGAGCCTTGGAGCTCTTTCGGCACAAAGGTAACAGCTTTTTGCTTCAAGTTTGCGAGTTTATAGTTCCTCTCTATATCATCTAGCTGCTGTATCAATTTGGAGTTCTGGATCTTGAAGAAATTTCATCTGGATTTTTCAAGTGTTTTTCGTGAACTAGATTTTGTGTTCTTGACTTGGGCTATTGAGCTTCGTGTACTTGTCTTCTGATACTTGTCTTCGTGCACTTGACTTCGATTACTGAGCTTCGTGTACCGATTTTCGGATACTTGATTTCGGTTACTTGGACATCGAATAATTTGGGATTTCGTGTACTAGGTGACTTCGAGTACTATGAGGATTTTTATTACTTGAAGATTTCGAGTACTACTTGGCCTTCGGGTACTTCCTGTGCTTCGCATAGTTTATGGATTTTGAGAACTTGGACTTAGTTTCTTCTGATCATGGCTGCTAAGAACTTAACCAATCTGTCTAACCTACTTAACCTGGATAATGTTATATGTACATGTTTCAAGCCTCCTAGGCTTGTCTCAGGTGACAATTTTCAAGATTGGAAGTTCAGATTTCAGTCTTTCATCAAATACACCGACCGAAGCTATTGCGTTCCATCCAGGAAGGGCCTTACGTGCCTATGTATGAGTGCAAGCTGAATGGATTGATCCTTAAAGACCCTGAACTTTTCACTGAGAATGACATTCTACTCAAGGAAAAGGACGATAAATCATACGCCTCAATCACCATGGTGTTATCTGTCACACCCCGAGCCGGCGGGGTTGGATCGAAGTCCCCGTCGGGCGGAAGGTTCTCAGAGCGCGATATCGTGAATGATAATCGTGATGATCAGATTGTTTACATAGCATCAATGTTAAGAATAGCTAAAGCACAATAAGCATTAAACTAGGATTACAAAGTTAAATTACAATATCAATGTTTAGTAATTTAACTAAGTAAACCTATCAAAAGAATCAAATGTGTCTATCTTGTATCTGTGCAAGATATCAAAAGTGATTTGCTTCTGTAACAAAATATGTGCTTTCCAAAAGTCTACTAGGTCCTTTATTCGAGCATCCTAATATGCAGTCCTGAAGTCTGAGCCTATTCCTGTGCATTACCTGAGAAAGCATGTAAGAAAAAAAAACAAAGTCAACACAATGGTTGGTGAGTTCATGTAGTTTTTATGTAAAAATGGTTTGAAAAATCCTTTGAATGACAACCTTAACCTCATCATTAACCACCTATACTATCTGTTTCAGTATGCTTATATATAGGGCATATGTAGGGGACAAGCCCCAGCCACCGTCCCACCACATACCGAACCACATGATATATTGTTCCTGATGATAATTAAGCGTCTCATCCTACCTGTTTGATTCCATAATGTTTGATTCCATAATGTTTGATTCTTTGAATTAGATTACCCCGTAATTGTTTACCTTGATTCCCTGAATGACAACCTTAACCTCACTAACAACCACCTATGCTATCCAAAAAAGTATGCTTATATATAGGGCATATGTAGGGGACAAGCCCCAGCCACCGTCCCACCACATACCGGGTTACTTAACATATTGTTGTTAATGATAATTAAGCATTTCATTCCACTACTTTGATTCCATGACATATGATTCCTAGCATTTGTTTTCCCTGCCCATGTTTACTTTGTTTCCCTCGAAATGACAACCTTAACCTCACTAACAACCACCTATGCTATCCAACCAAGTATGCTTATATGTAGGGCATATGTAGGGGACAAGCCCCAGCCACCGTCCCACCACATACCGGGCTGCTTAACATATTGTTATTAATGATAATTAAGCGTTTCACTCCACTCTATTGATACCACAATGTATATGTAATGAGTTTAAGAGGCACCATTATGGACAGCTGAACACCCTAGGGAATTCAACATCCATCCATAATGGTCCTGAATATGATTCGTGACGTGTTATGATAGAGTAACCTTCAAGTTAACACAAAGTCAACTAGAAGAAACCAAATCATTCTAGTCACTTGTCATAACCATGGATGAATCAAGAAGAACACTGAATGACTAGTCGGGGTTGACACACAGGTCAACACGCGGCGGCCAATCAGTCTGTCTTACATGACTCTGACAAAGAAGAACACTAATGACTAGTAGGGGTTGACACACAGGTCAACACGCGGCGGCCAACAGTCTCTTATAATGTCCTATAGCTTTAGCATACAAGTTTAACGCATTCACATAGTTTCACTGATGACTAGTAGGGGTTGACACACAGGTCAACACACATCGGTCAATCAGTCTTTTGTTTAAGCATCCAATGTTTCAAACATCCAAGTGTTCAAGCATCCAAATGTATCAAGCATTCCATGTATATCAAGTATTCACATGTTTTCAAGTATCTCAAAGTATAACAAGTATTCACATGATTTCAAGCATTTCAAGTGTATTAACATCCAAGTGTTTCAAGCATCTCACACATGTAATTATTTCTAAGCATATAAGTTATCAAGTTAAGTTTAAGTAAGTATTTGTAAGTGTAAAGCAATTTAACACTTTACTAAGCGTGTAAAACATTAACTTTCTAAAATAATTATAGAGAGTATTAGTGTTTAGTATAATTATTTCCAAGGTCTTATCATTGGGTAAGTAGTTAAACATAGAGTTTATAAGTTAAACCTCAATTTCATAGTTTAAGCACATAGCTTATAACATGAGTACTTAGCTCAAAGTTTAAGTATTAAGTTTATATCATAAACGTTTATGAAGTTTAGGCTTCAATTCTATATTGTAAGCCTCAAGCATATAGTTTAACTTCTCATTTGTAGTATGATTATCAAGTTTATAGTTTCTCAAAGTATATTAGTTTCCAGTTTGATCACCAAGTGTTATATAATGTAACTAAGTATAAAGTAAATAGCATTTGCTATTTACACTATAGCCTTAGGCTTTGGTTTCCCACCCAAGCATCTCAACTTCAAGCATTAGTATAAGCATTGTAAATATGTGTAAAAGCATTTAATAATCATTTCAATAATTGTTTAACATGCTTCTCAGTCCCGAAGTAAAACAAAAGGTTTGAAAAGGGACAAATGAACTCACCTGTGTTTGAAGCGGTTGACTAAGTAAAATAAGAATGCACGCGCTCTTTGTTTGTACTCGTTATGATTTTCACGCTCCTGTATAGATTTTTCACGTTGTTTGAAATTTATAAGCATAAGTGTTTGAGTGTGTGTTTATATGTGTATGTGTTTGTGTTAGCCTTTAAGGTTGGCTAACACTTGCGAGTCCCGGTCGTTATTCGGCCCCCATTTAGTTGTTATAGACTTGATAACAATCACTCCACTAAGTTTAGATTAACTTACTTTGTTATTGATTTTAGGTTTCATTTGAATCTCTTGTCATGATAAAAAGGATTCCAAATATAAAACTTAGATTTTTAACTTGAATGTTATTATCCTTTAACATTTCGTAGTCTATCTTGATGTTCATTGAAACATAAACCTTGTGGGCCTCATGTTGGGCCAAACTGGTCAAGGTGGGCCGAAGGATTTCTATTGGGTCTTTTTAGGCTATGTGTGGGCCAAGTAGGTGTGTTGGCCAATTCAATAGCATAGGCCTTATTAGTCTTTGTGGGTCGAATTGTTGGATCAAACCATAAGTCTTGGACCGATTGTTTATATTCGGGCCTAATACGTCTCAAATGAGCTGAATAGGTCACATGGGTCAAAGGATGTGTGATGGGCCAACTTCCTAGGCTATTGGGCCACTTAGAAATTGGGCCGAATTAAATAGATTTGGCCCTATTAGATTGAGCCGAGACATGTTTCTAGCCTATCTCACGTTTTTGAATTAAATAGGTTAAGACTCAATGAGTGAAGGGTGGCCGATCAGGTGATTGAAAAATGACTAATCGGTGGTGACTAACTTGGTCCCAGCGAACCTATCTATGGCGCCTAGGGTTCGGCCATATGTTCTGTTGAAAGGACAAAGGTTCGACCACGGCTGAGTGGGGTTCGTCCGGGACAAGCAAATTCGCAGAGGTGATGGTTCGGGAGTCCCCAATGGTTTGGATCTTGTGGTTCATAGGTTCGCAAGGAAGGAGGGTTTGCCTCATTAAGGTTCGGCTAGGATTACTATGGTTCGGCTGCATGGGTTTGGGCACAAGGTTCGGGTAGGGTTCGGCATGCAAGAATCAGGTTCGTGAGTCTCGGATGAAGCATGCAGGTTCGTGGCCACTCATAATGGTTCGGCTATGTAGGTTAACCTCCTAGGGTTCGTTGCTTCACCATGGTTCGCTCCAGAGAAAGGGTCGGCTGGAAGGTTCGGCAGGTTACTCAGGCTAAAAGGTTCGGCCATCTCTATACCGGCGAACCTGTTCATCTTTTACTTTTCTCGAGCTGTTGCAAGGTAGTTCCCTTGGTTTTGTCGTGCTAGGATGATGTCTCGAGGTCGTGTGGTCCAAGAATAAACGTGGTTAACCGACTAAAGTGGGTGGGTCGAGCATAGACCACGAAAACCCTAATTTTCTAGTTGTTCTTTAGATCATACCTCAAAAATGGCTGGACAAACTTCTAGATCCGTTGTACTTCTGCGTAGAGGACTTCAAGAGCTTCGCGTAGGTCCAAGAATCATCCGATTTCGTTGAGAAACGAGTGAGATCTTGAAGGTTGAAGGTGAGAAATTCTAGTGAGAGAGAGGTGACGGGAGAGAGTGCTAGAGAGAGAGAGAGAGAAATGTGTGGAAATGAAAGAAAACTGTAACATCAGTGCCGGAACCATCACCGGAACAGTGATCTCTACAGTACATGAACAGTAAATCAGGTACATATTTCAGTTATCAACTGTATATCATTATCATTACATGTTATCAAATCGCAGTTCAGATTCAATTCAGAAAACAAAGTTCAGAATAGGGTTCTTGAGTCAGATAATTATTTGACAATACAGAACCATCATGTGATTATTTGTTAAGATTTAGTATGTATAAATGTATGTGAGGCCTTATAGAACAAAACACACGAATATTGTTACGTGAATGCTAAATTGACGGATTATTCGTATAGGTGACGATCTGTACGAATATATCTGAAAGTTTAACGTTCTGAATGATATTCTATAATTAGAAAACAATATTGAAAAGTATAGTTATCGTCGTGTTCGTACGGGTGACGATTGGAACGAATACGCGCGACGACCGTACGATTCAATTTAAACGGTTAATTAAATATTTTAAATTTAAATAAATAAAAGATATTAGTTAATTTATTAGGAATCACAACCTAGAATAATTAAATGAATTCTATTTTTTAAAAACCGTGTCTTTTCGTTGCGAAAACTACACGAATCGGCATTTTTCGCGAAACCGAACGAGACCGAACGAGTGGGTATTTTATCCCACATTTAATGTGACCATTAATGTCACAACCACCACCATTTCACCCATCTCTCTCTCAATCTCATCCTACTCTCTCTCTAGTTTTCATTCAAGAAACCACCTTCTCTCTAGAAGATCTCACCCATTTCTAGTCGGATTTGAGTATAGTTAGTGTCATTACGATCCTCTCACTTTGTAGATCACGGAAGTACAAGAAAAACAAGAATCCAACCGTGGAATTTGAGGTAAACATTCATTTTAAATTCGGTTTTAGAGGGTATTCACGAGTTCATATGGGTTTTGTAGTGTTACTCGATCTTAAACACTTAAATCACGTGGAATAAGGTGTTATAAGTATTTAGGAATTGTTAGGGGTGACTTTGTAACAGGTCTAGCTTCCTAAAACGAAGATGATGAGGCATGAACCACGACAGGTTCGTGGGTTCCTCGGCCGAACCTTCAAAGTGATGCAGCAAACCTCATAGCTGGCGCCACCTATGAACCCTTATGAGGCGAACCTTACCTTGTAATCCAAATTCACGAACCTATAGGAAACGAACCCTGCATCATCATGGGTACACCTGCAACGAACCTGTTACCATCTTGTGTTAGCCGAACCTAGAGAGGTGACAAACGAACCCTAGGACCCACGAGCCTTTGCATGACGAACCATTGATGGGCGAACCTTTCTCCTAGAGCCGAACCAGTGGAGTCACGAACTTGCATGCAAAGGCTACGAACCCTTCATGGCAGCCGAACCTTCTTTGCAGGCCGAACCTTGTTGTGACACCCGGCAATTTTAGATAAATTGCAACCCTCATTTCACATCCATACTTGTTGCACTTCATTTAATTGAGTTTAATTAGATGAGCTAATCACAAACGCAAAACAATAATTTTGATTATTATTGAATTGTGCATTACACGTTGATTAGGATTAATCAAGCGTGCAAACACTTCGTAAAACACAAGCACAAACTACCAAAGATAATTCGAGAAATTATCGAAACACACACACGAATCTCACGAACGTTGGGGATCCATCAAACTTATGTGCTACTTGTATTTATGTGCTTAAACGAGCATTAGATGCTTAAGATAAATGTTAGAAATCGAATACGAGCGTAATCGAATCGAAGAAATCGAAAAACAAGGAAATAGACTGGTCGCGGTACGCGACGGCCCTTAGCGAAAGTCTTCGCGGTACGCGAAGAAAACCGGGAGTTGATACTCCCGAATCCCATCGCGGTACGCGGTGATTAATTTTGATCGGCCTCCGCGGTACGCGAAGGCCATGCAGATCAAAATTTCTATATAATCAAACCCAAACTCATTTCACTCGGTTCTTCTTCCAATTCTCCGAGTTTCTTCACTTATTCTCGACCAAATTCCATCTGAATCAACATCCTAACCTGCTGGAAGCACAATTGGAGCAAGTTCTTGGTGTTTGGAAGCCTTAGGATCATAAAGGAAGTCTTGGAAGCCATCAACACGTTGAAGAATCGTCTCCAGCCATTTCCAGGACCTGCTACATCCACTACGACTCGAATCCTAGCATATAAGGTAGTTTTACATGTTTACTAGTTGATAGATCGTACATGCATACTGTAAAAACACACATGCTAGTGTGTTTGAACACATGCAACTCCATGTGGTTATTGAACACGAATTTGTTGGTGATTTTGAGTCATATTGATTTAAATCTACTGACTTTATGGTTTAGAAATGCTAGATTAGAGTTTTGGTTGAGTTATGATTGGTGTAGTGATGATTTTGGTACACTTGCCATAAAAGGAAACTTTTATGTTGCAAGTCTTGGATTTGTGATGATCTAGACATGTTAGACATGTCTAGATGTTGTTAAAAGTATATTGAAGTGTTTAGAAACACATTGGGATATTTGATTTTGTCAAAAACATGGTTTTGTATAAACTTACTATAAAAGGAAACTTTTATAAATCAAAAGAGGGCTTTTGATGTTTTTGAATGATTTGATGATTTGTGATATTTGAAATATGTTTAAAAATGATTTCTAAGCATATTGGAAACTTGGATTTGTGAAAACAATCTTTTAAACAAATACTTACTATTTTAGGAAACTTTGTTTGGGTAAAATGGCACAAATGATATTTTATGCACAAACGACTTATTTTAAGTGATTACATACGTTTTTACAAACATACTAGAGTGATTTGTTTTATAAAATGGGATTTCATAACCACACTTTCCTAAATTGGAAACTTTCTAAAAATGGTAACTTATGTGATTGAAGTCATAGGATGCATTTTGGTGTCTTATGTGCATTGAGGCACGTAAACACAACAATCGTGTCACCAACGATTCGTCGAGTCTCACTAGTCAACACACACACTCGGTTGAGCACACCAACACTTGGAGTTGTATGGACTACAATACACCACAGAACACATACTTACACCTATACGATTATAGGAGCTTACTAGTAGGACTGCTAGCTTTCACAGTCGTCAACACCGCATAAACCGGAACTACTTTACCAGGTGAGTTCACGGCCCCTTTTTATCTTTCTACCTTTGGGGGAGAAAACATTGCATACAACTGATTTTGATCAACATACATACTTTTGGGTACATTGGTACATACTTATATCGTATATACATATGTGTGGCATTCATCCACAAAACTGATAAGTCCTCATTAAACACATCTCGAACCGTTAATAGCGCGTAGCGCTTAGCGTGGTAATTCTGAATAGTACTATTTGGGCCTGACAAGCCCCACTGTTGTGCGCCGTATGGCCACCCCGACTGGAGGTTGGAACAGTGCATAATTGACCAATAAACATTGTCATTGTCTTGTTGGATGGACATGGCGGGAGGCAGCATGTTAGCTTCGGTTTCGAACCCGCATATGATATATAAAACTGCAAAACGTTTACTTTAAACATTTTGATGTTTACTGCTGATACAAACCTATGCTCTCACCAACCTTTGTGTTGACCCTTTTACTCGCATGTTTTCTCAGGTAACTAAGGCACGCACACAAGGATAGGATGCTAGGATGGAGTCCGATGCATCAGCTTTAGTGTCTTAGGCAATTTGATAACGATTGACAATTGTTTTGTTATGTAATGTTAAATACTTAAACCGCTTCCGCATTACTACTCTTTAAGTTTTCAAAACTGATTAAAGTTATGCTTCCGCAACTTATAATTACAATGTTGTTTAGACAACTTAACCTTTTTACTTCCGCAACTCTGATTTTACTAAACTGTTTTATCCAAGTTATTGGATGTACGTATGAAACCAGACATGTAGGTCTCGCAACATTGTGTGACCGGAGACTGCGATCCTGACTAGTATTGCTCGCGCCCCGTTCGGGACGGGATTTCTCGGGGTGCGACATATTGGTATCAGAGCCTCCGGTTATTGCGAATTAGGTTTGCATTTAGTGAACTTAGTCTATAACCACTAGTCTCCACACAACGCGTAGTGCTTAGTAATAGTTCCACTTGCATACATTATCGTACATATACACAATTCACACATTTATATGTGGTGACACTGTCATCACCATCTATGCTCGCATTTGATGAGAAGGAACAGATTGTTCCTACACCTTTAGTATCAACACTGCCAGTAGCAGTTGAGTCACCAAACCAAGCACCAACGATCACCCGAAGACAGCACGTCTGAGCCATCGCAGGAGGAGCAGCCGGTACATATACGCTATATCATCGGTGCCCGAATCGAAGAGGCGACGACAAAAGCTGACCTGGGATGAAACTAAAACAAGTCCAGGAATGAAATAGGCCCTGTGGCTCAACAACATTCTTGTAACCCTTTGGTACTGCTACACATACTGCTTACAAGGACCATATGAGGAGATTCCAAACTCAACTCCTTGTCACTCATAAAATATCACCAAATGAACATGGTCGCTCGAGTTAAGAAAAACTAGAGTGACCATGAGGAGGGATTTCATTACGGGTGCTAGGTGGTTATCCAGAAACAGCAATACTAACACTCACATAATCAGTGACTCAACACCAAATGACCTGAGGAAAGCACACTCAAGCCACGTAGCTATCCTTATGGGATCTACACAAGATCCTATGATACCATACGACTCGCGTGACTAGCCCAAGTATTAGTTTGATAGACTAATTAACCATACCACATATGACTCATGTTTGAATCTCGATGTCACGAATAAACTCTGAGTCCAGTAAAACCTAATAGCTCTAAGCAGGAGGAACTAGAATTCCTATGTAAGGTAAATTGACGATCATGGTGCGCAACATAATCGTGAATTTACAGGTACGCATGAATTCTGGGAAATTCTATTGTGAGCCTATTTTTGAAAACACATGCATTGATATTCGCTTATCCCTCATCCTGATGGTTGCAACGGAATTCAAGCAATGAATCAAGACTTCAACATAACGTTCATCAAATTTCCAGCTATAGTCCAGATTACCATGTATCCATGAAAACCTCATGTTGCGACTTTACACTTCACATGAGCAACGTATCAAATTTCCCGATGAGGACCTTGACAAGGATCCTAAGGAGGACCCCATGGAAGAATCACCCGACAATACATAACCCATATTAGACTCACATGAGCCTGAGAGGCAGTGTCTTGAGTCGGATTGGCTCAGGACCTGACCTGGGCGGACTACCGAATCGAGTGTCTTGAAGAGGAACTCAGACATACAAATGTATGACATATAGAACTTGGTAGCATAGTCAACAAGATGACCCGAAGGTCGGGCTGCCATCGCTAAACTGGAATCTAAGGACTGGAAAACAAGGTCAGTGATCCAATTCCAGAAGAACTTGACTCTGAGGAAAAGGAACCAGCGGCGAGTGCTGATTCGGATTTCACTATCGATAATGCCCTTGATTTACTTAGCATAGATGTGGTAGGGACAAGTCGTGTCTCTGTACTCGAAATTTTGGAATTGTAGTGACTTGGGTGTTAAATAAATTGTAATCAGTACAACTTATTATATATCGAGACTAATATATGTTATTGAAAATTTTGTCTATGACAATCAATACATGTTTTCTTCTCATATCAATCATGTGCTACTTTGGTCATTAGATCTACACTAACGCATATTCTCGCTATGAAGATCATGGATGGAAGACGTGGAGAATGCAAGAACGCGGGAGCACATGGAAACATTAACCTCACCGCAACGAAACTGAACGTACTAATCAGCAAGCAAATTGAGGAGGAAATCACTGCACGTGAAGCTGCACGTAACCAGAATCAACTAACCCAAGGAACAAACCCTAATCCACCCTACTGCACATTCAAAACATTCTTAGATTGCAAACCGCCTTCTTTCGATGGTACGGAGGGTGCTGCCGGCCTCCTCCGATGGATTGAGAAAATGGAAACAACTTTCATCATGAGCAATTGTAGGGTTAATGACCGCGTGAAGTACGCAACAGGAACCTTAGAGGGAGCAGCGCTCACTTGGTGGGACACAAATGTTCAAACCATAGGACGAGAAACATCTGAGGCTATACCTTGGGAGGAATACAAAAGAATGATGAACCACAAATATTTCCCTCACGACAAAGATCAGAAATCGGAAATGGAATTTCGGTACCATAGGATGATTGGTTCTGAGATCGAGGCATACACTACTCGATCTTATGAGTTGGCACACATGTGCCCAGAAATGGTGACCCCAGCCTACAAACACCTCGAAAGATACATTGAGGGATTGACACCGCAGGTTCGGGATATGGTACTATCCGCTGACCCCACCACCTTACGACAAGCCGTATACTTAGCTCATGAACTGACCGATACCGCGGTTATTCAAGGATTATTACCTCCACGTGGCTCAATAATCAAAACCATTGACAACAAACGCAAATGGGATAACACTCAAAATGAAACCCCCACTCTACAACCACCAAGACGACGTAAGGGTGCCTATGCTGGCAAAAACCCAAGGTGCAACAACTGTGATTATCATCATAAACAAGGACCGTGTGAAAGAGACCGATGCCAATGGTGCGGAAAGTGAGGCCACACAACTAAAAAATGCAGGGGTGAACTGGTGACCAAAATTCCACAGCCTCAACCGCAGCAATACGAAGCACCAAAAGGTTGCTTCGGATGTAGAAAGCCAGGGCACTTTAAGAGGGACTGCCCCCATGCGGAAAACAATGGGGATGAAGCACCGAAGAGTTGCTTCGAATGTGGGAAGCCAGGGCACCTCAGGAAGGACTGCCCATATCTAAAGAACGGAAACAATGACAGGAACAATAACGGTCTGAAGGAACGACCCCTCGTGATCGGGGTTAAGGAAGCCAGAAATGATCCTAATCTTGAAACAGGTACGTATCTCTTAAACGATCATTACGCTTCTGTATTGTGTGATACTGGAACTGAGAAAAGTCTTATATTTAAGCACTTTAGTAAATACTTGTTATAACCCCAATGTATTTAGAGGTTGAATACACCGTAGAGTTAGATGATGGTGAACGGATTGTAAATAACCACGTTCTAAGAGAATGCACTATAGAGCTAGCAAACCATAAATTTAGGATCGACTTCATGCCAAGTTACACTAAGCAGTTTTGATGTTGTAGAGGGCAGGGAATGGTTTTCTAAAAGCTAAGCTAAAAACCATTTGCCACGACAAAGTTGTGCGCATGCCTCTTCGTAGTGGGGAAACCCTAGACAACAATGGTGAAAGTATCGACACTCCTCTGTTCCCATGTGGAAGCCGGAACAAATACCAATGTATTTCATTACCAAGATACCCCGTAATCCTAGTGGATGTGACACTATCTGGGCAATTGTGGACCGACTGACCAAGCCAGCACATATCCTTGCACCCAAGGAAAACCAGAGGATGGAAGAGCTAGCCAGAAGTTATGTCAAGAAAGTGGCCTCACGACATGGAATGCCAATCTCCATCATTTCAGGTCAAGATATTAGATTCACTACCAACTTCGGGAAATCATTGCAAGAGTCGCTTGGCACACGGTTGGATATGAGTACTACATACCACCCACCAACTGATGGCCAAAGCCAACGTACAATAAACTCTCGAAGATATGCTACGAGCATGCGTAATAGACTTCGGCAATAGCTGGGAAACTCACCTACCATTGGTGGAGTTTTCCTACAACAACAGTTACCACACGAGCATCAAGGAAGCACCTTTTGAGACACTCTATGGAAGGAAGTACCGATCACCCCTCTGTTGGGTAGAGGTGGGTGATAGTCAACTCACTGGCTCAAAACTTATACATGAAACAACCGAGAAGATAGTACAGAATCTAAATCGCATGGCAGCAGCTCACGATCGTCAGTAGAGCTATGCCGATCACCCTTTCTGTTTTGGCGAACGAGGAAAACTGAATCCACGGTATATTGGGCCATTCGAAATCCCGAAGCAGATCGGCCCAGTAGCACACCAACTTAACCCACAAGCCGAACTCGATGGAGTTCACAACGTATTCCATGTCTCAGATCGGAAGAAGTGTTTATCAGATGAGACACTTTTGATTCCACTGGATGAAATCCAGGTGGATGAACAACTACGATTCACGGGAGAACCGGTAGAGATCATGAACCGGTAGAGATCATTGACCGAGAGGTCAAACGACTTAAACAGAGTCGGATTCCGATTGCCAGGTTCCGATGGAACTCGAAACGCGGACCTAAATTCACGCAGGAACGTGAAGATCAAACGATGCGCACATATCCCCATCTTTTCAAACAAGACAACGTCGAACGCCGACAACAACGAATAAATTTCGGGACGAAATTTCCTTTCAACAAGGGGATGACGTGACAACCAGAAATTTTCAAAATTTTCATTCTCAAACACTACCAACAACAACCAAATTTCGGGACGAAATTTCCTTTCAACAAGGGGATGATGTGACAACCAGAAATTTTCAAAATTTTCATTCTCAAACACTACCAACAACAACCAAATTTCGGGACGAAATTTCTTTCAACAAGGGGATGATGTGACACCCGGCAATTTTAGATAAATTGCAACACTCATTTCACATCCATACTTGTTGCACTTCATTTAATTGAGTTTAATTAGATGAGCTAATCACAAACGCAAAACAATAATTTTGATTATTATTGAATTGTGCATTACACGTTGATTAGGATTAATCAAGCGTGCAAACACTTCGTAAAACACAAGCACAAACTACCAAAGATAATTCGAGAAATTATCGAAACACACACACGAATCTCACGAACGTTGGGGATCAATCAAACTTATGTGCTACTTGTATTTATGTGCTTAAACGAGCATTAGATGCTTAAGATAAATGTTAGAAATCGAATACGAGCGTAATCGAATCGAAGAAATCGAAAAACAAGGAAATAGACTGGTCGCGGTACGCGACGGCCCTTAGCGAAAGTCTTAGCGGTACGCGAAGAAAACCGGGAGTCGATACTCCCGAATCCCATCGCGGTACGCGGTGATTAATTTTGATCGGCCTCCGCGGTACGCGAAGGCCATGCTGATCAAAATTTCTATATAATCAAACCCAAACTCATTTCACTCGGTTCTTCTTCTAATTCTCCGAGTTTCTTCACTTATTCTCGACCAAATTCCATCTGAATCAACATCCTAACCTGCTGGAAGCACAATTGGAGCAAGTTCTTGGTGTTTGGAAGCCTTAGGATCATAAAGGAAGTCTTGGAAGCCATCAACACGTTGAAGAATCGTCTCCAGCCATTTCCAGGACCTGCGACATCCACTACGACTCGAATCCTAGCATATAAGGTAGTTTTACATGTTTACTAGTTGATAGATCGTACATGCATACTGTAAAAACACACATGCTAGTGTGTTTGAACACATGCAACTCCATGTGGTTATTGAACACGAATTTGTTGGTGATTTTGAGTGATATTGATTTAAATCTACTGACTTTATGGTTTAGAAATGCTAGATTAGAGTTTTGGTTGAGTTATGATTGGTGTAGTGATGATTTTGGTACACTTGCCATAAAAGGAAACTTTTATGTTGCAAGTCTTGGATTTGTGATGATCTAGACATGTTAGACATGTCTAGATGTTGTTAAAAGTATATTGAAGTGTTTAGAAACACATTGGGATATTTGATTTTGTCAAAAACATGGTTTTGTATAAACTTACTATAAAAGGAAACTTTTATAAATCAAAAGAGGGCTTTTGATGTTTTTGAATGATTTGATGATTTGTGATATTTGAAATATGTTTAAAAATGATTTCTAAGCATATTGGAAACTTGGATTTGTGAAAACAATCTTTTAAACAAATACTTACTATTTTAGGAAACTTTGTTTGGGTAAAATGGCACAAATGGTATTTTATGCACAAACGACTTATTTTAAGTGATTACATACGTTTTTACAAACATACTAGAGTGATTTGTTTTATAAAATGGGATTTCATAACCACACTTTCCTAAATTGGAAACTTTCTAAAAATGGTAACTTATGTGATTGAAGTCATAGGATGCATTTTGGTGTCTTATGTGCATTGAGGCACGTAAACACAACAATCGTGTCACCAACGATTCGTCGAGTCTCACTAGTCAACACACACACTCGGTTGAGCACACCAACACTTGGAGTTGTATGGACTACAATACACCACAGAACACATACTTACACCTATACGATTATAGGAGCTTACTAGTAGGACTGCTAGCTTTCACAGTCGTCAACACCGCATAAACCGGAACTACTTTACCAGGTGAGTTCACGGCTCCTTTTTATCTTTCTACCTTTGGGGGAGAAAACATTGCATACAACTGATTTTGATCAACATACATACTTTTAGGTACATTGGTACATACTTATATCGTATATACATATGTGTGGCATTCATCCACAAAACTGATAAGTCCTCATTAAACACATCTCGAACCGTTAATAGCGCGTAACGCTTAGCGTGGTAATTCTGAATAGTACTATTTGGGCCTGACAAGCCCCACTGTTGTGCGCCGTATGGCCACCCCGACTGGAGGTTGGAACAGTGCGTAATTGACCAATAAACATTGTCATTGTCTTGTTGGATGGACATGGCGGGAGGCAGCATGTTAGCTTCGGTTTCGAACCCGCATATGATATATAAAACTGCAAAACATTTACTTTAAACATTTTGATGTTTACTGCTGATACAAACCTGTGCTCTCACCAACCTTTGTGTTGACCCTTTTACTCGCATGTTTTATCAGGTAACTAAGGCACGCACACAAGGATAGGATGCTAGGATGGAGTCCCATGCATCAGCTTTAGTGTCTTAGGCAATTTGATAACGATTGACAATTGTTTTGTTATGTAATGTTAAATACTTAAACCGCTTCCGCATTACTACTATTTAAGTTTTCAAAACTGATTAAACTTATGCTTCCGCAACTTATAATTACAATGTTGTTTAGACAACTTAACCTTTTTACTTCCGCAACTCTGATTTTACTAAACTGTTTTATCCAAGTTATTGGATGTACGTATGAAACCAGACATGTAGGTCTCGCAACATTGTGTGACCGGAGACTGCGATCCTGACTAGTATTGCTCGCGCCCCGTTCGGGACGGGATTTCTCGGGGTGCGACACTTGTGGCCGAATCCTAGCCGAGCCTATGGCGAACCATGCAGCTCACGAACCCTATGAGCTGGACGAACCATGATGGACCGAACCTTAGAGGTTCGTTTAACTCCATTAGGGCCGAACCCTTAGCTAACTTAGCATAGGTTCGCTGCCTCAACCACATCTCGAACCTAAGGGTTTTCTAATTCGGTTATTGTTGGGCCTAAGATGGGTAATTACATAAGGGCATAAAGAACATGCATGCATTGGTTAAATTAATTGATGTGTGTGTATGGGAATTATAAGGAACATGCAAGTCATACAAACTTGTGTTATTATGGGCTAGAGTAATCATTGAATGTTTCATTTTTCATAATAATGTTTCTTAATTGGTGAACACCTAAGAAAAATGGTTATAAGTTCATGAGAATCAAAAACATAAGTTGGATGATCAATTAGGAATCAAAGATCTTCGTTTGGGCTTAAGTGGGCCCAATGGGACTTGATTAAGTCCATCACATGTTAAACGGTTATTTAAATTCAAATAATGATATTTTTATTATTATAGAATTGAAAGCTTGGAATTTATTCAATTAAAGTTAATAATTTTCTAAAATCTTGTTAGTTTGAAATGAAATGGAAATTATTTATAAATGTCATTGCTTCTTGTAAGTGTATTTAGTTATAAAAGTTAGTTGTAATATCAATGATTGGGATTTTGTTGTAAAATAGACAATATAATTGTCTGGATTTGAACTAGATACAAAGGAAACTCTGCCCAAAATTTTTGTAAATTTTAAAAGTAAGTAATTATAATTAAACATGGGATTTGGGGTCATAAAAAGAATAACTAAGTTAGATTAGATCATAGATACACTTAGTACTAGGACACTTAGTTACACACACCAAGACAAAGACTTAGGCACAACGACTATTACGTGCACTTATTGTATTCAAACTCTTATAAAACAACTCAGGAACTGAAGAAACTTAAGCTACAACAAGAGCGCGCATTTTGTGTAGATCATTTACATAGCAGCACAGGTGAGTTCATTGCCCCTTTTCTAACATTTTTGTTTTAAAACGCGGGGCTTAGAAGCATGCGTAAACTGTTTTATTTTAAACTGTTTATTTAAATGCTTTTATTTATTATATGTTTTACATATATATGTTTGTTGATACTCCTAGACTCCTGTCTAGGTAATTATTAAACAGATCGAATTATCAAGTTAATTAAAGTACTCTTATGAGTAATACTTTAAATTTAAACTCTAAATAAACCCTTATGCCATCAAGCTCAAATTCGAGAATCTAAATTCAAAGTGAAATCAAATGAACTAAAACAAAAGATCATATTCTAAGGAAATCTATTTCAGTATGGGATCTGAGAACAAAGAATCATAATCAAGAATCAATTATCACTGTGAATCATGGAAATTCTAAAGATCAAGATCAAGAGGCTCAAGGAATCAGAAATCATAAATGTGTGTGAATCATTGAAATAATGAAATCATTACAATCTAATGAAATCATTAATATTTGAGTTAAGGTGGATGTCAGTTGTATAGGGAATCAAGACCACGTGTAACACACATATAAAGTCCCCTTCAGGTATAGAAGACTCTTGTAGTCAGGCTATACGGGCAATAACATGAACTATCAAAGGAAATCAATATCAAAGTCATATCAAGAGAATCAAAGAGATCAAGAACCAAAGGATATCCTTAAAGTCCCCGCATGTACAGAAGACCATTTGGGTCAAGCTGTAAGGGCAGAACATTAAAATCCCGGTCAGTTCAGGTGTACTCCTTGTGAGTTATGCCTGACATGGGTCACGTGTGAGAGGTTACAACTTGGACAACCACCAACAACTAAGTCTAATTGATTGAGTCAAATAAGGCCCAATCATCATGTCTTAGTTGTATATAAATGTTTTATTTATTTATTTAATTAAATATCTAACATTTTATTTCTATCACTGACTTTTGGGAAATCATGTATCTATGATGAACTCAAGAGAATCAAAGGTAAATCAATTTTTGGAAAGCATAATCTAAATCAGAGGTGTGTAGGGTAAAAATGCTTAATTATCATTAACAACAGTGTCATATGCGTATTAGTATGTGGTGGGACGGCGTCTGGGCGGGTTTGTAGGCTCGACTCAGGGGTATGCCCTATATATAAGCATACCGATATGGATATTACATGTGAAGTTAATGAGGTTAGGGTCTTTACCGAAGGAGGTTTTCAAATCATTTTCTATTACTAAACTATATGAACTCACCAACCATGTGTTGACTTTATTTTTGCATGACTTCTCAGTTGACGAATAGGTCAACTGAAGAGTTGTTTCTTTTGGACTAGGTTACAGATAGAGGACCTAGCTTTTGGACCTGCATACTTTTGGACATCATACACAGTTATTTTGTATATCTTGTGCAGATACAAGATTGAAGATTTATGATGTTATAGTAGATTTACATTGTTAAATGTTAAATTATAAACTTAACTGAAGTAATTTAACTTTGTAATTCTATTTTATTATAGCAAGTTTCTCATTTATATATCATGTGCAGTGTAAACAATCTGATCATTTCGATTATCACTCACGATATCGCGCCCCGGGAACCTTCCGCCCGTCGGGGAAACCCGATCCTACCCCGCCGGCTCGGGGTGTGACAAAAAGTGTTCTTTCAACGTTTATATACCCCGAGGGTATTCGGGTTCGTTTCGTTTGCTCGGTTTTCGTCTCCGTTGCGTTTCCGGATCGTAACGCGTGAAATTTTGTAATTACATAATTTAAATAAAATGGTTTTAATTTAAATTATTTTAAAGGTTGTAATTCCTAATAAATACGAAATATTAAATTTTCTTTAATTATTTGTCGTAATTCATTATTTTTACGCGTTTCGTTGTTTGTTCGCGTATTTTGCTTTACGCGCCTTAAATTAAAATAGTTTTGTTTTAATTTATTTCTGATGAGTATCAAAATTGTAAAACAGGAAATATTATATTTCCTTAAATTTATTATCGTTCGAATCGTCTTCGTTTTCGTTTCGTCAGAAAACGTCACTTACGCGCGTCCTCGTACAGAGCGCTAACTGTACGAACACGATCGTACGTATCACTTTCTGATTTTGTTTTCTACTTTTCAGTCATCGTTTCAGATCGTTAAACTATCAGATCTATTCGTACAGATCGTCACCTATACGAATAGTTCGTCGGTTTAGCATTCTGTAACAACAACTGTTATAGTTTTGTTCTGTTTATCCTCACATCCGTTTAAACCTAATAACATAAAATCAAACATGTATGCATCTGTTCATGATTGTCTGATGTGTTTCTGACTGTTTAAACCATAAGTTTTAAATCAGAATTTTAGAAACATCGTGTAATAGTTTATGTTCATCATCGAATGTTAATAGCTTCTAAGTATTTCTCCTCGATTGTATCTGAGTTACTGTACAAGTTACTGTACAGTTCACACTGTTTAATAGAGGATATGTCTCAGTCGCTGGAGACAAAGGAGGGAAGATAAGCATGAAAGGAACCATGACAAATGGTACTTTGAGCTTCGAGGATGTATACTACGTGGAGGAACTCAACCACAGTTTATTGAGTGTCTCCTAGATCTATGACAAGAGCTTCTCAATGCACTTCACTAACAAGTAGTGTTTGATCTTGAAGTCAGAATTTGCCATTTCAGAGAAGTGGATCTTGATGAGGACTTCAAGGATCAACAATGCCTACATCATCAATATGAATTCGTTTTCATTTCCTAAAAACACTAGTTTGTGTTCCAAGGCATTGGAGATTGACTGTTTATTGTAGCATCGATGGTTGGGTCATGTTAACCGAAAGAATCTCAATAGATTGGCAAAGGGAAATCACATGATTGGACTTCCTTCAAAGGACTTCTCTCCCCTAGAGAAGTGCATCGCATGTGCCAAGGGGAAGCAACATAAGAGACCCTACAAGCCTAAACTGCTCAACTCAATTTCATCTATTATGCAGCTCCTTCACATAGATCTATTCGGACCAGTCAACGTCATGAGCATCGGGAAGAAGTCATATTGTCTTGTGATCACAGATGATTATTCCAAATTAAGGTAGGTTTTCTTTCTTGCTAAGAAGGATGAAATAGCAGGGATCCTGAAGAAGTTTATCACCTTGATTGAGAATCAGAAGAACTTAAAGTGAAGGTGTGATAATGGCGCAGAGTTTAGGAACCAAAATCTTATTGATTTTTGCGATGAGAAGGGAATTGCTCGACAACACAGTTGGGCTCGTACACCTTAGCAAAAAGATGTAGCTGAGAGATGGAACAGAACACTTATCGATGCTGCCAAGACCATGTTGTCTGAGTTAAAGCTGCCAATCTTCTTCTTGGCTGAAGCTGTCAATACAACTTGCTATGTTCAAAACCGTGCATTACTTAACAAGCGCCACCAGAAGACCATTATGAGATTTTCTTCAATCCGAAGCCTAAGGTCGGTCACTTCAAATCTTTTGGATGCCCTTGCACTCTACTCCACACTGAGCCCAATCAGAAGTTTGATGGCAAGGCTGATGAGTGTTACTTCAAGGGCTATTATGCTGAGAAAGCTGCCTATCGTGGCTACAACAAGAAGACTAGGCAGATAGTGGAGTTACACTACATTGACTGGCAAGAGTTGAATCACACTGATGCTAGTTTAGGTCCAAATTGGCTATTTCAATATGATTCTGCTTTTAAGCCTTTTCCTACTACTTCTGAGAGTGCAGGGCCCACTTAAACTAAAGACAACTTTTACAAGAGTGACGACATGGACAACCGGGTTGACTATGTTCCATGTGACCCCAAGCTTTTGAGTGTCGACCCACCAGGAATGTATCAGCGAGCCCAACCAATCTGTGAAGTTATCCCATCAGATCTGGAGACTTCTCAGTTGACTCAATTGACTCCTCATACAGATGAGACATCTTCCTCTTCCCACTAGACATTTGATAATCCATTGTTCTCAGACCACATCCTTGAGGAACATTGTGTGGATAATGATGTTGAAGCAAGTGAAACAGCTCTCGATGATAACACCGCTTTCTCCAATGAAGATCAGATCACCCATATAAGTAATTTACATGAAAACTTAGCTGTGGAGGATGTACCCACTTCAAGCATCAACAAAAATCATACAATGGAGAACATTATTGGACCACTTTTAAAAAGAGTCCTTAACAGGAATAGATCTATTCCAACTCAGACTGCCTTATCTGAAAGAACTCTCAACGTAGTCAATCAGGTCAAATTAATTCTTGTTTATATTCTTGCTTCATTTCACAGGTAGAAACTAAGAACATCAAGATGGCCCGTAAGGAATCAAGTTGGGTTGAAGCGATGCAAGAAGAGCTGATGCAGTTTCAAAAGCTCCAGGTGTGGAGTATGGTTTCTTTGCCCAAGTAGAATGCCAATTGAAACCAAACGGGTCTTCAGAAACAAGAGGGATAATTCAGGTATTTTCATCCAAAATAAAGCAAGGTAGGTAGTCTAGGGATTCTACCAACAAGAGGGTATTGATTACGAGTAGGTCTTTGCACCGGTTGCAAGACTTCACGCAATTAGCATCTTCTTTGCCTATGCATCCTACATGAACTTCACAGTTTATCAGATGGATGTGAAGACAACATTCCTGTATGGAAAGGTCAAGGAAGAGATTTACGTATTTCAACCTCTCGGGTTAGAGGATTCACAGTATCCCGACCATGTCTACAAGCCAGACAAAGCCCTGTACGGTCATCATCAAGCACCTCGAGCATGGTATGCTACACTCACAGACCATCATCTAGCCAATTGATACACCTGTGGAGGCATAGATCAGGCATTGTTCATTCGCAGGGAGAGGGATGACTTGATTCTATTCCGGATCTATATGGATGACATCATTTTTGGTTCCACGAGCTTGGTGCTGTGTAAAGAGTTTGAAGCCGTGAAGAAGAAAAATTTTGAGATGAGTGCTATGGGGGAGATGACCTTTTTCTTAGATCTTCAGGCAAACCAAGATCGGAAGGGGGTGCTGATTGATCAAGGCTAGTACTTGACTGATATACTTACCAAGTTCAACATGTTGGACTCCAAGCCCGCCTCCACTCATATCGCTGCTAGTCCTGTCTTGACTTCAGATTTTGATGGTGAAGATGTTGATCAACATCTTTGCAGATTGATGATTGTCTCACTGATGTACCTTACCGCCAGTCGACCTGACATCATGTTCTCTGTATGTCAGTGTGCCAGGTATTTGGTGAATCCGAAGGCTTCTCATTTGATTGTTGTCAAGAGGATCTTTCGCTACCTTCGGATTTTCATACTCTAACAGTGATTTTGGTGGTTGCAATTTAGATATGAAGTCAACCACAGGTGGATGTCAGTATCTGGGGGATCGCCTCATATCATGGCAATGCAAGAAGCAAACCACAGTGTCTACCTCCACTGCAGAAATTGAGTACGTCGCTGCCTCCAGTTGTTGCTCCCAGGTCATGTGGATGCAACATTAGCTTCTCGATTACGGTTTGAATTTTCTTGACTCACCTATTTACTGCGATACCGAAGCAGCCCTTAAGATAGTCAATAATCCGGTACAACACTCTAAAGCTAAACACATTAACATTTGGATTCACTTTATCTGGGACTGTTTCAAACATAAGCTTATCCACCTTGAAAAGATCAACACAGATAACAATCTTGCGGATCTTTTCACTAAACCCTTCGATACAACTCGCTTCCACCACTTGGTTGCAAATACGTTAAAATTTGTGTTTTGTTTTATTTTATTGTTATATCACAAATTTATGGGGAGAAAATTTACACAGAGAAAAAAAAGATTTTTGAGTCTGTCTATAAGTTTAGGGGGAGTAAAATTTATGAAAAATTTAAAAAGATTTTGCTTTTCAAAACTTAAGAAAACTACAAAAATATTTTGCTATTCAAAATTTAAGAAAAATACAAAAAGATTTTATTGGACAATTACGTAAATTCGTCCATGAGAATGTGTTGATCTTGAGCAAGTTATTAATAGAAAAAAATATATAATAAATTGGAACCTTCATTCTTACTGTTTCAATTGCTGAACAACTCAGCACATTGAACAGTTTAGTTCTCAGATTTATGGAGAGGGACAACTAGAAGGATCTAGCCATTGGACAACTCACTTAGAAACTTAACGATCAGGATGTTCTATTGTTGCAATCGGCGGACCAAAGGGCCAATATGTGTGCAAGGAATGCTGATTTGGAGGAAAGGCTGCTCAAATCAGGTAATGAGCACAATCAGCTAGTCCTGAATGTTCAACGGTACGCAGACATGATTCTCACCTAGGAGTCTGAGAATCAACATCTATTTAAGGTAATTGAGGGCCTGAAGGACTCGACCCCATGGATTGAGGGATCCAAACCTACCTCTGATGATTCAGATGACGATAAAGAAGATGAGTCTGATGAAGAGAAGGTCGATTATGATAATTCGTGTAACATCACTGTTTTTCAGGTATTGTCTTTACATATATAATTGTATTGATAGAACCTGTTATGATAATTTGATATCTGGGTATGATTGATGATATTATTATTGGTATACATTGTTGAGAACATATGATTATTTAGCATAAACAATGGGGAAGTTAGTTTGGAATATAACTAGACTGAACCACAACGTTTATTGCGGCTGAATAAATATGATATGAGTTGGTATGTTTGGGATTGGTAAAGGATCATGGTTTGGTCACTAAATATAGTTAAGGACACACAGTCATGGTTTATCAAAATGATGGTGGGACGGCAACTGGATAGGTTGCAACCGACTCCTACGTATGCCCTATACATAAACTTATTTCGGTCTATAATGGATGTGTTAGTGATATGATTTAGTGGGTAGTGGGAATTGATTAGTGATAAACATACTTTAATTAAAATAATGGAAGTAATATTGAGAATAATTATGCGATGTAAGGTCACGAATATAAATTATTAAACGTGAATATTATTTCAGAAATGTTAACTTGATAATGTGTTCGCGTGGGTGACGATTGACACTAATACAATTATTAAGAATAATACTCTGAAATGATATTCCATAAATTGTAAAAATCAAGTTGGAATACGATACGAACGTTGCATTCGTAAAGGTGATGATCTTTACGAAAGCATAGGTAAGTAACACGTTCCAACGAGATAACCGAAACAATATTTACGATCTTTAAAGTAAATAAAAAGGAACTTAAAAGGTTTACTAGGAACAAACACCATAAAGGATTTCTAATAAAATCATATTTATTAACGTTTTGTATTTAAAAAGTAAATTACGTAAAAACCGAGCAATTAAAAATGTTAATGCGTAAATAAACGTATCCGAGCAAACGGGTTTGGTCCGGACTATAAAAGAGAGGAGATGTTTCTTGTTCTTCGTTTTTTTTGAACCCACTCTCTCTCTAAAATGCTATTTCCGTCCTCATCCTCTCACCAAAACCTCTCTCTAGATTTTTCCCTCGAAACTCCACCATTTCAAGTGATTTTCATTGCCAAACGTTTCTCCACTCAAGTAGAAGAAGAAAGTACAAGCCGATCAAGCCAAAGATCAAGAGTGGAGGTAAAATTAAAAGTTTCATTTGGGGTTTTCTTTAGCTAAAACATAAACCATAGAGTTTCTTCACTTTTTAATGAGTTTTCTGCAATCTTAGAGTAAAAATAATGTGAAAAATGAAGGTTTTAAGGAACCTACAACTTTACAGGAGATCTGGAAATGGGAGGTGGAAGATGAATAACCCGTGAACACTCCCATATTGTCGAGAACCCTTTTTACCTAAGTCACTCGAGTACCATTTCATTTAAACCAAGAACCATATGGTGGGAAACCTTTAAAAGTCGAGAACACCTATTGCATTCGAGAAACCCTTTTGCCTTAGACCCCAAAGTCGAAAACCACTTTATTTTCACTTGAGAACATGTTTTGAGGCCATAAATTCGAGATCCCTGTGATGGTGGCTTATATCTAGTCGAGAACACCCACAAAGTAGAGAACCATTTTCCCTGGACACTCATGATCGAGAACACCTTTGGAAGCCGAAAGGAAAATTGAGAACACTTTTTGGAACCTCCTCAAAGTCGAGAACCCCTTTAGAATGGCATATACCCATTTGACAAGACCATAACCAGCCGAGAACACCACTCTATTTGGTCACATGAGCCAAGAAACCTCAAGCGTTGACATTCGAGCACTCCATAGGGTTTAAGTGCAATCGGTTATTGACACTATCAACAATACTTATGTAGTTCCATCAACATTACTTGAAACTTTACTTAAAACATAGATAAACCTTAAAACAAGTGTTTAAATCATAAATCATGGTCTAAAACATATCAAAGGTTCATAACTAAGCCATATTTGATCAAGTAACAAAAGGTTTTACTACAAAGTTGATGGATTTGTTACAAAGTTGGTGGATTATGAGTTTAACACTTTTACAAATGGTAAAGGTTAATAACAAGTTCAAACACATAAATAAAGAATGTATTACAATGAATTCAAGGAATAATCAAGAAATAAAAGCTTACAAAGGTTAACCAACTTTAGGGTTAACATACGAAATCATAACTTATACTTATAAGTTGCAAACAATATTGAATCTAACATAAGTTTTTGAGTCACCGTTGGTTCCACCTACGTGATCGTGCGTTCTACAAATCTTAAACTATAAGACATCAATGTGAGTTCTCATAACCCCCTTTTTAAATCTTTTACTTTTAAACTCGGGGGTGGAACATGTATACCAAAACTGCTATGATTTTAATATAATATGCGTGGAACCGGGTTATTATTGAAATATTAGTGTGGATAAGGATTATTATAACTTTTGTGGGTCATTGTTGATTGAGTTGACTTCGGTCCTCCATGATGATTGAATTGCTGTTGATTGAGTTGACTTCGGTCCTCCGCGGTGATTCCACCGTTGACTGAGTTGACTGCGGTCGTCCACGGTGCACGGTATTATCACTTATACTTATTTGGAATATCGTTGATTGAGTTTACTGCGGTCTCCCGTGATGATTCCACCGTTGATTGAGTTGACTGAGGACCTACGCGGTACATTTTGTTGAGAATTATTATGGTGACTGTTGGTGGTTAATGTGATATGATTGGTTGAGATTGATTGAATATGTTTGGATGATTATCGGTGATTACTTGAATTAAATGACTTGGTGTGTTTATTTGTGAGTTTATATTTTGGTATTATCTTACATGTTCACACGTTTTATTCCTAAAACTATTCTAAACGCTTTTGAAGAATGTAAAACTTATGATTACTCACCACCTACTCCCATAGTTGACACTTGATTTTCTACATGTTTTAGGAAACAAAGAGAAGTTGGTAGAGCAGGGTAGCTCTACATCTATTGGACTTCGTCACATAGGATCTCAGACTTAGCTAAATTAACTGGATCAATGAAGATTAGGGTTTAGTTAATTTAGCTATATCTTTTGAGTAATCATTGTATTTGAGTCATGACAAACATGATTTTTGTGTAACTAATTTAATTGAATTAAATGTTGTGTGATGATACTTTAGATGCCCATGAGCTTCTGAACAATCTACACATCTCTCGTGGCATCCCGACGTTTCCGCCATCGGTCGGGGTGTTACAATTCGGACGCTTCCAATGATGATGACGATGATGGTGTAGGATGCTGCTACAGGTGCTACTGGTACCTCAGGGCAATCCACCTCCGGTGAGATTAGAATGAAGAAGAAAGAAGACAAAGATCCAGAGTCATTATCAAAGCCATCTGAAGAAGGAAAGGCTACCGAGGAAGATGAAGTTGTGCCTTTGAGACGTCGTTTAGATGAGACATTGATGATGATATTGGATGCTCAAGGCATCATACAACAATCAATGAGCTATGATAAAGAGGAAGGGATATTATTCATTGCTTAACAAAGGATCATATAACCGAGCTATTCAGGTTAAATCCTGACGATGTTGTTGTGGATGACTCTGCTTTTCATGCATCCGATCTCCCCACTCCAGAAGCTTTTCATGATATAGATGAAGTTATTTTAAATGATCTTGATGATGAGGAAACCATGAAGTATACCTCTGCAGAAGAGGAATTTCATACTTTTACTGAGTTATTTGGTCAACATTCTGAGGAGGAGCATAATCGTAAGATTGACGAAAAAGTTCGTGGCAAGGAACCATTTGCAGAGGACATTCAACAAAGAAAGGAAGAATGGGCTACTTACTGGAAGACTCTCAAGAAGAGCAGCAATCCCTCCCCGCAAACTCAATACACCAAAGTCTACCAAACCAAAGAATACAAGTACAGAGGTTGCATTATGAGCTGGGCTTACTTTGATGATCTAAGATTCTATGGGGTGAACAGGGAAAGGGGAATCCAGCACTTTAGATTCCTGCATGATTTCAAGACGTTGCTAGGCTTTGAGGTGAATCAGTTGGCACGCTTGAACATGCTCTACAATGAGGATTCAGGGTTATCTTCTTGGTTCGCACATCAAATTTAATTTGAGTACAGGAAGAGATGGATAAACCTCCAGCCTTAGCAACCTGAATGTTATTACCTACCAGAGATCGATGCTCAATCGAAAAGACATAAAGCTATCTTGAAGTGGTTGCCTC
Source organism: Mikania micrantha (assembly GCA_009363875.1). Taxonomy (NCBI): domain Eukaryota; kingdom Viridiplantae; phylum Streptophyta; class Magnoliopsida; order Asterales; family Asteraceae; genus Mikania; species Mikania micrantha. Next base: position 57,071,718 of record CM018693.1, read on the forward strand.
CAAAGGTCATGAAGATGATTCCTTTGCTAAAGATGCATCAAGGATTTTCGGGTAGCTTCCGATGGTGGTATTATGATGGCAGAACTGCACAGGCTGTGATTATTTTGTGCAAGGAAGATAAATGGGAATCGAATTGATTTTTTGATCCCATGTGGTTGACCAATCTGTCAGAAGAAGATGTGAAGGCTTTATACAGATGCCAGCTTTTCTTTGAGGTAGAGGACATGGAGCAGGCTCTACAATACATTAGCATTATACGACTATGCTTTGCATTCAATATTCACGCCGGTTCTGATTGGAAGTTTAGAAATATTTCCAAAGGGTAGTATGTTGATACATCATTTGTCCCTAGTTCATTGTTTGATTATGTTTGTCATGTTTAACCTTGATTTTACTTAACAGATTAGCCATTCGTGCGAATGACCCTAGAAATGAGTTCATTCATATGAATGAACGCTCTAGCGAATGACTTACTCAGGCGAATGAGTCATTAGCATGACTCATTCGCATGACAGGCTCATTCGTCTAGAATAGTCATTAGCATGACTCATTCGTACGAATGACAGCAGACTATATAAACCCAACAAACAGAATGTTTAAGGACCTCTGCTCATTCCCAGATAGATCCTCCTAGGTTTCAGCGCCTCCTCTGCCACCATCTTCGATTTTATCCAGTGGTCGATCATTTCTACAGAAAACGTTGATTCTAGACCTTCGATTGATCACGTGGTGCATTAGTTTCGATTGGAAACCCCCAAATAGGATTCTGCATGTAACACCCCTACCGATGGCGGAAACATCGGGGCAACATGAAGTGTAGATTGTTCATGGCACAAGGTATAAAGTTGTAAATAGTTCAAACATTAAATTCAAATACTCAATCCTTCATTAAATTCCAACATTCAATACATTGTCTAAAAACATTAACTTTTACGTCATTTGTTTAAGGACCTCTGCTCATTCCCAGATAGATCCTCCAAGGTTTCAGCGCCTCCTCTGCCACCATCTTCAATTTTATCCCGTGGTCCATCATTTCTACAGAAAACGTTGATTCTAGACCTTCGATTGATCACGTGGTGCATTAGTTTCGATTGGAAACCCCCAAATAGGATTCTGCATGTAACACCCCTACCGATGGTGGAAATCGGGGCAACACGAAGTGTAGATTGTTCATGGCACAAGGAATAAAGTTGTAAATAGTTCAAAAATTAAATTCAAATACTCAATCCTTCATTAAATTCCAACATTCAATACATTGTCTAAAAACATTAACTTTTACATCATTTGAATTCAAAACCCTAAACATAAGTAATTTCAAATCCATGCTCAAGAATATAGCTAATTTCATTCCCACCTGAAACATGTTTAAAATCAAGTGTCAACTGCAAAGAGTTGGTAACCTTCAAAGGCTTAAACACACACAAAAATAGTTTGATAAGAGATAAGTTGTCACATGTGATAATAAGCCAATATGAACTAAAACATGTAATTAAACCATAATCAAATCAAATAATGTTAACAAATGATGTTTGACCAAGCTGGCATTCCTAGCAATGCTAAAGTTGTAAACAATCACTACGGAGGACCAAAGTCAACTCAACCAACAATGGGATGGTCGGTCCAATAGATCTATCATTGTTACTAAATAGTTAAGTAGTGATCAATGCAAAATAAAGATAAGTTCACACTACAGTTTAGGTCAGAAAGCTAAGTTCACATGTACATAAGTTAAAGACAAGTTGAATGTTACATGTTTTACCCCAAAAATTCAAAACAAGTTAAAAGAGGGGCTATGAAGACTCACCTCGTGATGAGTTTGATAGCTTTGCAATAGATGATTCAAATAGTAGCTCAAGTTATCCAACAAGTTTAATATCAACCTAGATAGTTCATGATGCATAAGTGTATGTTCTTATGTAGCTATGACTTATATATAACACCTAAAATCTAAATAGGTCATAGTGTTTGATTTTGTTTTGAGACTTTGTTAAATGTTAAACAATTGCTTTGTTTAAACTAAATTTGATTTTATTGTAAAATTTTTAATGTAAATTTTAGATAAAATTTCCAAGTTACAATATTTAAAAAGGTAAGCCATTCAAATATTTTTAAAATTAAAAGAAATTTATGTTATTAAATAAGTTGGAAATAGTTTTAAAACAACTAACATTAAGAGATTTATTGTGCATAATCCTTTGTAAATAAGTTTAATAATATCATTTTTAAAATAAAAGTTTAAACGTTTGTAAGTTATATAAGTTTAAATAAGATGTTTTATTTAGATATAAAACATTTTAAAATGTAAAATCATTTGTTGGTAAAATATACAATTCAAAAATATATAAATATTTATTAAAATATTAAAAGTTGAATCATTTATAAGGAATATTATGTAATGTTAAGCTGTAAAAAAAGTATAAATAAAAATAAATAATAAAATAAAATTTAATCATATATAATGATTATAAATATTTAAGTAAAACATACCTAATATATATATACATATATATATATATATAGTTTTATATTTGTAACATAATGATTATATTTCCTTTACTAAACTTATAGATTTATAAAAATTTTCTGAAAAAAAAAGAATTTTAAAAATGATAATAATTCAAAAGATAATAAAAAAAATCAAGTTTTCTGATCCAAAACCGGCTCCAGTCGGTTTCGAACACTCGACCTACACTCTAGTATGCATATATGTGTGTTAACCGGTTTGACTTGACCTTAGTCGCGAGATAATCTCATTTGCAATAAATATAACATAACCCGTGTTTCATTTCCAAATTCAGATTATAAACTGATAAAACCCTAGTTCATTCTTCACCAAAGTCATTTGAAAGCAAACCCGATTGAACAATTAACATTAGGGCTATTGTTCACGATTACCAGACGAGTGTTTCGAGCTATAAAACACTAACGTTTGATTTTGTTTAAGTTGATTTCGATTGAGAGGAAAGGAGACGTGTGACCGGACGGTTCCAGATCCGATTCTCCAGGATTAAGAGTTCTAGATTGGGTTTTGAGGGCACAGATGAGTTCGCAGTAGCCAAAGTTATGTGTGTGCTCGTTTGATTTAGATTTTATACTGGTTTCATCGCATTCAAGTAATCGGTCAATTTTATTAGTTTAGAAAGGATTTTAACACATTGATTCGCTATTAATTCTCTTAATTGATGATAGGAATCGATCACGCGGTTTGAATCCCTTCCATATTTGCCTTGGATTGGCTGTAATCGCGTTGGATCAAGCGGGAAGTAGAAACGGGTTTGATGTGGGTCTGGATCGTGTATGGGGTTGGAAATGGGTAAAAAGGGTGATGAAGTATGGAGTTTTGGCAATTTTAGCCCTTGTAACTATTCTTTTTAATTAATAGTTTCAAATCTGGCAGATTTAGTCCCTCAAGTTGATTTTTCAATGTTTTAAATTTGTAAAAAATTATATAAGTTGTTTGAATTTTATAGAACCAATATAAATAATTTATTTATGTTTTTATGTGTGTTTCATACTTATACTAAAATTTTATAATAAAATTTATTTAAAAATAATTTTATAAATGTTTTATTTAAAATGTTTTGTGATTTTTACTAAAATTTATAAATTTAATTTTTATTTATTTGTTTAAGTCATGTATTTATAAATAAATTCTAAATCTTATAAAACTTATTTATAAATTTATAACTGTCTAAAAAAATATGACTTTCATTATTAACTTGTGTAATTTTAAATAATTACATACATGTCTAATCCTACATACGTACGTACGTACGTACGTACATACCTACGTACATACGTACATACGCACATACATACATATGCACATACATACATAAGTACATACATACATACATACATACATACATACATACATACATACATACATACATACATACATACATACATACATACATACATACATACATACATACATACATACATACATACATACATACATACATACATACATACATACATACATACATACATACATACATACATACATACATACATATGTGTAACATCACTGTTTTTCAGGAAGTGTCTTTATAATATAAAATTGTATTGATAGAACCTGTGATGATAATTTGATAATGTAATTAGATTGATGATAATAGTATGGGTATACATTGATCAGAACACATGATTATTACGCATAAACCATGAGGAAGTCAGTTTGAAATATAACTAGACTAAACCACACTGTATACTGCAGTTGATTTATTTTAATATGATCTGGTTCTAGTGGGAATGGAATTGAATGATTACTTGTGAATATTTGAATTAATTGACTTATTTGACTTGATGTTTTGTTGTTGTGATAGTACAGATTGGTGTTATTGAACAGGTTCACACGAGTTATTCGTTAAACTTTTATAAAAGTTTTGAAACATATAAAAACTTATGAGTACTCACCAACTACTCTGTAGTTGACACTTGATTTTCTACATGTTTCTGGAAATGAAGAGAAGTAGGTAGAGCAGGGTAGCTCTACATCTTTTGGACTCATCACACAGGATCTTGGACTTATCTAAATTAACTGAATCGATGAAGATTAGGATTTAGTTAATTTAGCCACATCTTTTGAGTAATCATTGAAATTGAATCATGACGAACATGATTTTTGTGTAAATACTGTTGGTGCATATTGTAATAGGTTGCTTTCAAGTCTTTTTTGGTTACGTTAGAAAGGTTTGTGATAGGTTTATGCTAGGTTTGTTTGGCCCACGAACCTATGCATTTGTTTTAGTGCAAACGAACTTGTGGTTGTGTTTTGTAAAGGTTCGTCCAGCGAACCTATTGGTTCGTCTGGCGAACTTAATGGTTTGTGAAGGTTCATGTGACTTGTGTAGGTTCGTCTGGTTTGTGTATATATTCGTAGGTTTGCTGTTTTTGTCAGTACATCTGGACAGAGTCTGTAATTCTTAGAATAGAGTGTGTGACTGAACTGGGTGTTCTTTGCTGTGTGCAAATTGTAATTGATTTCATTATCAATGAGAATGATATTTACAAGGATGATTGTGTGTTCTTCAATTCATATAGGTGTTATCTAGATTCCGCATAGATAAAGCTGTTAATAGAATTTACGTTACAGATCCGGAGCTTACAACAGTGGTATCAGAGCTTTTGAAGGAGTTCTATACAAGTTTTTGAAGACTATCAATCATTCTTGACAATTCTGGAAATGGCTGGAGCTTGATATTCAGTATCTGAATGTTTTTCTGACATTTTATCATCATTTGTTGACAGTTTGCTGGTTAAAATCAGAAATTTTTCTTCAAAATAGTACAGTAGAAGGTTTGAAGTGTTGAAGGTTTTCCCTCCAAATCTTGAAGACTTTCCCACCAAAATTTTCAAGTCAAAACAACAGGTTCGTGAGACGAACCTAGATTATTCACAGTCGAACCCTATGGTTCGTTAAGGTTCGTGGGACGAACCTATTCAGACTGAAGGTTCGCTGGTTAAAAGGTTTTCAACAAGGTTCGTTGATTCAAAAGGTTTGAAGAAGGTTCATTTGATTCAAAGGTTCGTGTAGGATCAATTGTTGATCAACGGTTCGTGAGATATAATCAGGTTCATTAGTTTTGAAAAATTGTAAAAGGTTCGCTGATCATCTTTGAAAAATGGCAGATAAGCTTGCAGTAGCTGCGAATCAAAATTCAAAGATTCAAAATATATTGATTAGTGAAACTGAGTCTAAAAGCACAAACAAAGTGCCAAATCTTCTTGATTTATCTGATTACGAGAACTGGAAAGGTCGATTTGAGACACATCTCAATGGTACTGACACAAATCTTTGAGAGAGAATTTTATTACCATATGAACGACCAAAGGTGGTTGGAACAGATCTTGACAAATCTCTTGATCGATTGGATGTTGAACAACGAAAGAAATACGATTATGAGAAGAAAGCATATTGGATGTTAAGCCAAGCTATTCCTACTCAAATTCTTCATTAGTTTGATGAACACAAGTCATCGTATGGGTTATGGAATGCATTGAAGGCTAGAGTGGAGGGAAATACTAAACTCAAGAAGATGAAGGCATCTGATTTGATAAAAGAATTTGAGAATTTCAACTACATAGGCAATGACAGTCTTGAAGCTTTGATTAATAGGTATCGACACTTGTTGACAGAAGTACGTAAATGTGGTATTGAGTATCCAGAAGAAGGGAAGATAGATTGCTTTGCCAGATAAGTGGAATTCATTGGTACTGATTTTGAGAGAAAATCTTCCAGGAATGACACACGTGGAGTTTATTCAAAAGTTAGAAGAACAGGAAATGAAGGACAAGAGGAAAGCTATAAGAGTTAATGTAGCACATGATCATTCACTTTATGGTGCATCAGGTGTTACACCTCCTGTCCAATCAGCAAAAATACAGAAAGTTTTTGTCTCAAGTACTACTGAGAGTATTTCATTACCATCTGCATCTACTATTTACATCAATCCAAGTTCATCTTATTCTGGGAATGAGAAGAAGTCTGATTCTTTATCTGCTACTCCAATTTCATTAAATACCACAAATCTGGGAAAAGTGACTGTGGAGGCCATCAGAGATCACGTGTCAGTCCTTTCATGTGTGGTTAGCGCATATGATGAACAGATAGCTAGAAGGATAGGAAATTCTAATCTTACTTTTGAAGATTACGAGCGGATAGTTGAGGATGAAATGGAACTTATTGATACACAGTGGGCTTTGGCCAGTGCAATTAGAAGAATTAAAAAATATGAGAAGAAAACAGGAAAGAAGTTCACTTTTGATCGTAACACAAAGTTTGGGTTCAATCCAAAAGCCACACAATGCTACAACTGCGGTGAACTGGGTCATTTTGCTAGAGAATGCATAAATCCAAAGAAGCAAGGTAATTTAAACCCATTCAAGCCAACAGAAGCTTATCAAAAACAAAAGGAGAAGCCTGAAGAATCAATCAAAGCTCTAGTCAGTCAAGCAGATGAAGGATACGACTGGGGCAAACAATATGATGATCTAATGGGTGCTTTTATGGCTTCAATGGTGAAAGATTCTAATGTTGAAGATAATTGTCAGATTAATGCTTCTATGGCTGAGGAGGAAAGCAAGGGAAAAGAAAAGGCTGAGGAGGTAAATAACGAACGTTTGGAGGTAATTGAAAAGTTGAAGGAATTGAATGCTCAAGTAACTGTTGAACTGATAGAGGGAACTAAAGCTAACAAAAAGTTAGTTTCAGGAGAAAAAGATTTTGATAAAAAGATTGTTGATTTGGGTAAAGAAAATGAGGAACTAAAAATTAAAGTTCTGCAAAACAATCATATAGTTTCTGTGCACCTCGAGTCAGTACAAAAGTTGAAAGTAGAATTGTTAGCAGCTAGAGCAGAGATAAAGATGCACAAAAGCAAGCTCGAGAATTATCAGAATTTTCAGTATGTTATCGATTACTTTGCTGCGATGCAAAGGTCATCGAACAATACTACTGGCTTGGGATTTCATGCAGTACCACCTCGGTCCAAGTTATGTTCCAAGGCCACAAATTGACCCTAAGCTGGAAGTGCATCCAGCTTCTCTAACCGACCCTGAGCCTGAAAATGTTCTTGAAAATGTTAAAGTTTCATCTTCTGATGAAAAGGTATCACTTGACAGTGATGCCCCAATCATCGAAGACATCACTGAGTTGGAATACTCTTCCGGAATTTTGAGACAAAATGGATATAAAGGAAAAGGTGTTGAGAAAAAGACTGTTGAGATCAAGCAGTCAAAATCCACACAGGTTTTTAAACTAGTGACTAGGATCAAATCAACCACTACTCTTAAACCAATTGTGTATGTTAGATCATCTAATATACATCAAGGAGAGTTTAGTGGACATTTTCAAAAGAAAAATGTGATGTCTAAGAAAGTGGAAAATGTGTATTTCTTCTTTGGTAATTTTGGGGTCGGGCAAAAGGTTAAATCAAAGAATTTTCAAAAGAAATTGGACAATTCAAATAAAAGCTCAACTGGTTTAAGAAACTGTAAGACAAATTTGAAGCCCGGAAACAATCTGGTTCACCAAGGAATCTACTCTACAGCCATTGGAATAGTGCGGAATCCTATTCTAGGGTTTTCCGATCGAAATCCACAGGCCCCGTGGCAATCCGAAGATGAGGAGTGAACGTTTGGATCAAGATCGAACACCACGGGGTTAGAATCGAAGTTGGAGACGCAAGAACTTTTCAAAACCATAAGGATATGACACTATAGTGCTCTGGGAAGAGAGGAGGCTCGGAAAAGTTTTTGGTTTGGATCTGTTTGAACAAGTATATATAGACTGTACTCATTCGGCCGAATGAGTGGCCGAATCACTCATTTGGCGAATGGCTCAGTCGAATGAGCTTGGTCAACCGAATGATTCATGCGGATGACTCATTCGTTCGCCCTAGTCATTCGCTAGGTGTTCATTCGCTCGAATGACCTCATTCTTAGGGTCATTCGTACGAATGGGTCTATAAGACATATATAATCAAAGTCAACTAAATTCATTCACATATGAACACATATAAACTTGAATAAACATTAAGAGCAATATAGAGAGACTGATTTCATTAATAACATCAACTTTATACATCAAATCATACAAGAAGCTAAACTAGGGACATCTTATGCACTAACATACTCCCCCTTGGACCTAGTTCTCCACTTTTTCAGCATCTTTCTTGAAGTACTTGTCTGATATAGCTTTCCAGTCTGTTCCAGCATGAATTCCAAAAACAATGCAAATCTTGTCTGATAAAAGAAGATCTGACATCTGCACAAATCTTTAACATCATTATGTGACAGATTTGTCAGCCACATATGATCAAATATACGTTTAATATCCCACTTGTTGTCCTTGCACAACACAATCACTGCCTCTGTAGTTCGCCCATCATAATACCACCATAGGAAGCTGTCCAAGAAGTCTTGACGCATCTTCCGTAAAGGAATCTTCTTCATGACTCTTAGAGGCAGCCACTTCAGGATGACCTTGTGTCTGCGGGTATCTGCATTGATTTCTGGAAGATAATATCATTCTGGTTTCTAAGGTTTGAAATTGATCCACCTCTTTCGATACTCATACTGAATCTGTCTAGAGAACCAAGCTGACATCCCCGAATCTCCACTATAAAGAATCTTCAAACGTGCGAGTTGGTTGACTTCAAATCATGGCAACGTCTTGAAGTCATGGGGGTACTTGAAATACTGAATCCCTTGTTCTCTCTTGACAGCATAACATTGCAGATCATGAAAGTATGCCCAGCTCAGTATTTGACCTCCGGCCTTGTATCCTTTGGTCCTGTATACTCTTGTGTGTGTAGCTGGCATCTTTGCAACACCCTCCCTCTTCAAGACCTCCCAGTAAGCTTTCCATTCTTCTTTTCTTTTCTGGATGTCTTCTGCTGAAGACTCGCTTCCACTAATCTTTTCGTCAATTTTCCTGGTCAGCTCCTCCTCTGTGTGTTGACCAAAAAGATCAGTAAATGTAGGCAGTTCATCCTCAGCTGAAGTATACTTTGCGTCCTCTTCTTCGGTAATATCCTCCAAAATCACCTCATCAACATAATCAAAAGCTTCAGGAGAAGGAATATCAGAAACAGGAGCAGAGGAGTCATCAATGACAACCTCGTCAGGATTTAGCCTAAAAAGCTCAGCAATCTGTTCCTTAGTCAAGCAGTGAATAATCTCTCCTTCCTCCTTATCATAGCTAACAAAATGTTGGATAATTCCTTGGGCATCCAAGATCATAGCGAGCTTTTCATCCAAAATCCGCCTCACTGGCATTGCTTCAATCTCTTCTACAGCTTTGGGCTCTTCAGTTTGAGGAGTAGGAGGAGGAGGCTTGGCACCTTTGTCATGCCTTGTCTTGGTCCGGATCTCAGTGGGAGGGGACTGCTGCCCTGATGCACTTGAAGAACTGTCAGACCCACTTCCGGCACTATCATCATCATTTGAATCATCGTCTTTGTCTGTATCTTCATAATCAACTTTCTCCTCATCAGACTCATCATCATCATCTTCTTCTTCTTCTCCGTCTGAATCATTGGAGACAACTTCAGTGCCCTCAATCCTAGGAGTAGCCTCCTTGAGGCTTTCAACTTGCTCTGTTAGACGCGAGTTTTCCGCCTCAAGAGCTAGGATCCTATCACTGAAACTAGAGGCAGTCAGTGCCAACTGGTTATGCTCATCAATATACTTGAGCAGTTGTTCCTCATGTTGAGCATATCTAGCCCTCAAGTCTGCACGCTGGTCAGTAGCCTGTAGCAAAATAGCATCTTGCTCGCTGACCCTCTGTGTGAGTTGTGCAATAACTTCATCCTGCTGGTGGTTCCTCTCTATCAGCCTAAGAACCAAACTGTTCAGTGTGCTGAGCTGTTCAGCAACTGAAACAGTAGGTGTATATGGATCAGCTCAAGTGATGGAGGGACCAGAAGAAGCAGCAGTAAACACAGCAATCACAGGTACAGTGGAGGTCATAGGGGCAACAGTAGCATGTGTAGGAATGGCCCGTGACCTGGTCAGTGAAGAAGTTGATACTGTTGCAGCTGATATAACAGTAGTTGCTGCAATAGATACCAACTCTGACTGTCTTTGAAGGACAAATCGTGTCCATCTTCGCTTGGCCGGAGGGGATGATGTGGTCTGGACAACAGTAGCAGCAACAGTAGTAGATGTAGAAATGGAAGTACGTGGGGGAGGAGAGAAGTCGAACTTAGGAATAAATGATGGATCAGTGATCTCCTCCCTATCATGCTCTATATCTCCTGTCTCAAGAAAAAAACTTGAGATCTAAAGCATGTGGTCACCACCTGTGGCTCAGTGTCTTCAGAATCAGAATCATATATGGCATCCTCATCCTCATCCTCATCCTCATCATCTACATCTTCCATATGCTCATCCTCAGCTGATGTAGTACCAGCCATCTCTAGTGGAGTGGAGACACTGGCCTCAGTAGTAGCAAGGAAATCTAGCTCAAGAAGACTATTTACATCAATAACATCAGTATCAATACCAGAAACACCAACACCGCCTGCACCAACACTAGCACCACCTACACCCGCACCAGTAACATTTCCACCCGCTCCAGACACAACAACATCATCACCACCAGAAACACCTGCACCACTACCACTCGCATCACCAGCACCAGCATCTCCACCATCATCACCATCATCATCACCTAGTACTATAATATCTTCTATATCTGAATCAGAATCATCATGTCTCCATTTCCTTCCACCAGGAGCAATGTACTCAGGGTTCTGGAGATGACCAAATAGAGCACGAACTGGAGGCTTCGTCTCCTTTATCCTGTATGATAACACTCTCTTGAGAGTGATGTCGTTCATGTGCCCTAACCGAATGATGTCTGAGTTGGTCTTCGGTAGGTTAGGTACTTGAGCATCAAAGATCTGCTGAAGGAATCTAGGGTACATGAGGAACTTCTTGTCACCCTTGAGGACGACATTCTCCTTCAGATGAGTGAATACCATCTCAGAGAAGTTGAATGGTAGATTCAGCACCAAAGCAACAAAATCACCCTGTAAGGTTTCCCTAAGCTCATCAAATCCCCTGCGTCTCGAACCTAGGCAATGAATCAGTACATGAGCCAGGTACTTGAATCGCGGAGATAGAGAGGGTTTGTTGAGAACTCCGACTCTCAAGTCACCATCATACTTGCATTGCATAAAACATTCTCTAACCAGATAGCGATCAAGAAGAAAAGGATGATCAGGTGCATCCTGGAATCCACATATCCTCCAAATGTGCTCTGCAGAAACTATGACATCGTGACCTCGCACCTTTCCTCTAATTATAGGAGGCTCAACCTCACAATCTATATCTGCTGATCTCCAGAAATCCCGCTGGTGAGACTGATATGGATCATAGACTGTAGATATAGCAGGAAAGATCCTAGAACGCCTGAGAAAAGTAATAATCTCTATGAAATGCCTGGCGTTCTTGGTGGAAAGATCTAGGTGAGCATATATGTTGTTCTTCGTCACTGTTTTGTAATCAGCCATACTGAAAAACAAGAAAATAAACATGTCAGTTCAATTCAGTTAACCAATTGAGTAAAATCAGAAAATTTTCACAAGTATACAACTTGTACGAATGACACTGCAATGACTGAATGTGTAACATCCCAAATTTTTCTAAGATACAAGTTATTTGAACTCTACGTACGTGTAACGGATAAGTAACTTGTGGGAAAATAGACGAAAATAACCAAGATGGGGCTTAGAAATCGTGTACTCGAAATATGGAGATTTCGAGTACACCATATTTCGAGTACTCCCTATTTCGTGTACTCAGGTGTTCGAGTACGGGCACCTTGTCTATAAATAGTCGTGCCTTGGGAAATGTGACAACCTTTGGTTGGAAGCACAGTCCCTCTCGAGTACACGAAGTTTAAGTCCAAGAATTTCAAGAATCAAACTTTGATCGACCAAACGAAGTAGGAAACGCACGGGATTTTACCAGGAGGATCATCTACCTTCAAGTAAGTGATTCATGTATAGAAAGCTGGATTTTTATGCAAAAGTTAGAATGGTTAAACAAAGGGTGAACTTTTGCATAAAGCTCACACCTTTATGCATAAAGTTCATAACTTTGAGGTTCCAATACGTTGGTAACAACCAAAGGAACCTAGAACTAGCTCCCCAAGGTCTTAGATGAATTTCTGAGATGTTTAAGGACGAAATGATGAGTACACGAAATCATGTACAGAGGGTACTCGAAATCATGCATGTATTTCGAGTACAATGTTATTTCGAGTACAGGGGCTATTTCGAATACAATGGTTATTTCGTGTACATGGAATTTTGTGTACATGGCATTTCGTGTACATGGAATTTCGTGTACATGGCATTTCATGTACATGGAATTTCGAGTACATGGCATTTCGTGAACTAGAGATGTTTCGAGTACATGGCAATTCGTGTATGTAGGAACTTAATGAATTTCAAGGGTTTCGAACACTTAGCTAAATTTCGAAAATTTGGATTCAATAAGGGGGACTAGTAGGCTATGAGGACTTAGAATAATTTCTAAGTCTAAGTATGTGATGTGATGGTATGTGATGATATGATGTAACTGATATAGGTCCTTAAGGCCCTAGCTAAGGAGTTCGGCTAAGGTTAACAGGAGTCTACTATCAGGTGAGTTCTAGACGCCCTATTTTATGCTTAATGTTTTGGGCTGACATACATGCTTATTGTTATGTCTATGATGATATGTGCCTATGATGATAATGAATGAATGATGTTATGCCCTGACCATGTATGCATGTTAAGGTGATAGTATGATTATTGCATGAAAGTATGCTAAGAATGATGAATGCATGATAGTAAGTTATGATGATAAACGGAATGATAACATGCTATGATGATAAATAGGGATGTATGTTATGATGAAATCCTAGATACGCTATGATGGAAGTATGATGTTATGATGATTACATGCTAGCAAAATGTGTTTATGTTGCCATGATGAATGATATGATGACGTGCGGCTAGCATGACATGTGCATGGTACTAGGATGTTATGACGACATGATACTAGCATACCCTGTATGAGAAATCCTATGTTATTAGGATAATGATACGATGTTATGATGAATGATGATATGTTGCTAGTGTATCATGTCATGATGAATGATGGTTGCTCCAGTACTTGTTACTGGGTAAGTATGGTTGCTCCAGTATTTGTACTGGGTAAGTATGGTTGCTCCCGTACTCGTTACGGGGTAAGTATGATGTTGCTCCCGTACTCGTTACGGGGTAAGTATGATGTTGCTCCCGTACTCGTTACGGGGTAAGTATGATGTTGCTCCCGTACTCGTTACGGGGTAAGTATGATGTTGCTCCCGTACTCGTTACGGGGTAAGTATGACGTTGCTCCCATATTCATATGGGGTAAGTATGGTTATGGTTGCTCCAGTACTTGCTACTGGGTAAGTATGGGTCTGCAGAACGCTTCGGCGGGACAGACCAACGGTTATGGAGCCTTGTGCCGGCATAAGCCCACTGTTCGCATGGTAACAGTGGAACGTATGATGATGATGATGTAAGGATGTTATGTGCTAATGTTATGGACTATGTGTATGAAATGATGTATATGTTATGTATGTTTAATGTTGTTTTATGAAAACTAGAACTCACCAGCGTAAGCTGACTTGATTTAGCATGTATGTCAGGGTGAAGGTATGATAAGAGAAGGCATGGAGCTCGGGCATAGAGTCATACGATCCGGTGGTTTTGGCAATCCGATGTGATTTTGATACAGACATGTTATTGATTTCTGTTTATCAGACTATGTTTACATTTCCGCTGCATGATTATGAAAGTTTTTAGTTTAAGAGCTATGTGTTACGATGAAAACCAACCTCTGTGAGGTGCCCGGTTTCGGGGCCTCACAAGTTGGTATCAGAGCCATAGTTTGAGAGATCTTGGCATCCCAAATGCCAAGACTTAAACTGAGAATGGGATTAATGGATGCGGATTGCCAACCACGGATGACGGATGCCACGAGTTGAATGTTTATGTATGAGTTAAGGGTTAGATGTAATGTTATGAAAGTAGTTAGTGTCATGCACATTGAAGAGATGGGATGGGAAACGTTTAGAGCCTATGAGTTGGGTAAATGGTTAATAACACTTGATCAACGTCGTTAACGATTTACAACACTCATTCCGTGCTAAACTAATTCCTGTACTAACTCGTCAATTGTTGCGTTATGTAGAAAGTTAAGACGGCTGGACATAGGGGCAACATACGATGTTACGGTTGTCGGTCTATGGACAAGGAGCCATAGGGGCAACATACGATGTTACGGTTGTCGGTCTATGGACAAGGAGCCATAGGGGCAACATACGATGTTACGATTGTCGGTCTATGGACAGAGAGCCATAGGACAAAATACGATGTTACGGTTGTCGGTCTATGGACAAGGAGCCATAGGGGCAACATACGATGTTACGGTTGTCGGTCTATGGACAAGGAGCCATAGGGGCAACATACGATGTTACGATTGTCGGTCTATGGACAGAGAGCCATAGGACAAAATACGATGTTACGGTTGTCGGTCTATGGACAAGGAGCCATAGGGGCAACATACGATGTTACGGTTGTCGGTCTATGGACAAGGAGCCATAGGGGCAACATACGATGTTACGATTGTCGGTCTAAAGACAGAGAGCCATAGGACAAAATACGATGTTACGATTGTCGGTCTCCGGACGGAGAGCCATAGGGACAACATACGATGTTACAGTTATCGGTCTATGGACGGAAAGCCATAGGGGAAACTTATGATGTTACGGTCGTAGGTGTATGGATAGAAAGACATGAAAGTGCTAAACAATGTTGGGATATATGGATTATAGATAGAGGATCGTATGAACAACGCACAACGATATGATTGTCAGTCTATGGATTGCGAGCCATAGGGGCAACAGATGATATGGCAGATGTCGGTTTATGGGCAGAGAACCATAGGGGCAACTGCAGGATGAAGAGAGAACGCACCCAAGACAAAAAGGAGAAGCAGAAGGCTAAAGCACAAGCCTTTACGACGACGAAGGATGATGCGATTGAGGACCCTGATGTGGTCACAGGTACCTTTTCTATCAACAATATTCCTGCTTCGGTATTGTTTGATTCTGGTGCCAGTATGAGTTTTATATCTTCTACTTTCTGTGATGGGTTATCTGGGAAGGTTAAGAAGATAGATCGGGTATTTGATGTAGAGACGGCTATTGGTAAGATGACCAGGGTGACTGAGGCTATTGATGATGGTTATGTTGAGATAGGAGGTCATAGGTTCCCAGTACGATTGTTTCTTATTACCTTAGGAGGATTCGATGTAGTTTTGGGTATGGACTGGTTAGCCAAATATGAGGCTAACATTGTATGTCGACGAAAGATGATATGTTTACGTGCGATGGATGGGAGCTCTGTGACGGTTTATGGTGATAAAGCGATGTATGCGCCTAAGATCATTTCGATGATCAAGGCCGATGTTATGATGAGGCGAGGGTGTGTAGCCTACTTGGCCTACGTGATTGAGGAACGTATGGATATGAGGACGATTGATGATGTTCCCGTGGTGTGTAACTTCCCCGATGTATTCCCTGAGGAATTGCCAGGATTACCACCCGAACGGGAAATTGAGTTCCAGATCGACTTAGTGCCGGGGGCACAACCCGTTGCCAAAGCACCGTACCGTTTAGCTCCAAACGAGATGAAGGAAATGATGACCCAGCTACAAGAACTCCTTGATAAAGGTTTTATACGACCGAGTGTCTCTCCGTGGGGAGCACCGGTGCTGTTCGTTAAGAAGAAGGATGGAAGTATGCGTATGTGTATTGATTACAGGGAACTGAATAAGTTGACCGTAAAGAACAGGTATCCTCTACCTAGAATTGATGACTTGTTCGATCAATTGCAAGGTGCAAGCTGGTTCTCGAAGATAGATCTCCGATCCGGTTACCATCAGTTGAAAGTTCGAGAGCAGGATATTCCAAAGACTGCTTTCCGTACGCGTTATGGACATTACGAGTTTCTCGTTATGTCGTTTGGATTGACGAATGCTCCTGTAGCATTTATGGATTTGATGAACAGGGTATGTCGACCGATGCTGGACCGATCGGTGATAGTGTTTATTGACGATATTTTGATTTATTCAAAGAACGAGGGAGACCATGCTTGCCACGTACGTGAGGTATTGGAAATCCTGAGGAAAGAGGAACTTTATGCTAAGTTCTCCAAATGCGCTTTCTGGCTACGAGAGGTACAGTTTCTGGGTCACGTGGTGAACCCAGAAGGCATTATGGTAGATCCAGCTAAAGTTGAAACGATTATGAAATGGAGTCCTCCAAAGTCACCGACAGAAGTACGCAGTTTTCTTGGTTTGGCCGGTTACTATCGGAGATTCATTCAGGACTTCAACAAGATAGCGACGCCACTGACGAAGCTCACGAAGAAAGACGTAAAGTACGAATGGGGTCCAAACCAAGAACAAGCGTTTTCAGTGCTGAAGGAGAAACTTACCCAAGCTCCTGTTCTAGCACTGCCGGATGGGAATGATGATCTTGTTGTGTATGCCGATGCGTCACGACAAGGGTTGGGATGTGTACTAATGCAAAGGGGAAGGGTGATAGCTTATGCTTCGCGCCAGCTAAAGATTCATGAGGCTAACTACCCGACCCACGATCTTGAACTCGCTGCAGTGGTGTTTGCATTGAAAATATGGTGGCACTATTTGTATGGAGTAAGGATTACCATCTATACCGACCACAAGAGCTTGAAGTATTTCTTCGAGCAAAAGGATTTGAATATGAGGCAGAGACGATGGCTTGAGCTGTTAAAGGATTATGACTGTGATATTCTATATCACCCGGGAAAGGCCAATGTGGTGGCAGATGCTCTGAGTCGCAAGACTGATCATCCTGCCATACGAGTAAAATCGTATAGTTTGGTGATAACGCCAGACTTTCTGAACGAGCTCAAACAGGCGCAACAGGAGGGATTGAAAGAAGAGAATGTGGGTTTTGAACGCGTCTTCGGACAAGTCAAGAACTTGGAAGACAATGACCATGGGATAAAGCTACGATTCGGTCGAATGTGGGTGCCCAGAAATGGGGACATTCGAGCGAGGATTTTAGATGAAGCCCACAAGTCACGATACTCGGTACACCCCGGTGCAACGAAGATGTATCAAGATCTCCGACAGGATTATTGGTGGCCGGGCATGAAGTTTAATGTGATGCAGTATGTGAACAGGTGCCTTACTTGTGCGCAAGTGAAGGCTGAACATCAGAAGCCCTACGGATATGTGCAACCTCTAGAGGTACCGGAATGGAAATGGGAACACATCACCATGGATTTCATTACCAAGCTACCAAAGACAGCTAAGCGACATGATACCATTTGGGTGATTGTGGACCGACTGACGAAGAGTGCACACTTTCTCCCTATCAGGGAAACGTATACGTCCGAAAGGTTGTCTGAGTTGTTCGTAAAGGAGATTGTGGCCAGACATGGAGTTCCTGTCTCCATTGTGTCAGATCGAGATACGAGGTTTACTTCCAGATTCTGGAAGCAGTTTCATGATGCTATGGGAACGAGGTTAAATATCAGTACCGCCTATCACCCTCAGACTGATGGACAGTCAGAAAGGACTATCCAAACGTTGGAGGATATGCTTAGGGCGTGCATTATCGATTTTGGAGGAAGCTGGGATGGCCACTTGCCCTTGGTGGAGTTTTCATATAACAACAGCTATCACTCTAGTATCGGAATGCCCCCATATGAGGCGTTGTACGGACGACGATGTAGAACCCCGGTATGCTGGGGTGAAGTTGGACAGAAAGAAATGGGAAACAAGGCTGCCGTGATTGATATGGCAGAAAAGCTACGGGTGATAAAAGCACGTATGAAAGCTGCACAAGATCGCCAAAAGTCTTACGCTGACAAGCGCCGACGACCGATAGAGTTTAATGTGGGCGATCGAGTGTTGCTGAAAGTATCACCATGGAAGGGTATCATCCGATTCAGAAAGAGAGGAAAGTTGAGTCCGAGGTACATCGGACCGTTTCCGATAAAGGCAAGGGTAGGGAAAGTCGCGTATCGACTGGACCTACCAGAGGAGCTAAGCGGGATTCATCCTACCTTTCACGTGTCGCATCTTAGGAAGTGCTTGGCAGACGAGCAGGCGCATGTTCCTTTGGATGACATTGAGGTAGATGACCGACTGAACTACATTGAAGAACCAGTCGCCATTGTGGATACGAAGGAAAAGCAGTTAAGGAATAAAACGGTTCGTCAAGTAAGAGTTCAGTGGAAGCATCAGAAGGGTTCAGACACGACGTGGGAATTGGAAGACGAGATGAGGGAGTTGTATCCTCATCTGTTCGATGTGTAACAAGGCAGGTTTCGGGACGAAACCTATTGTAAGGAGGGGAGACTTGTAACATCCCAAATTTTTCTAAAATACAAGTTATTTGAACTCTACGTACGTGTAACGGATAAGTAACTTGTGGGAAAATAGACGAAAATAACCAAGATGGGGCTTAGAAATCGTGTACTCGAAATATGGAGATTTCGAGTACACCATATTTCGAGTACTCCCTATTTCGTGTACTCAGGTGTTCGAGTACGGGCACCTTGTCTATAAATAGTCGTGCCTTGGGAAATGTGACAACCTTTGGTTGGAAGCACAGTCCCTCTCGAGTACACGAAGTTTAAGTCCAAGAATTTCAAGAATCAAACTTTGATCGACCAAACGAAGTAGGAAACGCACGGGATTTTACCAGGAGGATCATCTACCTTCAAGTAAGTGATTCATGTATAGAAAGCTGGATTTTTATGCAAAAGTTAGAATGGTTAAACAAAGGGTGAACTTTTGCATAAAGCTCACACCTTTATGCATAAAGTTCATAACTTTGAGGTTCCAATACGTTGGTAACAACCAAAGGAACCTAGAACTAGCTCCCCAAGGTCTTAGATGAATTTCTGAGATGTTTAAGGACGAAATGATGAGTACACGAAATCATGTACAGAGGGTACTCGAAATCATGCATGTATTTCGAGTACAATGTTATTTCGAGTACAGGGGCTATTTCGAATACAATGGTTATTTCGTGTACATGGAATTTTGTGTACATGGCATTTCGTGTACATGGAATTTCGTGTACATGGCATTTCGTGTACATGGAATTTCGAGTACATGGCATTTCGTGAACTAGAGATGTTTCGAGTACATGGCAATTCGTGTATGTAGGAACTTAATGAATTTCAAGGGTTTCGAACACTTAGCTAAATTTCGAAAATTTGGATTCAATAAGGGGGACTAGTAGGCTATGAGGACTTAGAATAATTTCTAAGTCTAAGTATGTGATGTGATGGTATGTGATGATATGATGTAACTGATATAGGTCCTTAAGGCCCTAGCTAAGGAGTTCGGCTAAGGTTAACAGGAGTCTACTATCAGGTGAGTTCTAGACGCCCTATTTTATGCTTAATGTTTTGGGCTGACATACATGCTTATTGTTATGTCTATGATGATATGTGCCTATGATGATAATGAATGAATGATGTTATGCCCTGACCATGTATGCATGTTAAGGTGATAGTATGATTATTGCATGAAAGTATGCTAAGAATGATGAATGCATGATAGTAAGTTATGATGATAAACGGAATGATAACATGCTATGATGATAAATAGGGATGTATGTTATGATGAAATCCTAGATACGCTATGATGGAAGTATGATGTTATGATGATTACATGCTAGCAAAATGTGTTTATGTTGCCATGATGAATGATATGATGACGTGCGGCTAGCATGACATGTGCATGGTACTAGGATGTTATGACGACATGATACTAGCATACCCTGTATGAGAAATCCTATGTTATTAGGATAATGATACGATGTTATGATGAATGATATACGATGTTATGATGAATGATGATATGGTGCTAGTGTATCATGTCATGATGAATGATGGTTGCTCCAGTACTTGTTACTGGGTAAGTATGGTTGCTCCAGTATTTGTACTGGGTAAGTATGGTTGCTCCCGTACTCGTTACGGGGTAAGTATGATGTTGCTCCCGTACTCTTTACGGGGTAAGTATGATGTTGCTCCCGTACTCGTTACGGGGTAAGTATGATGTTGCTCCCGTACTCGTTACGGGGTAAGTATGATGTTGCTCCCGTACTCGTTACGGGGTAAGTATGACGTTGCTCCCATATTCATATGGGGTAAGTATGGTTATGGTTGCTCCAGTACTTGCTACTGGGTAAGTATGGGTCTGCAGAACGCTTCGGCGGGACAGACCAACGGTTATGGAGCCTTGTGCCGGCATAAGCCCACTGTTCGCATGGTAACAGTGGAACGTATGATGATGATGATGTAAGGATGTTATGTGCTAATGTTATGGACTATGTGTATGAAATGATGTATATGTTATGTATGTTTAATGTTGTTTTATGAAAACTAGAACTCACCAGCGTAAGCTGACTTGATTTAGCATGTATGTCAGGGTGAAGGTATGATAAGAGAAGGCATGGAGCTCGGGCATAGAGTCATACGATCCGGTGGTTTTGGCAATCCGATGTGATTTTGATACAGACATGTTATTGATTTCTGTTTATCAGACTATGTTTACATTTCCGCTACATGATTATGAAAGTTTTTAGTTTAAGAGCTATGTGTTACGATGAAAACCAACCTCTGTGAGGTGCCCGGTTTCGGGGCCTCAGAGAATGAACCTTGGCGAATGAGTCTACAATGACCGAATAGGTCAAGTCAACCGAATTACTAGCGAATGAGGCTAGTGGCCGAAAGAGCCTCTTTCGGTCGGATGGCTTCATTTTGTCGCTGCATCTCATTTAGTTAGCTCTTGAAGTCCGAAAGGGCGTCATTCGGTCGGCCGAAGAATTTAAAAATTCCAAGTTGCCAAAATCACAAATTTGATCAAAAAAATCAACACCATCAGGTTCAGATATGACCGATTAAGCTTTTTAGAACAAGTCTTAGGTGATTTAGTGTTCAATTTGGCCATTTATTTTGAGGTGACGGTTACGAGCCCTAAAACCCTAAACCAAGTGCTGTTCACTACGAATCCATGGACAAAATTTGATAATTTTGGTCCCAATGGAACCTGTAACAACCACAAGAAGGAATATCAGCAAAATTGGTCTGGTTAAACAATGAAAACTCGAAGAACAGTCGAGAGAAGTTGATTCGGCCGAAAGAAACACATAGTAGAACCGAAAGAAACTTTTGGGGGAATAAGCTGTTTCGGCCGAAAGAGCACAATATATAGTAAGATTCATTCGGTTGAGAGGTCAACCGATTGAATTCCTTCGCATCAATTTGATTCGGCCGAATGACTCATTCGCATGAGTGAAGTCATTCGGACGAATGAGCCTTTCGCCTGATTCATTCGCATGAATGAACTTTAGCACTCAAAAACACAAATTAATTTCAAATTTGACATTTTGAGCATTTAAATGAGTGCCATTATGAAGATTAGTCTGGTTTGGTGATGGATTCAGATATGATTGAACATCTGAACACACAAATGATCATCTAAAAACAAATTTGAAATTTAAAATCTTTTTGTATTTTTCTGAAACGAAATACAAATGTACAACAAACAAATAAAACTAAAAACAATTATGAAACACATATTTTTGGTGATCAGTCTTTCAAGAAGAAATGACACATACACCTAATCACATCAAATCAGCATTTATGAATACTGCACTTCAGACTCATTCGTCTTATGATTTGATTACTGATATACTTGTCCACTTTAAACCTAACGATACATAATTTCTAAACAAATTAATGATCACTCATATTTTCTGACTGAGTTACCCATTGTATTTAACCAATAAAGATCAAAACCGGTTTATAATTCATCTCTGCATAACTTAAAACCTAACATCATAAATTCTGTTAGGTTCCTATTTATTCTCTATTTGTATTTTTCTTTTTGATTTGTCTCTCATTTTCAACACATTCTCATGGACGGCTTCAGCTAGGTCTTTACAAAGCAATATGTCACGTATACAGAAATGTGTTGACACGATCAACTTGTTCTATCCAAATGGACGGCTTCAGCTAGGTCTTTACAAAGCAATATGGCACTTGTATGGAATCAAACTTATTTTATTTTTGTATTTTTCTTAGCTTATCCTATCTGAATGGACGGCTTCAGCTAGGCTGCAACCTAACAATATCGCACGTGTGCATAATCCGATTTACTTTTATTTTCTTGTGATTCAATCATTCTCATCTGAATTGACGGCTTCAGCTAGGTCTTTACAAAGCAGTATGGCACGTGTACAGACTTGAATTCATGAATCAATGGAAACCTCATTAGATCCTATGATAACAGGTGTATGCCTGATTTGAGTCAAAAACTATTTATCACTTAACTGATTTTCTAAAATGGATCCCACAAATCAGACCTTCTAAGTAATCACAAATAGTCTATACATTTTGTAAAGTCGGCCTATCAGTACATCAAATCACACTTCTCATGTGTTTTCAGTTTATCCATTCACTTTTTTCTTTTAAGACATGATAGGTCAACACATCACTTTCTCAAATAAGACTTTCTTATTTTTACAATTTTTCAAATGTTTTTGGTTTTTCAAAATTTTCAAATGTTTTTGGTTTTCAAAATTTTCAAATGTTTTTGGTTTTTCAAATTAAACTACTTTTTCTCCCCCTAAAAACTTAAAACTAAAAAATAAAACTAAATAAACTAACTAATAAAAGCAATGATCATTTGTTTGATTCAGATGAAGAAATGACTTCATCCTTTTGAAAAACACCATTAGCCGATAACATATATAAAAATCTGGGTTTATCAAAAAGCTTTTGTGTAAAGATCGGCTTTCTGGTGAACGGTGTGAATTTTAACAACATCGATGAGTTTCTTTTCAAAACAATCACGTATGAAGTGATATTTTATGTCGATGTGTTTGTTTTTCGAGTGCTGGACTAGGTTTTTAGTGACAGCAATGTCGGCAGTATTATCAACATAAATAAGAATGTTAGAAAAATGTAACCCATAGTCCATGAGTTGTTGCTGTATCCAGATGATTTGTGAGCAACAACTAGCAACAGCAATATATTCAGCTTCACATGTTGAAGTATACACCGACATCTGCTTCTTGCACTGCCAGGTAACTAACCGGTTTCCAAAGAACTGACATCCTGCAGATGTTGACTTGAAATCTCTTTTACATCCGCCATAATCTGAATCACTGTATGCAGTAAGCTGAAAGTTATCATCATTAGAGTACCATAAGCCAAGATCCGGAGTACACTTTTGATAACGCAAAATCCTCTTCACAGCAATCAGATGTGATACTCTTGGTTTGGACTGATAGCGAGCACACAAGCATGTGGCAAACATGATGTCTGGACGAGAAGTAGTAAGATACATGAGGAATCCAATCATTTCTTGGAACAGAGTGGCACAGATTAACTCCCCCTTTTCGTCTGGTGTAATCCTGTGATTCACAGCCAGTGGGGTACTAGCAGGTTTTGCATCCGACATACTGAGCCGGCTCAGAATGTCACCAACGTATTTGGTCTGATGAATGAAAATCCCTGCCTCAGATTGATCCACTTGCAATCCCAGAAAGAATTTCATCTCCCCCATAAAGCTTATTTCAAACTTGTCTTTCATAACCTTCTCGAATTCCTTGCACAGAGTATCATTTGTAGAACCAAAAATGATGTCGTCCACATAAACTTGCACCAAGAGTAAATCACCATCTTTCTCTCGAATAAAAAAAGTGCAATCAATGACACCTCTTCTGAACACGTTGTTTAGAAGGTGAGTAGAAAGTGTCTCATACCACGCTCGCGGAGCTTGATGCAATCCATATAAAGCCTTGTCTAACTTGTAGACTTGGTCAAGATGCAATGGATCCTCAAACCCAGGAGGTTGATTGACATACACAGTTTCATTGATTACATAGTGAAGGAATGCACTCTTGACATCCATTTCATAGACTTTGAACTTTTTGAAGGATGCATATGCCAAGAATATACGAATTGCTTTAGACGAGCAACCGGTGACAACGCTTCATTGTAGTCAAGTCCTTCAATCTGTCTAAATCCTTGCACCACCAGACCTTCTTTGTTATGCACAATGATCCCGTGATCATCTCTTTTTCAACGAAAAACCCATCCTGTGCCTATTACTTTTGCACCTTTTGGTTTGTCAACAAGTTGCCAAACACCGAGTTTCTTGAATTGTAGGAGTTCTTCTTGCATGGCATCAACCCATGATTCTTCTCTCAATGCTTCAGTGATAGTTCGTGGTTCAACTTGAGAGATTAAGCAGGAATGGGCACAATAATTCACATCAGCAAACTCAAGAATATCTGCAAGACCCCCTGAAGATAACTGATTTCTTGTCTTGACCCCATCTAGTGGACTTCTAATAATGTTCTACTGAGGATGAATGCGATTAGTTCTTCCAACAGGATGAGCAGGAACCTCAACCTGTGGATCAAGGTTGTTCAGATTCAAGTCCTCAAGAGCAGGTACAATGTTGACAACATTTGGTTCGGGGGCAGCTGGTTGAACTGGATTATCATATGTGTCTGAGCTGTCATCATGTATGTGTATGGGAATTGAAGCTGATGAAGGTTGCACAGGTTTATCAGGTGCATTTTGTGCATCATACGTCATTTGAACATCAACATCTTCATCTGAGTACATGGGAGGCATATTGAAAGAGTTGTAAAGATCTGAATAATCAAACATCCAGTCTGGACCTTTCACAGGTGGGGGCATAGAATGTCTTTGAACATTCATGTGGTACCACTCCTCCACATATTGAGTTGATCTATTGTAGACCCTTTTATTAGGAGTGCTGTACCCAAGAAAATACCCTTCTTCCACCTTCTCATTAAACTTGCCTTGCTCGTGTATCTTAAGCATCGTGCACGGAGCACCAATAGCTTCAAGATACTTAAGATTAGGCTTTCTGTTGTGGAGCAGTTCAAAGCAAGTTTTCCCATGTCTCTTGACTATCAAAACCCGGTTCAATGTGTAGCAAGCATTTGCAACAGCTTCATTCAAGAATTGAACCGGAAGGGATGAATCAGCAAGCATAGTCCGAGCAGCCTCAGTCAATGTTCTGTTCGTACGCTCAGCAACACCATTCATCTGCGGGACACAAGGAGCACTGAATTTTTGGACAATTCCACGTTCATTGCAAAAGTTCTCCATATTGTGATTCTTGAACTCTGTCCCGTTATCTGTTCTGAGCATATGGATCTTGAGCTTATAAAGTGATTCAAGTTTAACTACCAAAACTTGAATACACTCGAACGTTTCTGATTTCTCCTTCAGAAAGAAAACCCAAGAATATATGGAATACTCATAAGTGATGACTAAACAGTATTGATCTCCAGCTATACTCTTGCGGTTGACTCGACCAAATAAATCCATATGAAGAAGCTCAAGAGGAACATTGATTGAATGATACTTCTTCAGCCTGTGAGACTGCTTGGTTTGCTTTCCCTTTTTACACGAAACACATATATCAGACAGCTTGAAATTCTTTAAGCTGACACCCTCAACCAAATTGTTGTGTAGCAAATGATTCATCTTGCGTAGACTCAAATGACCCATCCTCTTATGCCAAAGAATAGAATCTTTCTCTGTAGCTTTTGACATAAAACATGAAGCTGAGGAGGATGTTGTTGAAGCTGTAGCCATATTGAGAACATACAAGTCTTGCTTATGGGGTGCAGACATCAGAATCCAGTCTTCAGGAATAATGATGCCTTGTTTGAGAATGTAGCTACTGGAGTCATCAAAAGGAACTTTGTACTGCTTGTCACAAATTTGTGACACTGAAAGTAGATTTTTCTCCAGCTGCTCTACATATCTGACTTTGTCAAAAGAAACTTGGCCGTTAGAAAGAATACCCTCTCCAGTAATGAACCCGCCTTTGTCACCGGCAAGTGCTACATAGCCACCTCGAATTGAATTGACATTGGTGAGCAGCGATATATCTCCAGTCATGTGCCTTGAAGCCCCACTATCAACGATCCAAGTGCTGTTAAGAGCAACAGTTGGGGCAACTTGCACGAACACAAACTATAAGTTCAATTTGGGAACCCAAGCCTTTACAGTCTTGGGTTGATCCAATGAGTCTCGAATCCAAACATCAATCCATTTTCCATCTGGGGTTACCTTTTCTGAAGTGTTTGAAACTGAAGTCTCAGAAAACTTAACTTTCCAGACTGTGTTTTTACTGAAAGAGTTTTTCAAGTAGATGGATGATGGTTTGGATTGATTGACATTAACAACCTTGGGAACATCCAAATTCACAACTTTCCCTTTACCCTTATCCAAAGGCTTGACAAGCTTGGGTTGTTTGGTCTTTGATTGAGATGATTTACAATCAGATTTGACTTGTTTGATAAAATTCTGATTTTGTTTTCTGGGTGGTACAACCTTACGTCTGATCAACTGAGGACAAAATCTGAAAACATGTCCAGGTGAACCACACTCAAAGCAAACTCTTTTGTCTGTGTGACAAGACTGTTTGGCTTTAGAATAAGAATTTTTGATTTGAAAAACATTTTTCTTAGTCTTGTTTTGCATAAAACACAAACCCTTTGTGCCATTAAAAACAGTTGTAGGAGCTCGGAAACAACCCGATTCCAAGGGAAATATGCTTGACAGCCTCTGGGATAGTGCCGAATCCTATTCCAGGGTTTTCCAATCGAAATCAACAGCAACCGTGGTGAATCGAGTGAGAATCAACGTGCGAGTGAGAATCGATCACCATGGGTTGAGAATCGAAGTTGGACGTGAAGAATCGCTCAAAACTTCTAGAGTTTGACACTGGAGTGTACTGGGAAGAATGAGGACTCTGAAAAGTTAGGTTTGAAATGATTTGAACTTGTATTTATAGGCTGTCATCATTCGGCCGAATGAGTAGCCGAAACAACCCATTCGGCGAATGACTTGGCCGAATGGACATGTCAGTCAAATGAGTCATTCAGCGAATGACTCATTCGATCGCCTATGTCATTTGCTAGGGTGTTCATTCGGCGAATGACTTCATTCGTAGAGTCATTCGCCCGAATGGTCAGAGTTCATAATTAAACATTAATAAACCACATCAAACAATCATATAATCAATAATAAACATTAAGAGCAACATATAAAGACAACTTCCATTAATATAACTTTGAACTTTACATGATGATTAATACAAAACTGAACTAGGGACATATAATGCATCTACAAACTCCCCCTTGGACCTAGTTCACTCTTTGGAAGTGTCTTTCTTGAAGTACTTTTCAGAAATGGCTTTCCAGTCAGCTCCAGCATGAATCTTGAATATACTGCAGAGACGGATAACCCTCATAAACTGTAGCGCCTGTACCATGTCCTGTACATCAAAGAAAATCTGATGACGATAAAGTGCTAGGACATCTTTGTGGGACAAGTTAGTCAACCACATTGGCTCAAAAATCCGTACTGTTTCCCACTTCTTATCCTTTGAAAGAACAATCACTGCCTATCCAGTCCGTCCATCATAATACCACCATCGAAAGCCCTTCATAAAGTCTTGTCAGATCTTCCTTAACGGAATCTTCTTCAAAACTCTCCGAGGTAGCCACTTTAGGAGAACTTTGTGCTTCCTGGACTGACCGTCAATCTCAGGCAGATAGTATCTTTCAGGCTGTTGTGGTTGGAAGTTCACCTATTTCTTCCTGTACTCATACTGAATTTGTCGAGAGAACCAGGCTGACATTCCAGAATCTTCAGAATATAGCATCCTCAGACGAGCTAACTGATTGACTTCAAATCCTGGCAACGTCTTAAAATCGTGAGGATGCTTGAAATAGTCAATGCCTCTTTCTCTCTTCACAGCATAGCACCCAAGATCATGGAAGTATGCCCAGCTTAAGATTTGACCTCCAGCCTTGTAGCCTTTGGTCCTGTATACTTTCTTGTGCGTAGCTGGCATCTTCATTGTGCTTTCCCTCTTTAGGACCTCCCAGTAGGCCATCCATTCGTCTTTTCTTTTCTTTTGATCATCTGCTTCGGCTTTGCTAACCTCAACTTGTTCTTCTAAGTATCGGATCAGTAGATCTTCGGTGGCTTGATCAAACTGATCAGTGAAAGTTGGCAGCTCGTCCTCAGCTGATATATACTTTGGATATTCCTCATGTGTAATGTCCTCCAGAATGACCTCATCAACGTCATCGAAAGTTTCTGGAGTTGGCTCATCAACAATAGGAACTGAGGCATCATCAGCAATAACCTCATCAGGGTTTAATCTGAACAACTCAGCTATTTACTCCTTTGATAAGCAATGTATAATCTCTCCCTCCTCCTTGTCATAGCTAACTGAGTGCTGTATGATGCCTTGAGCGTCAAGAATCTTAGTAAGAGTCTCATCCAGCTGACGTCTCACAGGCACAGCATCTACTTCCTCAGTAGCATCTGGTTCAACAGTCTGTGTGGGAGGAGATGGAGGAGGAGCCTTCTTCTTCTTGTCATTTGCCTTCTTGGACCAGATCTAAGATGTAGAAGGGGCTTGATCACCATCATCATCATCATCAGAACTTGATGAACCAGAAGACCCACTTCCTGATCCGTCCTGATCATCATCTTTATCAGAATCTTCATAATCTACTTTCTCCTCATCATATTCTTCTTCCTCTTCTTCCTCTTCCTTTTCTTTCTCAGAATCTAAATCATCGGAGTGAGCAACAGTGCCTTCAATCCTGGGGGTGCTATCCTTGAGACTCTCAAGCTGATAAGCTAGCCTAGCATTCTCAGTCTCTAGGGACAGGATCCGGTCACTGAAATCAGTGACAGTTAACGCCAACTGATGATGCTCATCAATATACTTTAGCAACTGCTCCTCTTGCTGAGCAGAACGAGCCCGTAGATCAGCTCTCTGATCTGTAGCTTGAAGAAACAGAGTATCCTACTCTTCTACCCGCTGTGTGAGTTGAGCGATAATCTGTTCCTGCTCTTTATTCTTCTTTTCTTGTTCCATGTTCCTCTCCATCAATCTAAGTACCATACTGTTCAGTGTGCTTAACTGATCCACAACTGAAACAGTAGGTATGATCGTGTCAGCTCGTGTAATGGAGGGACCAGCAGAAGCAGTAGAAAATATGGGAGTCTGGGCTATAGAGGTGGTCAGAGGGGCAATGGTAGTACGTACTGGAGTAGCCCTTGACCTGGTCAGTGAAGAAACTGAGACAGCTGCTACTGATGTAACAGTAGTTGTAGCAGCTGTTGTCAGTTCTGACCTCCTCTGAAAGAGGAACCTCGATCTCTTCCTCCTGCCAGCTGGAGAAGATGTAGACTGAACAGCTGCAACCGACATAGCTGCAGTGATAGGAGCAGAGGAACGAGGAGGTGGAGAAATGTCAAGCTCATGAATAAATGAAGGATCAGTGATCTCCTCCATCTTAGCTTCACTCCTCTTCCTCTTCCTCTTCCTCTTCGTTAGCCTTCCACCAAGCCAAACACTCTCATACTCCTCATCTGGTGTATCCTCTGAATCGGAACCATCAGCTTCATCAGCACCAGCTTCACCCTCATCATCACTTGAGTCCTCTGACTCATCTCCATCAGCAGCAGATTTTGTGCCAGTAGTATCAAGAGGAGTAGTCACTGTGGAGGTAGTAGTAGCCATGAAGTCCTGCTCCAACAGTGAATCAACATCTACATCCTCATCATCTGCCATGGAAGTACTCACACCTACACTAGCAGTCACACTAACAGCCTCAACTAGGCTAACATCAGCAGTGGTAATAACATCACCAGCAACAGTACTCACAATCAGACTAGCACTTGCACCATCACCACCTGCACCAGCTCCACTATCACCATCATCACCATCATCCCCATCATCACCAGGTACAACTATGTCCTCCACCTCAGAGTCTGAGTCATCATGCCTCCATCTCCTACCAGGTGGAGCAATGTAATCAGGCCTCGAAAGATGACCAAATAATGACCGTAGAGTCGGCTTCCTGTCTTTCCCTCTGTATGACATTACTCTGTTGAGAGTAGTGTCATTCATGTGTTCCAACTTGATGATATCAGCATCGATCTTTGGTAAATCTGGCAACTGAGCATCAATCAACTGCTGCAGAAACCTGGGATACATCAAGAACTTCTTGTCTCCCTTCAGTGCCACATTCTCCTTCATATGAGTGAAGATCATCTCAGAGAAGTTGAATGGCCTGTTAAGCACCAATGCAACAAATGCACATTGTATAGTCTCCCGCATGTCATCGAATCCACCTCTCCTTGACCCGAGACAGTGAATCAGAACATGAGCAAGATACTTGAACTGCGGAGACATATATGCCTTGTTGAGGATCCTCGCTCCTAGATCGCCCTCGTACTTACACCTCATAAAGCAGCCGCGAACTAAGTAGTGATCTAACAAATATGGCTGATCAGGTGAATCATGAAAACCACAAACTCTCCTGATGTGCTCGGCTGATATAACAACATCGTGTCCTAACACCTTGCCTCTAATAACAGAAGGCTCAGCCTCACAATCAATATCTGCAGAAGCCTAGAAATCTTGTTGGTGAGAGTGATATGGCACATGTATAGTAGAAATGGCTGTAAAGATCCTCGAACGCCTCAGAAATGTGATGATCTCTGTGTAGTGTTTGGCGTTCGGAGTGGTGAGATCTAAATGAGCACAAATGTTGTTCTTCGTCACTGACTTGTATCCAGCCATTTTGAACATAAGATAAAGACATGTTAGAACAGTTCAATTGAACAAAATATATAAATCAGATCATAGAATCAATTGCAACAATTTTTTCGATTGAGACTTATTTAGGCGAATGGGTTCTTTGACAGAATGAGCCATTCGCCGAATAAGGTTCAATCATCGAATAGACCTCATTCGCTGAATGAGCTAAAGACAGAAAGTCATCCGCCGACTGAGATTCATTCGCCGAATGAACTCCATTCGCCGAATGGCGTCATTCGGCTGTCTGTTTAAGTTCCAACCACTTTTGACAAAAAATTCAAATCAGCTTCAAAAATTCACACATTCATGTTCAGACACGATCGACAAAGGGTTTTAAAACATGACATTTGTGACAATAAGTCCATTTCGACCATTTATTTCAAAGGCGAAATCAAAAACCCTAAAACCCTAAAATCAGTTCCAGTTTCGATGATTTCACGGTCAAAATTGGTCGATCTTTGATCCACATGTACCTGAGATGATAAGAAACAAGATTATTAGTAGCAGGATCAAAGAAAATCACTAAAAATTGGTGGACCGAAGAGAGAGGTTGTTTCGGGCGAATGTCAACACACAGTAAAAGGCGAAAGTGGTTTTGGCGAATGAGGTACTTCGCCCGAATTACTGTTTATATAGGGTCACTCATTCGCCGAATGTGAATGGCGAATAGGTCATTCGGCATTAGGTCATTCGACATAAGTCATTCGCCGAAAGAGTATATCGAATGGGTCATTTGGTATGATTCATTCGCCGAATGAGTATGTCGAATCGGTCATTTGACACAAGTCATTCGCCGAATGAGTTTCATTCGGTCGAATGAGACATACTCAACACAAAACACAACCAATTTCAAGATTTAACATTTTGATTAGTAAAACAGATGCCATTTATGAAGATATGTCTGGTTGGTTCAGGATTCAGATAAGACAGACATCTGAACCTACAAATGATCATCTAAACTGAAGTTGAACATGTAAAATCTTTTTGTAATTTTCTGAAGCAAAATACGACTGTACAACTAGCAACTAAATACAAAGAAACACATGTTTTTGTGAGAAGTCTATTGAGAAACTAACACATACACCTAATCACATCAAATCAGCTTCACTGAATGTTTCACTTCAAACACACTTGTCCTATAATCATGATTACTGATATATTTGTCCAATCTTAAGCCTGACTTTACATAACTTCTAAACAAGATTTATGATCACTCATTTTTCTGATTGCGTTACCCATTTCATTTAACCATTTAAAGATCAAAATCAGTTTATAGCTCATTTCAGCATATCTTAATACCAGTCATCATAAATTCTATAAGATTCCATTTTTTTATTATATTTTTGTATTTTTCTTGTTCTATCCAAATGGACGGCTTCAGCTAGGTTCGTCCCAGCAATGTGGCACGTGTATGGAATCGAACTTATTTTGTTTAAGTATTTCTCAAGCTAAATACCAGCTTGCTTTAGTTTTTCTTCAAGCTTAATACCAGCTTGTTTTTGTTTTTCTTCAAGCTTAATACCAGCTTGTTTTTTTTTTCTTCAAGCTTAATACCAGCTTGTTTATGTTTGAAACCTCATTTGATTCTATGACGACCGGTGTATGCTTGATTTAAGTCAAAAACTATTTCTCACTCAACTGGTTTACTAAAACAGATCCCACCAATCAAAATTTCAAAGTCATCACAAATTGTCTATTCATTTTGTAAAGTAGGCCTATCAGTACATCACATTATAATTCTCATGTGTTTTCAGCTTTGACATTTACTTTAGCTTCTATGACATGATAGATTAATGTATTACTTTCTTAAAGAAGACTTTCTCATTTTTCATAATTTTTTTAACGTTTTTGAGTTTCTCAAATTTTTAATGTTTTTGGTTTTTCAAATTTTTAATGCTTTTGGTTTTTCAAATTGCATACTTTTTCTCCCCCTAAAAACCTAAAACAGAAAATCTTTTTGTATTTTTGTTTAGAATAATGAAATAACAGGAATACTGAATTAAAAAAAATAACAGAAATAACTAAGAAAAATGATGATCATTTGTTAGATTCAGATGAAGGTAGGACTTCATCCTTTTGGAAAACACCATTAGCCGATAATAGATATAAAAATCTGGGTTTATCAAAAGCTTTTGTGAAAAGATCGGCTTTCTGGTAATCAGTGTGAATTTTAACAACATCGATTAATTTCTTTTCAAAACAATCACGTATGAAGTGATATTTAATGTCGATGTGTTTTGTTTTCGAGTGCTGAATAGGATTTTTAGTGACAACTATGGCGGCAGTGTTATCAACATATATAGGAGTGTTAGAAAAGTGTAACCCATAGTCCCTGAGTTGCTGTTGGATCCAGATGATCTGAGAACAACAACTAGCAGCAGCAATGTATTCAGCTTCACAGGTTGAAGTAGACACCGACGTCTGCTTCTTGCACTGCCAGGTAACTAATCGGTTCCAAAGAACTGACATCCCGCAGATGTTGACTTGAAATCTCTCTTGCAGCCACCATAATCCGAGTCACTATATGCAGTAAGTTCAAAATTATCATCATTAGGGTACCATAAACCAAGATCCGGTGTACCCTTCAGATAACGCATAATCCGTTTCACAGCAATCAGATGAGACACTCTTGGTTTTGATTGATAACGTGCACACAAGCATGTGGCGAACATGATGTCTGGCCGAGAAGCAGTAAGATACATAAGAGAACCAATCATTCCTCGGTACAGAGTGGCATCAATTAACTCCCCCTTTTCATCTGGTGAAATCCCGTGATTGACAGCCAGTGGGGTACCAGCAGGCTTTGCATCAGACATACTGAACCGGCTCAGTATGTCCCCAACGTATTTGGTTTGATGAATGAAGATTCCTGCCTCAGACTGATCCACTTGTAATCCCAGAAAAAATTTCATCTCTCCCATTGAGCTCATCTCGAACTTCTCTTTCATAACCTTTTCAAACTCTTTGCACAGACCATCATTTGTTGAACCGAAAATGATGTCATCCACATAGACTTGCACCAAGAGTAGATCACCATCCTTTTCTCGAATAAACAGTGTACAGTCATTGACACCTCTTCTGAACCCGTTGTTCAGAAGGTGGGTAGACAGTGTCTCATACCATGCTCGCAGCGCTTGATGTAATCCATATAAGGCCTTGTTTAACTTGTAGACTTGATCTCTATGCAATGGATCCTCAAACCCGGGAGGTTGACTGACATACACTGTTTCATTTATCACACCATGAAGAAATGCACTCTTTACATCCATTTGATAAACTTTAAACTTTTTGAAGGATGCATAAGCCAAGAAAATACGAATGGCTTCAAGTCGAGCAACTGGTGCAAATACTTCATTATAGTCCAAACCTTCAACTTGTCTGAATCCTTGAACAACCAGACGTGCCTTGTTTCGCACAATGATCCCATGATCATCCTTCTTGCAACGAAGAACCCATCTGGTGCCTATGACTTTCACACCTTTTGGTCTGTCAACCAGTTGCCAGACACCTAACTTCTTGAATTGTAGGAGTTCTTCTTGCATTGCATCTACCCACGATTCTTCCTTGAGAGCTTCAGTAACAGTACGTGGCTCAACTTGGGAGATAAAACATGAATGGGCACAAAAGTTTACATCTGTAAAATCAAGAATGTATGCAAGTCCCCCTGAAGAAAGTTGGTTTCTTGTCTTAACCCCATCTAATGGACTTCCAATAATGTTTTCTTGAGGATGAATCCGATTAATTCTTCCAACAGGATGAGCGGGAACTTCAACCTGTGGATCAAGATTATTCAGATTCAGATCCTCAAGTCCTGGCACAAGATTGTCAACAGTTGGTTCAGGGGCAGCTGGAGGAACTGAGTTGTCGTCTGTGTCTGAGTTGTCATCATGTGTCTGTCCTGTAGGAATTGAATTGAATGAAGGTTGCACTGGTTCATCAGGTGCATTTTGTGCATCATACATCATCTGAACAGCAACATCTTCATCAGTATACATGGGAGACATATTGAAGGAGTCAAATAGATCAGAATAGTTGAACATCCAATCAGGACCCTTCCCAGGTGGGGGCATAGAATATTTCTGAACATCAACATGGTACCACTCTTCCATATTTTGAGTTGATCTGTTATAAACTCTTTTATTTGGAGTGCTGTACCCAAGAAAATATCCTTCTTCCACCGTTTCAATAAACTTGCCTTGCTCATGTTTCTTAAGCATAGTGCATGGTGCACCAAATGGTTCAAGATACTTAAGATTTGGCTTTCTGTTATGGAGCAATTCGAAGGAAGTTTTCCCATGTCTCTTCACTATCAACACCCGATTTAGAGTGTAACAAGCATTTGTTACAGCTTCATTCCAGAATTGAACTGGAAGAGACGAATCTGCAAGCATAGTCCTAGCAGCCTCAATCAAAGTCCTGTTCTTTCGCTCAGCAACACCGTTCATTTGGGGAACATATGGAGCACTAAATTGTTGAACAATACCTCGTTCATTACAAAAGTTCTCCATGTTGTGATTTTTGAACTTTGTCCCATTGTCGGTTCTGAGTATGCGAATGTTGAGCTTATAAAGAGATTCAAGTTTGGTAACCAACACTTGAATGCAGTCAAACGTTTCAGATTTCTCCTTTTGAAAGAAAACCCAAGAGTATCTGGAATATTCATCAGTGATGACAAGACAGTACTGATCCCCAGCAATACTCTTGCGGTTAACAGGACCAAAAAGATCCATGTGGAGCAGCTCAAGTGGAACAGTGATTGAGTGATACTTCTTTGGTTTGTGAGACTGCTTGACTTGCTTCCCCTTTTTGCAGGATACACAGACATCAGACAGCTTGAAATTCTTCAGACTAACCCCTTCCACCAGATTGTTGTGTACCAGGTGATTCATCTTGCGCAGACTCAAATGAATGACCCATCCTCTTATGCCAAAGAATTGAATCTTTCTCTGTTGCCTTTGACAAAAAACATGAAGCTGTGGAGGATGTAGTTGAAGTTGTGGCCATATTGAGTACATACAAGTCTTGCTTCCTGGGGGCAGACATCAAGATCCAATCTTCAGGGATAACAACACCTTGCTTTAGAATGTAGCATTTGGAGTCATCAAAAAGAACCTTGTAGTTTTTATCACAAATCTGTGTTACAGAAAGAAGATTATTCTCCAATTGCTTGACATATCTGACTTTGTCAAATGAAACTTGCCCATTTGATAAAATTCCCTCTCCCGTGATAAAACCACCTTTGTCACCGGCAAAAGCTACATATCCACCATGAACAGATTGAACATTTGAGAGCAGAGAGATATTTCCAGTCATGTGCCTTGAAGCCCCACTATCGACAATCCAAGAGCTGTTTAGAGCAGCTGTTGGGGTATTCTGCACAAAAATAAAACAATTAGTTCAATTTGGGAACCCAAGCCTTTACAGTCTTGGGTTGACCCATGAGTCTCGGATCATAACATCGATCCATTTACCATCTGAAACAGCCTTGTCTGAAGTGGGTGGAACTGAACTCTCAGACTTTACTTTCCAGACTGCATTTTTACTGAAAGAATTTTTCAGATAAATGGATGATGATTTAACTTGATCAACATTAACCGTTTTGGGAACACTCAAGTTCACCAGTTTCCCTTTACCCTTGTCCAAAGATTTAACCTGATTTGGTTGTTTGGGTTTTGCATGAATTGACTTGGATTCAGATTTAACAGGTTTAACAAGAATCTGATTTTGTTTTCTGAGTGGTGCAATCTTTGGTCTGATCAACTGAGGGCAAGATCTAACAAAGTGCCCAGGTGCACCACACTCGAAGCAAACCGGTTCTCCTTTTTTATGAAAATGTTTTAATTCAGAAAAAGATTGCCTTTTTGGTTTGAAAACATTTGTTTTAGGCGTGTTCTGATTAAAACCCAAACCCTTTTTCCCATTTGGAACAAGATTGTCAATCTTGTTCAACACACAAGCTTCATTTTCTTTTGAAGCTTTCACAAAACCTAAGGCTTGATAAATTTTTGAGGATGAGATTGGGTCGCCCTTTTTTATAACAGGGATTGGATTCTGAGCAATACCACAATCAGATGAATCATCAGATTCATCCTCAGAATCGGAAACCCAATCCTCTACAAGTCCATCCACCGAAGATTCCTTTGACAAAGAGGAACCCTCATCACTAATCATCCCAATCGGATCAATTACTAATGGAGTTATAACTTGAAAATCTTTAACATCTTTGTTATTCGGTGGATTGACAAAGCTGTTTAAGATTGGTGGAGGACATCTTTGATAACTCACTGTTCCCTTACCCTTGTGATCAGCTCCTTTGCTGATCATGTGCTCAATGATATAAGATGCACTCTCATAGCTCTTGAGCTTCTGTCCTAGGGTCTCATAATCACACTCAACTATTGATAACTTCTTCTTTACCTCATTAATGGTATTGAGATAAGAAGTTATAGCATCTTGCTTGTTAAGAACAGCAATCTCAGCCTCATGAAGTTGTCTATTTAAAAGTTCAATTTTAGCTTGAAAATCTTTTTCATTAGCTTTTAAAACTTTGTTAGCATCAATACACTGGTTGAGATCACTAATCAAAGCGGCATTGTGATTTTGATATGAAAGGACCTTGCTTTTAAGGTCAACACAATTAAAACAGATAGAACAAGAAGATGAACAATCATCAGATACCTGATCAGACTGTGAAGTTGCAGCAGGAGTAGCAGATGAGTTTACCATCAAGGCAAACTGAGTAGGAGATTCTTCAATATCAGCATCAGAATCAGATTGAGTGTCAGAATCAGTCAAGCTTTCAGACTCTGATCCAGATGTTTCTTCTATCTTGAGCTGTGCTCCTTCAGCAGTATTCTCTTCAAGTTGATCATCTATCTTCTGGATCTCAGCAACACATGCTTTATCTTGCCCCCTTGTTCAGAATTGAATCTGAAATCCCAATTTTCACCTTCATCCTGCTGTACCATCAAAGCTTTGCCTGCATTTGAAGAACTAGACTGAGCAGGAGAATCAATAGGAACAAGTCTTCTTTCTGTATTTGCTACAGAAGATTTCTGATGATGAAAAGGATTCTTGTTTCCTGCTTTCTTTGGATGTTTGCATTGTCTGGCAAAGTGACCTTTCTCCCCGCAATTGTAACAGGTGACTGAGGCCATGTCAAAACCAAACTTAGACTCCTTGTTCAAGTTGATGTCTTTACCAGTCCTTTTGACAAACTTCTTAGCTCTCCTAACAGCACTTGCCAAAGCCCACATAATGTCAATCCTTTCCATATCATCTGGATATATCTGAGAGTAGTCATCATTTGTCAGATAAGGATTGCCAATCTGTCCTGCTACCAGTCCATCATAAGAACTAACCAAAGTAGACAAAAGACCCATATGCTTTTTAGCAATATCAACTGTAACTTTATCAAAATTCTCTGTCTTTAGACTTGTGACTGGTTGATGATGTTCTTTCTGAGAACTTGAAGAGGAGGATGACTGACTGAAATGAATCTGATTGGAAGATGGAGCTTCAGTAGCCTGAGAAACAAAAGCAGTATTTAGTGGAGCATGTGAAGAGGCTTTCTCTATAGTAGGTGTAGAGTAGTACAATGAAGGATCCTGAACTTGAGCAACCCTCTTAGCTTTCCACTTGTTCTCAATTTCCTGCTCCTTCAATTTCTGGATAAAATCATTGATATCCATGTGTGACATCATTTCATTCTGCTTAAGTACCATCAAAAATGACTCCCATTTTGGAGGAAGAGCATCTGCTAAACACTGAATCTTCTTCTGAGTAGTAGTCTTGACTTCATGATTAAACAACTCACTCAACAGATGGTAGAATCTAGCAATCAAATCATCCAATGATTCATTCCCCACATACATAAAGCTATTGAATTCCTTCCTTAATGCCTTTGACTTGATGTTCTTCAAAGCATCATTGCCCTCATAACGCTGTTGCAAAGCATCCCACAGATATTTAGAAGAAGTAAATTGTCTGAACTGATGAAAAATATTAGTAGCAATAGACTGAGATAAAATAGCATAAGCCTTCTTCTCATAATCATAAAGCTTCCTTTGAGGCTCAGTCATCCGTGTGACTAGCATAGGAGTTCCATCCTCATTCAGAGGCCTCAGATAACCTCCTTCAATCATCATCCACAAGTTAGTATCCACTCCATTGATGTGAATCTCAAATCTATATTTCCAGTGGGGGTAATCATCTAAAGAAAGCAGCTTGGGAGCTTTGTTGGAATTTCCTGTCTCAGTTTCAGTCAACAGTAGAGTCTGAATGCGATGATTCTGATTAGCCATTAGTGCTAAATCCTCCATTTAATCAGGAACAACAAGGTTCAACACTTGGAAAAATTTGCAGACTAATGGCCGAATGAAGCTGTTTGTGGCGAATGTCGGGGACCGAATGCACTGATTCGGCGAATGTGGATCTGAGTATGACTATAAGGGCGAAAGAACCTATTCGGCGAATGAAGGGTCGAATGAGGCTATTCGCCGAATGAGAGTTGAGAATGAAGCTATTCGCCGAATGTGGGTTGAGTATGAGGCTATTCGGCAGATCTGAGGGTTTTAGCAACTAAAATCGCAATAACTTTCGATTTAGACCAGATCTAAGTACCAAATTTGGTACAGAACACCATGATATGATTGTGAACAAATTGGGATTGAAGTTTGGACAAAAACACTACAAAAATCCACGGATTTGGAATGTAACAGTAACTTTTTGGCTAAGGCAATCAGGGTTTCGAGGGTTTCGAAAATACAGACTGAGATCTGATGATTTTGAGTGGAAATCAAGCAGAATCAAGAGCCAAAGCTCTGATACCACTTTGTAGGACCTCTTAGGAGCTCGGAAACAACCCGATTCCAAGGGAAATCTGCTTGACAGCCTCTGGGACAGTGCGGAATCCTATTCCAGGGTTTTCCAATCGAAATCAACAGCAACCGTGGTGAATCGAGTGAGTAGAATCAACGTGCGAGTGAGAATCGATCACCACAGGTTGAGAATCGAAGTTGGACGTGAAGAATCGCTCAAAACTTCTAGAGTTTGACACTGGAGTGCACTGGGAAGAATGAGGACTCGGAAAAGTTAGGTGTGAAATGATTTGAACTTGTATTTATAGGCTGTCATCATTCGGCCGAATGAGTGGCCGAAACAACTCATTCGGCGAATGACTTGGCCGAATGGACATGTCAGTCGAATGAGTCATTCGGCGAATGACTCATTCGATCGCCTATGTCATTCGTTAGGGCTTTCATTCGGCGAATGACTTCATTCGTAGAGTCATTCGCTCGAATGGTCAGAGTTCATACTTAAACATTAATAAACCACATCAAACAATCATATAATCATATAATCAATAATAAACATTAAGAGCAACATATAAAGACAACTTCCATTAATATAACTTTGAACTTTACATGATGATTAATACAAAACTGAACTAGGGACATATAATGCATCTACAACAGTGTTTTCAAACCTGGACCTGACCGGGATTCGGAGTTTTAAACGGTCCGGTTCTAGCTTCAAAACCGTTTTTGGGTGAACCGGCCGGTCGAACCGGTGAACCGGTGGTCGGTCCGAAAAACCGGTGGTCGGATCGGTGATTGAACCGGTTTTTTTAATTTTTTTATATTTTTTTGATTTTATATATATATATTTATAAAATGTTTATAAAATCATCCGGTTCTTAAATCCGGTCAGACCGGTCAGACCTTTGACCGGTAAGGAGACCGGTTCGATGTCCGGTCCGGTTCTGAAAACATTGATTAAAAATAGGTTTGTCAGTCTCTTTGGTCTCACTTGCTTCACCATCCTGTGAAGACTTTACAAAAAAATGGCTTTGGATAACTTTGAAGCCATGTTTGTCTTGGGTAAGATTGGGTCTGCCTTTTCGGCAACAGATGACTGATTCTTGACATAAGACACTTGAGGAGTAACATCAGACTCATCCTCAAAATCAGAAACCCAATCTTCAACTATGCGCTCCACAAAAGATTCCTTAAACATTGAGGAACCCTTATCAATAATAATCCCTATAGGATCAATAACTAATGGAGTTTTCACCTGAAAGTCTTTAATCTCTTTGTCATTTGGAGAATTAACAAAGCAGTTCAAAGCTGAAACATTCTTTGCGTATACTTTCGTATCGACCTGATTGTTAAAGCCTTGAATAATTCAAAATTTTTTTTCTTGGTTTGATTAAGGTTTGGGCAATCTCTACATATATGATAATATCGATCTGATTGCTAAAATCTTAATCTTAATTTATTGTTTCGTTCATTATCTGGTTCACTTGTGCATACGAAAGTATCAACCTTTTACCAAGATGTTGAACAATTTCGACTTGTTTTCTATGTTGTTGTTTTTAAAAGAAATTCTATTTTGATTTTGCATGATCAAACTAGTCACATACTTGAATTAAATTGTCTCAAGAGCATCATTGTTTGGTTAGCAATTCACAAAACGGGGATGTGTTCAAGTGAATGAGGAACATAAAGTCTATGATTGTTTTGGTTCCAATTGATATCTTAACTAAGTGATTAAACTTAATTTCGATTCACATACTAACAATCATCTTTGGATTGTGATTTGCTAATTAAACCATTCATTAATTCAATCATTTTGTGCAGATGATTGCAATAAAATACGATCTCACGTCTGGATCTTTCTCACCAAAAATATGTGTTTGTTTTTTATTCATTTTCATGTTTCTTTTTAGTTTTTCTTTCAAAAATGGTGTGCTTTAATATAAAATTTAAAAATCCAAAAAGATTTTTTTATATATCTGATGTTGAATCAATAATAATTGATTGATTATTTTCAACTCTGAAACGCCAAATTTTGTTTTGTTTGGACTATTTATGATTAAATCTGAAAAGGTCAAAGTGTCAAAGGTTTGTGATAATTTGTGGAATAGGTGTGCCGAACCTATTTTAGGTTTGTTTATAGGTTCGTCCAGAAGGTTTGTTAGGAGGTTCGTTCAAGAAGGTTTGTTCACAGGTTCGTTCAAGATGGTTTGTTCAAGAGGTTTGTACAAAAAGGTTTGTTAAAGGGTTAGTTTAAATTGCTTCGT
Organism: Mikania micrantha; assembly: GCA_009363875.1. Taxonomy (NCBI): domain Eukaryota; kingdom Viridiplantae; phylum Streptophyta; class Magnoliopsida; order Asterales; family Asteraceae; genus Mikania; species Mikania micrantha. The sequence goes on from CM018693.1 coordinate 57,114,115, forward strand.
TCAAATGTTTGATCAAAGGTTCGTCTGAACCTTGTGGAAGTATAAATGCAAAGGTTCGTTTATTTGATTCGTCACTTTCACTGTGATTGCTAGAGACGAACCTCTGATTGTTTGTACCTGATTTTTGAATTTGTGATTGTCTGAGTGTTTGCCATATATCATTGGATTTGTCGTGTTGTCATGATTTAAAAAAGGTATATGGATTGAAATTTCACCGGTTGGATTTGTATAAATCTAAGTTTTAAGTTCCAGTTAGTCGAACTCTTCAAAGTTGAATAAATTATAATTAATCAAAGATTTCTAAAAAGTTCTTTCATTAAAGTTGTTGATCGGTTTATGGCGAACATATTGATGTGATTAATCTGGTCTTATTCATAAAATTTAATTTTGATTTGAATTTCAGACAGGTTCGTTGGTTAACAGGTTTGTTTGACATAGAAAGGTTCGTGGCAAACCTTTTCTGAGTCAATGACTGAACCTATAATTGTTAGAGGTTCGTTTGACCAAAGGTTTGCACCTTTTGACTAGGTTCGTCTGAAATTTAGGTTCGTCAAATGTGAAAATAGGTTTGTCTTAAACTTAGGTTCGTTCACATGTGAAGGTTCGGTTAAGGGCATAGGTTCGCTGGACTTAAGACTTATATTTTTTTAAAATTTTTAATCTTGAATTGAATTATGTTTCTGATATATGTTTGTTTTAAATTGCAGATATGGCAAACTTGGCATTTGGTGATAAACATAACATTTGTGCTTTCTTGGATCTTACAACAAAGAATGGCAAGGGGTTTAGACCGATAATTGAGTTTTTGAGACGATCAAGGATCTACTATGCTATATCTAATCATTGTCACATCTATAGATCTAATATTCAAAGCTTCTAGGAGTCAGCAAAATTGATTACTGTTGATGATGTTTTTGTTATTGAGGCTAGCGTGCTTGGACAAGTGATGATAATAAGTGAAGCTTATGCTCGTAGAGTTTTAAGGTTTGGTGGAGAACTTGAAGGAATGACTTTGATTCCTGAAAGATTTATTAAAGGCTGGTTCTTGAGAATCATATACTTTGGAATATACGGTGAATACTCAATCAAGAAAGGAAAATTGCCTCTCCAGTACAAGTTTCTAGCACATGTATTGCTTCATTGTATGAGTATGAGGAGGGGTACATTTGATGAGTTGAGAGACCTTATGAGATCAGCTATGGTTGCTTTGATTCTAAATAAGCCATTCAACTTCTCTGCAATGATTTTCAAATATTTATCTGATAATATTAATAAAGCCAAGGACAAGTTTTTGATGTATCCAATATTTGTTTAGATGCTTATTGATGAGATATTTCCTGAACAGAGTTTGACAAGAGCTGTAGATTACAGGTTGAAGTTAAAGCACATGTCAGACTCAAGTTTGGGTAAAGTGAAGACATATCAGAAGAGTAATGATGTTGTGCTTACAAAAGATTTAATATGTCACTGTGCAAGAGCTAATTATGTTGCACTACTCAATGATGCATAGAGAAATGAAGATTCTAGTTCTGAAAATGAACACATGGATGATGATCAACCACCACCACCTCCTCCTCCACAAGATCCACAAGTTCAACAAGCTCGTGAACAATCTTCTTCAGTTAATAAATAGGAACAAGAAACTACAAGAGTTACACAAACAACATTGGAACCTTTTCAAGTTATCTATCTTGATCAACCATTTGTTTCTGAGCAAACAACTGATACTGCATCGCCATCAAATGTTGAAGCTGATGATGTTATTGATGAAATGGAACAAAATTCAACTGAATCTGAGATGGAAAATGTGCATATGGGGAACAGAATGGTTTGGCGGATGAAAAGAAATCCCATTCAGCAACAACAAAGAAGAGAAGACCAAGAAGAAAGGAATGATCCTCATTTTGTTATTGGAGAAGATGAGCCAGAATCATATTGTCCAAAGAAAAAGAAGAGGATGGCTAATGTACCTAGAAAGAAGAAAACTAAATCATCAAGGATTATTGTATCTTCTCCAGTTGTTACTTCTTCTGCACCTATTTCAGTTACTACATCATCTATTCCTGTATCTGTTGAAACTACAATGCCTAGTGCATCATTTCATATTCCTTTGTGTGTTGCTTCATTTATTGCACCATTTGCTGAAGCAAGTACAGTTACAACTTCATTTCCAGAGACTTCAGCTTTAAGAGTTGATACGATGTTTGTCACACCCCGGGCCGGCGGGCCGGATCGGAGACCCATCGGGCGGAATAGTCCCGAGGCGTAATTGTAATCGGAGTGATCAGATTTTTATATTGCACATGATGATATGGGAAGTACTAAAATACATTAAATGAATAAAATTAACTTACAACTGTTTCATAATTTAATTCTATTACAGCTTGACTTGGACATCTGGAAAGAGGACCAGATGTCCCACAAGGTTACTTGCACAGACGCAAGTCTTGAATCTTGTATCCGGGCTAGCCAGAGAGATTCCATGCAGGAGTTGTAGGTTCCTCTAAGGGATCCTATCTTTCTCTCTCTAATGTCATCCTGCTTTCCCCTATTCTTCACCTGAGAACATGTAAAATCGGTCAACACTAGGTTGGTGACTCACATTTGTTTTGAAAATATTAGGTTTTGTAAAAAGGTTCAGTGAAAATCTTTCCATTCACATCGGTTTTGAGAGTGATGTTTGAATGGTGCTGAAAACACGAATGAACTACACAAGTGCGTCGGTCTGACCATCGCTACTGACTCCATCCCAAATAACCAAAGTTAGTTTATGTATAGGGCATACGTAGGGTCAAGCTTACCGCCAGCCCAGCCGCCAGCCCACCACCCATTCGATGCTCCACGAGGGTGTCCTTAACGGAAATCGGACCTTGACACTTGTGTATCTCAATTCTTCACGACACGACTGATGATTGTAAAATGTTGTGAGAAAGAAGTGTATGCTCTGTCTCCTGATATAGGAGACATGTTTTGTTAGTTGAAACTCACACAAGTGACGCTTCTTTCTGGTAGTAAACATTGTTTACTGTGTACTTATTTGAAACTCGTTCAAGACCAGGTCTTGAACATTTATTTGATTTGAAAACTCTTGTTTTTGTTGTGTGGTCTGTCCGTAATGTCACCCTTGTGATCATTTACCAACCGTAACTGATATGTTTGTATTATTAGTTCCCCTGGAACTAATCTGAGTTGTTGTGTGTTTGCATGTAACGTACCAGCCTCATCGTTGGAGTTTTGTTAAACCTATGGTACCATCTACGTTACCATCGGTTGACCCGCGTCAACTAATGGTAAATGACTCTGATGTGTGTTTGTTCGAGAATCCCACAATGAATTCTCGATGTGATGTTGTGTGAACGCATGTCCTAGTGAATTACGCTAGACAGATACCATGCAAAAATGTTGTTTGTTTGATGGGGGATTCCCATGAAAATGATAGTCCTCAATTTTGCAATACACAATTCTGCGATTCATGTCCGCTCACCTCTTGGTTGGGCACAAAGCCTCGAACTGTTGTGGTAAACGGACATCTCCTCGATGATTTGTGTTTTGAACCACGAAACTAGTTTGTTGTTATTGTTGATGAAAAGTTGTATGGAGCGATGAACGCTCAGTAAAAGTAACTGAAAACACACTTATACGTATAACATTCGTATAAGTGGTTGAGGGTTGATCCTTTTATTAAAATTATTTGAAAATAACTCTTATTCATTGATCATTTGAAAAAGAGGTTTCATGTTCTCAGCCCCAAATAATTTGGAAGCAAGAAAATTGAAAACAAAGGGATCTGTGAACTCACATGAGGTCTTGGGTCGTCGATGCACTCACTCGGAATGATCTCTCGGTTTGGATCCTGTGTTAAATATTAGTTAGCTAGGTGTTAAGTGATTTTGTGCTCGGTTTTTTGATGTGATTTTGGAAAATGTGTTTTCACTGGTTTTTGTTTGATTAGATTTAAAGTCGGGTCTAAGGTTCGGTTCTATCAATACAAATGGTGTAAGATGGAACTTTCAACACTTAGCCATTTTGGGCTGTTCTTGGTGCGAATGAGTGGTTCGTGCGAATGGCCCTCATTCACACGAACGAATTGATGCGAATGCATACTCTACTTCGTGTCGTCCGTTCGTGCGAACGGGTCTTCATTCGTATGATTGTTCCACACGAACGAACCCATGTCGTTCGTGCGGTTGCTCATTCGCTCGGCAGCCCGTTCGCATGATTCTTCCTCACGAACGAGCTTCTCGTTCGCATGAATGAGCCTTTTGTATGGCTCCTTCGCCTGCAAGTTTGCCAAAAACGCCATTTTTAAAATCAGTGGTTGTTTTTGGTGTTTCTATGTTCGAAATTGATGGTAAAACATTTTGAAGTGTTTTGGTGCTAAGAATCGGTGCTAATACTTACTGTGGAGCTCGTATTTGACCGAAATGGGATGAAAAGGGTTGAAATCTTGAAATGGAGGTGTTGGGGTTGAAATACACATGATTGGGACGGTGGAATGGTCTGATTTCGTGTGTAAATGGCCGAAAATCGGGAGGGGCGAAAGAGAGGTTTGTTTGGGAGAGTTGGGTGAAAAATGGGTTTGAAAAACGTAAGTGTTGCTTTTATAGTTGTCCTGTCGCACGAATCAGTCGTTCGTACGAATGGCTCCCATTCGTGCGAACGAACTGAGACTATAAAAACTTCACAAATTAGACCGATTCGTTGGAATGAGAGTCCATTCGTACGAACGGTTGTGTGTTAAAATTTTGATTGTTTATTAAATTGTTTTGGTGAGATTTTATTTGAAATTGTTATTATTTTACGTCAACTTTAAAGACTCATGTAGACATTTGTATGAATCGTCACCCATATAAACGCCGCGTTGTATTTAATTGCTGACATTGTTTGACACAGTAAAGACTTCATTGAGAGTATTCAAATCTAACAACATATCCACATGGGTCGTCACCCATGTCGACATCTCGTTGGATCGATACTCCAAATATTATCCATTTAGGTCTTGTTCATTTTTTTCTATCACCGGTTGTTTTTCTTTTTCTTATGATTCATGTTCATGTGATTAAGTGGACTTTCCTAACTGTTTTAGGAAAACCCGTGTATTTTTATTGTCGTTTATTATTGTTACTTTAACTCTCGTAACACTATGTCTTACACTGTGATTGTGTACACCATTGGATTTCTGACTCATGGTTGCTCGGATGCCGTTTGTCACAATGTTTGAAGGTTTAGATGATTTGGATTTAAATTTCTCCTTGGATTATGATGATCCAGAGTTGAGACGTAGGATATCTCTTTTATCTCAAGAGTTTGACAATTATAAGAAGCAGAAAGAGAAAGTTGATTCTGAGCAATCGTCTTCCTCTATTCAGAGTGAAATGGATACAATGAAGCTTCATATTACTCAATTACAGAGATGGAGAGAGGAGGATCAAAGAGAAAGGGAGATTTTGAATGATAGAATTGTTTCTTTGGAAAGAATTGCTCAAGAACAAAATGAAAAGATAGTTAATCTTGAGGAAGAAAATCAGTTGTTGAAGAAAAGGATAAGTGATATTCAAGGCGAATCTTCTACAGCCATTCACACTGAGCCAAGAATTGATGATAATGTAGAATTTCATGTTTCTGGAGAAAATGTTGTTGCTCCTGATGATGTTAATATGGAAGTTGAAGATGATGAGGAAAAAGTAGATTATGAGGATTCTGATTATGATGAACATCCAGGATTTGATACTCATCTTGATGATGATGGTGATGGTGATGGTGATGATGGGGTAGCTGGTGCTAGTGGATCAAATGAAATAAATTCTGTTACTAGTGCGATTGTGATTTACAATCCATCAAGAATTTCTTTAGATGTGAATCCTGTTTCTACTGTTGATCCAAATCAAGAAAAAGACTTTGAAGAAATTGAGATTGAAGATATTACTGACAAGGAATGTCAAGAGAAAGTTATTGATGAGACATTACATACACTTGTTGATTTGTTCAAACAAACTAGAGTAGAAGAATTACAAAGAAATTGTCACACCCCCACCTCTCGTCACCTGTTGATGATGTCACTAAGAAGGTTGCGGAAGCATAGGGGTGATATCTCAGAGATGAGGTGTGACTTACTTGATCCGGTATCACAACACACAGATTAACTTAAAGTAAATACATTACCAAGGTTTCATCCTTACAATCAACAGTACAGTTCATAAACTAAGTTTATTTCATGACTACTTATTTAATTACAATTATATATATATAAGGTGCATCCTCACACGACAGTCACTGTCTCCCTTCAAAAAGGTTTAGATTTAAAACGTCAGCACAAAGCTGGTGAGTTCGTAAAGTTCATGTTCAACAATATGATATGCAATACAAGTTCTCAAAATATTTAGTTCCAGATAACCATGGTACCTGTATCTTGTTCCTTTCGGACGTTCTGTTTTATAAGATACTACCCGTCGGTAACATCTTAATTGCCTCATTATCTTAATGTCTATCACAACATTAAGAAGTTCTAAAAACAGGTAACAAACATTCATAGCAAGGGGAGTTGCAGCTCCTAGCAAATGGGTTGTCAGCCGATAGTACTATCATTGTTCCTTGTTCGGCCCCACATGGGTTCACTAGATACAGTTCAAAAATGAGGACTTTTAAGTTCCGTGATAGTGTTCTGTTCTCCAGGAAAAATCCCATGAAATCACAAGTTCTCAACAATCACATGAAATCACGCAGATAACAGTGATACATATCATATGTTCAATAAAAGTTCCACAGTGTTACACCGATGTTTATAAATGATTAAAAAGAAAAGGGGTTGTACGAAACTCACCTGATAAGTTACAAGTAGCTGAATGTCACATAACTGATAGTAATAGAGCGATTCTGCATTTATTTATGTTTAATGAGTTATTTATGTTTTAACTTACTAATTAGGTCTTTCTGAACGTCCAATGTCAAAGACATTGCCTTGAAAGTCATCAAACCGATATTAGGTTTTTAATTAATTAATTTAACGTTATATCATGCAATGTATGATAATTTAGGAACCTATACTGATTCAGGTTCCTAATACAAGGTTGATGACACACTTGATTAATCTGAATATTCTCAGATTAACCAAATAGTTAATGTTGTTGATTATAATGCTAAAACAGTTTCTAGACAGATTAATGGCTTAGGAATGATCAATCCTTGCTATTGATTACCCAAATATCATGAAATATCACAATGTAGCATTAGAATAGTTTTAATAACCATGTTTAACATACTAATCTGACTGTTATCATAAACATCAGATAATCGTTCCAATGAGTATGTTAATGATTGTGATTAGTTTGAAACATTTGGATTTAACCTTTCATTTCAAATATTAACCAAACTAATCACCTACATTGTCATAATCATATGGTTTAAACCATTATAATCATGAGTATGATTTCATGCAAACCGGGCATTGCAACGGATCAAAACAAGGATTTACCCGTTAAAACATCGTGTTCTTCGTTTATAATCAATCCTAGCCATCATCTAGGCAATAATCAACAACCCTAACTATATTATTACGTTCAAAATCAAGATCTAATCAATCATTATCAAGCTAGAAGGTTAAAACGAACCGTTACCTAATCAGAAAAAGTTCTGAGTGTAGAACGATGATCAGGACTCGCAGATACGAGCTATAGCGCGATCCGGATGATTTTGTGGTTCAAAACCTGAGTTTGGAGGGTAAAAATATGGTCTGGAAGTGTTTTTGAGCGTACAAGATCGAGATGAAGAAAAATAATACGTTCCGGATGAAATCTGATATTTTAAGGGCATCCACCGCCTCAAAGCACGCTGGGCGCACCACCCCAATTAGGCGTGTGGCCCCAGGCGTACCGCCCCAGCCCCTTTTTTGCCAACTTTTTGATTTTATCTTTGTTTCGCGATTCTGGATAATCCGTAACTTCGTTTCCCGCACAGTTTTCGCCCACGTTTACCATTTTTTGCATACTATCAACTTGTAATAATTACAATAGCTAAATCAACGTAGATTTCTTGAATGACCAGATGTGCTCATGCTATCAATGACGTAATTTTCAACTGCAATTGTCACAGTCTCCTCCTGTTAGAAAAATTTCGTCCCGAAATTTAGTGAAGACTTACTTGATGACAATCGTTTATGAGAACAGGTATGGGTACTTTGCTTTCATTTGATCTTCACGTTCCTACGTATACTCAGGTCCACGTTGTGAGTTCCATCGAACTTTAATGATTGGTATGCGACTACGTTTCAATACTTTTATTTCTCGGTCCATCACCACTACTGGTTCTTCACTGAACCGAAGTTTTTCATCAATTTGAATCTCTTTGAGAGGAACGATCAATGATTCGTCCGCTAGGCACTTTTTCAGATTTGATACATGAAAAACATCATGTATATTACTGAGTTCAGGAGGTAACTCAAGTCTGTAGGCTACCGATCCAATTCGTTCAAGAATTTTGAATGGCCCTACAAATCTTGGTGAAAGCTTACCTCTTTTCCCAAATCTGAAAATGCCCTTCCAAGGTGAAACTTTCAACATTACTCGATCACCTATTTGAAATTCTAGAGGTCTACGACGATTATCAACATAACTCTTTTGACGATCGCGAGCAGCTTTAATTCGTTCTTGAATGAGGGCGATCTTATTAATTGTTTCTTGAATGAATTCTGGGCCTATGATCTGACTTTCACCTACCTCTGACCAACAGATAGGTGATCTACACTTGCGTCCATAAAGTGCTTCAAATGGAGCACATTGAATACTGGTATGGTAGCTGTTATTGTATGAAAATTCAACAAGTGGAAGATGAATATCCCAGCTACCTCCAAAGTCAATCACACAGCTTCTGAGCATATCTGCAAGAGTTTGAATCGTTCGTTCAGTCTGCCCGTTTGTTTGTAGATGATAAGCTGTGCTCATATTGATTTGTGTGCCCAAAGCATTCTGAAGAGTTTGCCAAAATCGTGACATAAATCGACTATCTCTGTCAGAAATTATAGAGATTGGTACTCAATGTCGAGATACAATCTCATTAACATAGAGTTTAGCGAGTCGATCTATAGAATAATCTTCTCGGATGGGTAAGAAATGCGCAGATTTAGTAAGGCGATCAACAATAACCCATATAGAGTCATGATTACGTGATGTTCTAGGTAGTTTAGTAATGAAATCCATAGAGATCTGATCCCATTTCCACATGAGAATCTCAGGTTGTTGCAATAACCCAGAAGTTCGTTGATGTTCAGCCTTAACTTTGAGACATGTTAAACATTGATCCACGTATTCTGCTATGTGTTTCTTCATTCCAGGCCACCAGTAAAAATCTCTAAGATCTTTATACATTTTATCAGCACCTGGATGAATAGAATACCTGGATTCGTGCGCCTCATCCAAGATAATTGTTCTAGAGTTACCGAATAAAGGAACCCAAATTCGGCTTTTGAAATACAACACTCCATCAGTCTTGATTTCGAGCTGCTTGTCTGTTCCCTTTAGTTCCTCAGCAGAATAGTTCGTTGCTTGTAAAGTTTGTTGCTGAGCATCTTTAATCTGAGGAATTAGACTGGTTCGAATAGTCATTCCTAACGCTTTCACATGTAAAGGTTTGACTCGTTCTTTGCGACTTAAGGCATCTGCTACGACATTCGCTTTAGCTGGATGATAACGAATTTCACAGTCATAGTCGTTTAAAAGTTCTACCCACCGCCTTTGTCGCATATTCAACATTTTCTGATCTAGAATGTGTTGAAGACTTTTGTGATCAGTGTATACAATACACTTGGTTCCATATATATAATGTCTCCAAATCTTGAGTGCAAACACCACTGCACTAAGTTCTAGATCATGAGTGGTATAATTCTTCTCATGTACTTTCAGTTATCGAGAAGCGTAGGCAATTACTTAATATTTCTGCATTAACACACACTCAAGACCTTGACGAGAAGCATCACAATACACTATGAAATTATCAGTACCTTCCGGTAATGCCAAGATAGGTGCATTGCAGAGTTTGTGTTTCAACAGTTGAAACGCCTCCTCCTGTTGGGAACCCCATATAAACGGTTGATTTTTCTGTGTCAATGTGGTTAATGGCAAGGCTATCTTTGAAAATTTCTTAATGAATCGACGATAATAACCCGCCAGTCCTAAGAATTGACGTATTTCAGTTGGGGTTCGTGGTGTTTCCCATTGCTTCACAACTTCGATCTTACTGGGATCCACTTGAATACCGTATTCATTTACTATGTGCCCAAGAAATTGAACTTCTCGAAACCAAAACTCACACTTTGAAAATTTGGCATATAATTTCTCATGTGCCAAAAGTTCTAAGATTAGTTTTAAGTATTGAGCATGTTCTCGATTCATCAGATCCATGAAAACTACAGGTGCATTCGTTAATCCAAACGGCATTACTAGAAATTCGTAATGTCCGTATCGAATTCTGAAAGCAGTTTTAGGAACATCATCATCATGAATTCGTAATTGATGATATCCAGATCTTAAATCGATTTTTGAAAAATAAGTAGCGCCTTGGAGTTGATCAAATAGATCATCTATTCGTGGCAATGGATAACGGTTTTTAATTGTCAATTGATTAAGTTCCCTATAGTCAATACACCTACTGAATGAACCATCCTTCTTTTTCACAAAAAGAGTTGGTGCTCCACAGGGTGAGAAATTAGGTCTGATAAAACCTCTATTTAAAACTTCCTAGTTAATATAAAAGTTCTCACATTTCAGGAAGTACTAGGAGATAACGATCTTTTATCAACTTACCATTAACAAATTTAATGGCACCTGATCTATCTAGGTACGTAGCAGCTAATGCGAGTAAAATGATCATTCTAGGGAGGTAAAATTCTTATTTATCCCCATATAAAAAAATATTGATTGTTAAGAAGAGACGTACCAGTGACAATATTTGCATCATACCTTGCCTTCGTTGTACCAATCTATAAAGCTCTTCCCCAATCTTCATTCCTCTGATTAGTGTTATTGTTATTCGGACAGTTTCTCACAAAATGGTCGGGACTTCCACACTTGAAGCACGTCCGGTTTGCTTGAGTGGTTTGTCGTGCTGCTTGATTCGGTTGACGAGCATGCATGTTACAGTATCTGGTATAGTGTCCGGTTCGATTACAGTTTGCACATATAGGACATGGTCCTATGTGATGAAAAGGACACCTGTTGCATTTGGGCGCTTGCGCACTATATACTTTCCTTTCCAGAAGTGTCGTACCATACCTTTCCACAATTGGTTTGCTCTGGCTAGCTTCAGCCGGAGCTTTGGTTTTGTTAATCTGAAACCTCTTCCTTTTTTTGTTCCTCTTGTGTTACTAGGTGCCTAGATCTTAGTCCCACTAGAACTTTCCTCATCTATCATTGTTAGAGTACTATTTCTTATTGCCTCATCAGTAAATCTATTGGCTAAGATAATGGTATATTCTAAAGTTGTGAGTTTGGCAGCAGCTACCATTTCTCGGATTTGAGGAACCAAACCTCGAATATGCTTCTCTACCAAGACTAGCTCAGTAGGAAACATGTCAGGAAACAGACATGTGAGTTCATGAAATCGTTCCGTATATTTCCAACACTTCGCACCTATCATTGAAAGATTCAAGAACTCTTTTTGTAGTTTCATGATTTCGGTGGCTGGGCAATATTTTGAAATAATCAAGGTTTTAAAATCCTTCCAGCCCATTACATCAACAGTGGCCGTACCCAATAATCTTACCTGGTAGTCCACCATGTCAAAGCTGAGTCCTTAAGAGAACAAGTAGCATATGCTACTTTGTGCTCTTCTAAGCACTGGCTGATTTGAAGTTTTGTTTCCATCTCTTTGATCCATTTTAACAACCACTCAGCTCCTTCCTTGCCAGTAAAATCTGGAGGATTATAAGTTTCAAAGTAGTTGTATGTACATCCATGTGGTGGAGAATCTAAAACTGTTATGTTCATACTGGTGGTAGTATAAGTTTCTGTATTCCTATGAGTAATGTTGCGCTCTATGTGGCTTCCACATGAGCTACCAGTTATATTCTGCTAATATTGAGCCAACATACTTGGAATAACTGCCACCAGTTGCTCATTTACAATTCGAGCTATCCTTGTTTCATTTAGTTCAGATCCACTAGCAACCGTAGGTGGAACCGTATTCGTTTCAACATTCATGGGTAGAGCCCTGTTTGTTTCCGAATTGACACGTGGATCCCGATTTGTTTCTACATTCGCAGGTGTGACTTGTTCTGGTTCAGGGTTAGTAATGTTCTTGGTAGCTTTCTTAGCTAGTCGACCTCTTTTAGGAGCCATTCTTCTGCTCACATGCAGACAAACTCAGGTTAATTCAAGAACATTAAAGATATAAACCAATTCATCACATAAATTTAACCATATTTAGTCATACTGACATTCATGTTAAAATGTGATTATATTAATTATAGTATAACTACATTGATATAGTTCAGACATGTTCTCTGTTCACCGAAATCATACAAATGTTCGTAGTTATACTTAGTCCTGTTAATTCAAAAACATGTAAAATATTAGCAGCATTGTAATATGAATATGTTATCATACATGTTTTTGATATATTAACATACAGGACACTGATAAGTTCTCACACAAAAAATGTTCTCATAGTTCTGTGATATATTGCCATACAGGCAATAGATATGTTCTCATACAAAAATGTTCTCATGTTCTCGTACATAAATGTTCTCATGTTCTCTTACATAAATGTTATCATATAGTTCCTTTTATTAGTTAATTATAGTTCATACAAGTTTGATATTAGTAAATAGTTCACACATAAGGTATTCAGGGATGATATCGTATCTAGAGCATTCACCTGTTTCATAAGAATCAAGTGAAACATAAGTATTTCTAATACGGTAGTACGGATGTACTCTAGAATAGTACAGGACTGCTGTATCTCATGGCGTATACTCTGTAGATCCTAGTTAGCCTGCTAAAGCCGTGTTCATAGCTCTGCCTGGTGGGCGGATTCTCCCAACTCCTGAATAGTGTTAAGCACGTCCTTCTGTGCCAGCTGTCATCATGGAGGAAAACCCGTAGTCTTACGTAGCTGGTACCTGTGGTACAGACTAGGAAGTAGCCGACGATGCTTCTGATGAATCAGAATCCGAGCTCCAACTAGAGCTAGGCGTATCATCAATTATCATGTATGAAAATCTCTGATTAGTATCATGAAATAAATATTGAATAATAATCTATAATACTATATAATGAGTATTAGAGAGAGAAGATTGAAAACTCTTAAAATTAAGAAATGTACACTTGATTAAGCATAATGTACAAACACTTTATGCATAAATTCTTAAAATCCCATATCCCAATTTCAAAGAGTTGTAGAAGCTCTGCACTTGCTTTCCTTTTCGTTTGAAGCACACATACACTAAATCAGCAATTTTCTACCACAATATCAAATTTGCAGTAGTACAACTCTTGATTTCCACCATTCAAAATTTAAACGCAACTCCCACTAAAAACCTAAAAACCCTAAAATCAGAGAGTTTTATCGCCTCTTCCATTCTCTTCCATTTCTAAATTCAAACCTGTGAGTTCCTAATCCATGGATCTGCTTCGTCTTCAAATCTCGACATCAGAACACCAGTGTCCGCAGTAGCCGTGGTGGTGACTTCATGCTTCTGGTCCTCTCTAACATGGTAAGTGTCTCGACTAGCTCCCATCTTCCTTTGTATCATCTCCTTCAACAATTTCTTTATCATCTGACTCAAACATTCCTCTGTAATTTCTTTAACAGTTAAAGCTATGGCTCCTCCTAAACCTGGTGGTCAATCCAAAACGGGTACTCAATTTCTTCTTCAAAATCAAAGCTTTGATGGTGAGAAAAAGGAAGAAAACGATGGGTGCATCCAGCGAACCCGACAACCCTTGTCGGGTCTGGTGTTATTGGTTGCTCTGATGGTGGTAATAGGTTTTTTCTTGATTTGTTTTCTTTCACTATCTCTAACAGGTGATCGCGCCTACAGGTTTTGTTTGAAAAAATCATGACAAAAATTGTTGTTGTAGGAAGTAAAGTAGGCAAATCGTCAAAGCTTCTTCGTTAATGAAATTCAACCCTAGCTAATTGCTCTTGTGACTTGATTCTTCGGGCGTCTAAGAACATAATGTCTCACATTCTTCTGAAGTGGTTTGAATGTACTGTTCTTAATCTTTTCGGACTTGTATTTTGATTACGAGTTGGTTTTAAAATGCATTTGATTTTCTTCATGGGTTGGAATTTTATTAAATCATCATAGTTTCTGGATGTGATTTGAACTAGGTCTTGGATTCTTGATTAATAACGAATTATTTTTGTTTTGTTCTTGGTTTATTAAATTTAATTACTGAAATTTTGCATATTAAATGTTTGATGACAGGAACTACAAATTTGGCTACTTCTTTTCAAAGTAGTATGATTTGATTACATTGGGTGGTATAGTTCTTCATTATCTATTGTTTTTTTTTGTAAATTTATCAAGGTTTTTGATGGTAAATGTGACACACGGCAATTTCAGGTAAATTGCGACTCTTACATTCTTTACATTTCACATTCATACTTGTTGCATTTCATTTAATTATGTTTAATTAGATGAGTTGAACACAAACAACTGCGAAACGATAGTTCGAGGAACTATCGAATCATACATTTGCACATTGGCTTTGGAAACCAAGGGTGGCAAACATAACACTAACACAAAACAATAATTCGGGGAATTACCGAATTGTGCATTACACATTGATTAGGATTAATCAAGCGTGCAAACACTTCGTAAGACACGAGCTCAAATTATCAAAGATAGTTCGAGGAATTATCGAAACACACACGAATCTCACGAACGTTGGTGACCAATCAAACCTATGTGCTATTTTATGTTTATGTGCTTAAACATGTATTAGATGTTTAGGATAAGCGTTAGGAATCGAGTATGAGCGAAATCAAACCATCGTAATCGAAAAACAAGAAAATGGACCCGTCGCGGTACGCGAAGAACCCTTGGCGAAAGGCTTCGCGATACACGAAGCAAACCGGGAGTTGAGACTCCCGAATTCCATCGCGATACGCGAAGATGATTTTGATCGGCCTTCGCGGCACGCAAAGGCCATGCAGATCAAAATCTCTTATTTAAACAACCCGTTTCATTTGAGTCGAACTTCTTCCATTTTCTCTGACTTTCTCCACTTATAGTCGACCAAAAACCTCTGTAAACAACACCCAAACCTCCTGGAATCATCATTGAAGCTCTTCCTTGCAACCTTGGAGTGATTTGAAGCCATTGAAGCTCAAAGGGAGTTCTTGGAAGCCATCCACAAGCTAGGAGCTCGTCATCAGCCACCATCTGAGTTCCATAACCTGTCCTAGCACGAATCTACGCCTCTAAGGTAGTTTTAAACGTTTTCCTAGTGTTAGATCGCACATGCAATGGGTAAAAACCCACATGCAACTCCATACGGTTATCGTGCACGAATGTGTTGGTGGTTTGATGAGTATTTGTTGTAGATTTACTGATTTGATAGTTTAGTGATGTTGGATTTGAGTTTGGTTTAGTTATTGTTTGATTTGGTGATGATTTTGGTACACTTGCCATAAAAGGAAACTTTTATGAGCAAGTCTTGGATTTGTGATTATCTAGACATGTTAGACATGTCTAGAAGTTGTTAAATGTATATTGGAGTGTTTAGAAACACATTTGGATGTTTGATTTGGTCAAAATCATGGTTTTGTATAAACTTACTATAAAAGGAAACTTTTATAAATCAAAAGAGGGCGTTTGATGTTTTTGAATGATTTGATGAACTTTGATCCTTGAAATATGTTTAGAAATGATTTTTAACATATGTGGAAACTTGGATTTGTGAAAACGAACTTTTGAACGGATACTTTCCAAATAAGGAAACCTTTATTTGGGCAAAACGACATAAATGGTGATTTATGCGCAAACGACATGTTTTAAAGGTTTAAACGTGTTTTATAATCATATTAGAAGTATTAACTTTATGAAATGGGATTTCATAACCACATTTTCCTAAATTGGAAACTTTCTAAAAATAGTAACTTGTGCGATTAGAGTCATAGGATGCATTTTGGTGTCTTATGTGCATTAAGGCACATAAACACAACAGTCGTGTCACCAACGATTCGTCGAGTCTCACTAGTCAACACACGCACTCGGTTGAGCACACCGACACTTAGAGTTGTATGGATTACAACACACCACAAAACACATACTCACACCTATATGGTTATAGGTGCATACTAGCAGGTGCTAGCTTTCGAAGACGCGAACACACTCACAACCGGAACTACTCTATCAGGTGAGTTCACGGCCCCTTTTTCTATTTTCTACCTTTGGGGGAGAAAACATAGCATACAAACTACTTTTGTCACACCCCCTGCGCCGCGTGCGGAATCCACGGCGCGGTGACGATCGATGGTTGAATCATGCACAAGTATTGAATAAGAACAACCACAATGTGTTACTAGATTTCATAAAGTTTAGCCAGTTGTTTAATTACAGACATTCTATCTATCTACCAAAAGAGTGACAACTACAGACCCAAAATATAGTTTACAAAATAAGACTTTAAACAAGAAAATTAAACAATCAAGATTAAGTGTGTTTCTAAATCCATCCTAGCTTGTTTCTTCATCTTGTTCTATCTTAAACGGTCTCCTTAGTTGTCCTTTAGAATGTCTTAAACCTAATTACCTGAAACACGTGAAAAGTAACTGTCAACTACAAAAGTAGTTGGTGAGAACAATAGGTTTAACATTTGTAAATATGAAACTGCATTGTAAGGCATATGTATGAAACAATGAATGAAAATACATGGATGGTTGCAACCCAAACTAACATCAAGTATGTAAAACGTGTCCAAACAGTCATCAGACTGTTTGCTAGAAAACCAACATATAATCAAGTCCCAAACTGTGTTTGGAGTTAGAAAATTTGTCAGCAACCTTGATATAACCATTCGTAACCAAATCCTGCAGTTAGCTTTTAAAAAAAATTTAAAAGCTAACTCCAGAACTTGGTCTGCCCAATTGTGTCCGCTTTCCCTTGTTGTGATCACCCAGTACTAACGCTAAATGAATATGTAACTTGATGTGTGTATAAGTTTGTTCACAACGATGAACACCATGCTTTTGAAAACTTGAATTGAAACCCTTTGATTGAATGCCTTGTTTGAATACCATGATTTGAAAACCTTGCTTGAATACCATGAATTGAAATCCTTTGATTGAATACCACTATGAAACCATTGATTGAAAACCTTGTATTGAAACCATTAATTGAATACCAAAGATAGTGTCCTTGTATAATAACAAGGTTTATAAAATATTATCTTGTCAAACACAATTCTTAGTAAAAGAGTTTATAAAACTTATTCTTTAAAAGAGTTTAACATTTATAAAACTTTTTGCGAAAAACAGGTATAAAACAATTTAGAGAACCTTTTATAAAACCTTTTAGTAAAATATGTTTAACCGTATATAAAATCCTTTAAGACAGTTGATAAATCCTTTAAAACAGTTGATGAATCAGGTGAATTTGTACAATGAACCTGTAATGTTTGTAAAGTAACATAAATCCTGTATAATGAAATATGTTTGTAATAAGAATGTTTGATCATGTGTTCCACCCCAAAACAGTTGTAAAACAATAAAAGAGGGGCTAATGTTCTCACCTGTCTGCAGTAGACTATGAACTATAACAAGTAGCAAGTAGCAAACAAGACCTCTAGCTGGTTCCTATATCATTGTAATCATACATAAGATATAAGATTTATGATTGTATAGACTTTGACTTATTGATTGACTTGTTATATCTTGAACTTGATTAATTCTTGAATACTTGTTCCCATGTTTAAGAATGTTGTGTGAATTTGAACATCATGATTGATTCACTTGATTGATGAAAAGAATGTATCATGTTTCTTTTATGCACAAACTTGTTATGCATAAAATAACATGTGTTTGGGAACTTTGATAAGCCTTGTTAAACATGTGTTTGAAAAGATGTTCCAATTGTTTAAGTCTTTATGATTATGACTTGATCTCATAATTAGGTTAAATTAAACCTAAGCCAAATAAGATCGTTTCATAATTATTTGATTAATAGGCCAAGATTGGGCCGAGATAAAATCCCATGGGCCAATCTATTCCTATTGGGCTTAAGAATAAATATGTTGGGCTTGAGTTGAAATCATGTTGAGCTAATCAATAAGCGTTTGGGTTAGCCAATCGGGCTACTTATGACTAATGGGCTGAGAATACTATTTAGCTTGATCAAATCATGTGGATCAAATGGAATGGCATGGACCGAACTAAAGAAAAACTGGGTTGTCGACCGGTTTACAAGGGTGGCAGCGAACCCTTGGGTTCGTTGAATCTAGGTTCGTCGGTGGTTCAGGGTTCGGCCTCCATGCAAGGGTTCGTCACAGTTGATGGTTCGTGAAGGCCATGCAAGGCTCGGCTGCTTGATTAAGGTTCGTCGATCCAGGAGGGTTCGGCCAAGTAAAAGCTTCGGCTATGGTTCGGTGGTCTAGTAGGTTCGTTTGCTCAACAAGGGTTCGGCTCATGCATAAAGGTTCGTGGAGCTGATGATGGTTCGTCTGAGCTCGAAGGTTCGTCGCTAGGGTTCGTGAGTCAAACATGGTTCGGCTGATGATGTTGATGAAGGTTCGTCGCCATGCAAGGTTCGTGAGGCCCCCTAAGGGTTCGGCTGGTGATCAACGAATCATGCAGGTTTGTTAGGGTTCGCCGAGACTCCAAAGGTTCGCAGCTCATATCTGTGGCAACAAGGTTCGTCCCATGCTCGCCCAGCTCTTTTTCCCGAACCTGTCAACCTCTATCACCATCATCTTCATCAATTTAGGTGGTTAAGAACTCGTCTACAATGCCGTGTCATACAACACGTAATCCTCGAAGGTATAGTGGTCGTGGAGGTGGATTTAGGACCGGCTAACATCAAATTCGAACAACACAATGCAAAACCCCATTTTCGTGATCTTTCTCGAAGCATACCTCGATTTTGGCCGGATAAAACTTCAGATCCCTTGTACTTCTGTGTAGGGAATGTCGAGAGCTTCGCGTAGGTTCAAGAATCATCCATTTTCATCAAGAAACGAAGAAGATATGGAGGTTTTAGTGATGTTTTCTAGTGAGAGAGTGGGATTTCCAAAAATCTAGAGAGAGAGAGGGTTTGTGGCTGAAATAAATGAGGGAAAAGCCTTCTTCAAGGCTTTTATACTACGAGTGGTATTCGGGTTCGTTTCGGTTGCTCGGTTTGCGTTTTTAGAACGTAACATGCATTTTACGTGTTTTAAATAAAATAGTTATTATTCTCATCATTTTGATGAGTTTCAAAATTGTAAAAATGTAAAATAATTTATTTCACTTATTTTTACTCTTCGTTCGTTGCCAGATCGTTAAACTAACACAATTACGTGTATACCCGCAATCGCGTACATTTTTCGATCGTATTATTTATTTATTGACGTTTACTCGTAATTATAAGTTCAGCATTCGTATCGTTATGGATCGTCACCCATAACTATACACAGTCTCGCTTACGCATTACGATTTTGTTTGATTTATTCGCTTCTCATACTATTCGTCTAATCACTACGCACTAACACTATCCCATTACACCGAACGCAGTATATATATAGGGGATACCCCAGAGTTCAGCTACCTACCTTATCTGACGCCGTCCCACCACTGTTTCGATATAACACGATACTGCTCTTGCCTAGCGAAGTCGACTGTAAATAAATAATACATACTTGTTCCTATTAATTAAAATCCTACCACACACAAACACAATCATGAACATATGAATCACATTGACTGATTGGACATACATACACATTGTTTTAACACTGTCTACGACTACCATGACTAAATGTACAGATGTTACAACTTTTGAACTACAACATTTCTTTTGGTTACTTTTGTACATGCTAATATCGTATATGCATATGTGTGGCATTCATCCACAAAACTGATAAGTCCTCATTAAACACACCTCAAACCGTTAAGAGCGCGTTGCGCTTAGCGTGGTAATTCTGAATAGTACTATTTGCGCCTGACAAGCCCCGCTGTTGCGAGCCTTATGGCCACCCCGACTGGAGGTCGGAACAGTGCATAATTGACCAAACAACATTTGCCATATCTTGGATGGATATGGCTGGAGGCAGCATGTTAGCTTCGGTTGCGAACCCACATATGATATAACTCATATTGACTAGCTATCAATAGATATTGCATTGTATTGAAATGTAGACCTACACACAACATTTACTTTAAACATTCTGATGTTTACTGCTGATTACAAACCTGTGCTCTCACCAACCTTTGTGTTGACCCTTTTACTTGTATGTTTTCTCAGGTAACTAAGGCACGCGCACAAGGGATCTAGGATGCTAGGCTGGAGTCGCATGCATCTGTTTAAGTGTCTTAGTCTATTAAACATTTGTTATCATCTGATCGTGTTACTTATGTATTGTCAAACTACTTTAATCGCTTCCGCAACCATTGTTATATAACATTTTGAAAACTATTTTAAGTTAACGCTTCCGCTATCTATGAATGTTAATCTGTTTGATAACCTACACTTACTTCCGCAATTCTGATTTTACAAACTGTTTTATCCAAGAAATTGGATGTACGTATACAACCAGACATGTAGGTCTCGCAAGTTGTGTGACCGGAGACTGCGATCCTGCAAGATCAGCCAGCCGTCGCGCCCCCGTCTGGGCCGGGAGGGCCGGGGTGCGACAGTAAAATTTATTGAACTTTGATAATAAATTCATCATGTAATCAGTTCATTTTTTGCCCTCACTTTTTAAGTGCTTTGCGCCTATGTTCAAGGCTCACATGTTTGCCTTTAGTGCCCTTGTACCTTTGAAAACTATGATTTTAATAAAAAAATTAAGATTCTCAACACATTAAAATTATACTTTGGGCAAGTGTTGGCCTTTTTCACCTAATTTCCTTTAAGCTACTTTTATAATTCTACATAGCTACCTACATGACCAGTTACATATAAAGTATACCTTGAATCAACCCATTCATAAGTAATCAGTTAAATTTACTATTTTTCTGTCTCTAATAATTTGCATGTAATGCCACATAAACAATATTATTTAATTGGGTTTTCAGCTGTGTGACTTGCCTCTTCCCTTGCAAGTGAAAATATGATCCAAATGTGATAGAGGAAAGATTTGATGATGCTTGCTATGGTTTGAACCAACTATATTGATCTGTGTTATTCCCCAACTGATATCATCACAACCCATGTTAAAATTCATAAAGAAATATAATGTGGCAGAGTATTTGAAACTGTAATTTATGAATTTTCATAGTTTAGAACCTAATCTTATCTTTATATGAACTTTTAATTTAAATTTAGGTGAAGGTTGGACGTGAAGTTGAATTTGAGCATTCTTTATGCAAGCTCTGTGATGCAAAAGCAAATATTTTTGCTGAAGCCAATAAGAAACATGTATGTTACCAACTTTCTGTTGTATATTTAGAATATTAGTAAAAATTTACAATATTTGTAAACCATCACAACTTTTATGTTGCATGTTCTTATACTGGAAACTATAGTTACTCTTCAAAGTCCTCCTAGAGCTAAAATATTGGATTTATTTCCGTGAAACCTTTCAAGATGCTGGTACGCGCCCCTTCATTTTTCTATATATTAGCAACTTCAATTAAATTACATTACGTCTTTGTGTATTTGATGTTTTAAAATCTTTTTATGCACCAAATTTGAGTTATTTACTTTTAAACTTAAAAATGTTTTGCAAAGGACTTTCATCACGTAGCTGGAGCAATTGCTTATGCCTTGATTAAGATTTTTGACTATATTAAACAATTTTTGTTCAAATTTTTGTTTAATATTTTGGGTGGTTTTAATGTAAAAATCAGGAAGAAGGGCACTCCTTATGGTAATTATTTCTAAGGTAACCATGCATGTTAACCATCACCATATCATTTTATAAGTTTTAAACTCACAATAAAGTTGCAATAATCAAGGTTAACGTGTTCCTTTTGGTTAAAATATATTCTCATTGCACATAAAAGGTACTGCAGGCAGGCTAGCCTTGTTAGTGAATTGGTTTGGTGCGTGGGTGGTTTCATACAATTTTAATTTCCTCATTAACTGGATTCCGGCTGGTTTGGGTTTGACTAATGGTTTAGTTGCTGATTCATAGGCAAGTCATAAATCTAAATAGCTAATTTTACTGCTCTTTCATCACCAATTTGTTTTAATTTAAACATTTAAGATATAGATTTTTTTAAAAAGGTCAAAACAAAATTCAAATGGTTATGAAATACTGAATGAATTAAAATCGAGCCGTCCGATGCAAATCATTGCCTAAAAAGATTTATTTCTTATTTTGGTTTCTTGCAACTAGCATGCTTCGTTGATGCCTCCAGGACATATTGGTATTACATAAGATTAGGATATTATGATTCTTTGCTGCTAATTAGTCAACTAGATGTCATCATTATTAGATTTTCTGTCTCTTTTAATAAAATTCCTTGCAGCATAACTCCACTAGCTACATCAATTTAGTATTGTAGATACTAGATTATATTAATATCTAGCAGCATAAGCATATCTTTTTGACTAAAATTTTTTTATATGATTGTTATCATATACTTGTTGTGTCTACTATAGCTAACTAAACATGTTACGCTTGTTGCGATCGGGAAAGTTGGTTGATCAGCAATTTTGTTGCAGGAAAAATGAAAGGGATTGCCTTCATTAAAGATCTTGATGGGTACTGGATCGAGATATTTGACTGTAAAAACATTACCATTGAAGCCCATGTTGCTGCTTCAAAAACATAGTAAAGGCATTTAATTCTCTATTTTACCTTTTCATGATTCAAGTTATAGTAAAATAAAGTAGATACGTGGTTCAGTTTGGATGGTTTTTACAAGTATTAGTTTTTAGGTAATTGATATTTGGAATATTTAAACTTGTTCTTTCTCCATTAGTTTGCAAAAATTTTACAAATTCAATTCAACTCATATTCAACACTTTAGGCAGCTTCAAGAATCAAGATGCTGGGATTTGAGTGTAAGAAAACTCTCTTTTGTTTTAAAAAAAATATATTGATTATTGTGATTTCAAATCCAATTTGAAAAACCAATATTAACAATGTGATAGATCCTACTAGGATGATGATCGGATTATTGTAAGCTGAGCAATCATCCTTCTTATATGTTTTTAATTGTGTACAAAAATCTTAACATTGAGGGGTGTAAACAATGTTTTCATTGACATATGGTTATCTTTTATGTCATCAAGTCAACTCACTTTGCGCTACTCCACTGATTCTAAAAATCTTGCAGTTTGTGTTACATCAAAAATAGTGAAGGTTTATACAATTGGGACAAAACAATATATACACATATATGTTCAAATGCCTACTCCACTTTTGTTAATAATTAATGTAGATGTAGGATCAGATGTTCTCATTTGATCAATAATAGATTATAGCAGCGGAATTCAAAGATGAATTAGCTCAATATTAGCAAGAACAAAGTAAATTCAATCAAACAGTAAAGAACAAGTTTGTTATAGAAAGAGAAATTCTGCAAAAGAAATAATTCATTCAATCGCACTAACTTCGTTACTAATACAAAATGTCAACTGCCCTTATATAGAAACAGTGACGTCTGATGATGTCACATGATGTTGACACCTAACAGACAAAAGATAACTACTGATTTAACTAAACTACTGAGAATGTCTACAACATCTGAAGACATTCTCTTACAACTACTGAAGACATAAAACTACTTAATTAAGACTACAACGTCTGATGAGTAAAATACTCATCAGACTTTTTACAAGTACTGAATGAAAACTACTGAAGACAAAACGAAACACCACAACATCTGAAGACTTACACTTCAGCTGTTGTATATAACTTCAGATCTTGTAACTTCTGCAAAGTGAATGTCAGCCGTTGTGTTCTTCTTCAGTTGCTATAAGTGTTGTGAGACTTAGAGATTTTTCTGATCAGGCTCATTGGTTCTTTTAGTCCAACAAACTCCCCCTGAACCAATGCAGCCAAAAACCTCTAATTTATTGATTGTCTCACTTATTTTTATCCCAGGCAGAATGATTTGTCTTTTTCTTTGAGATCAGTATCAAAATGACCAGTTTAAGTGTATGCCTGATAATCAACAGCTTCTAAAAATCTAACAGACAAAATATGAGAGGGAACTCCATTGGGGAAATGGACTATGAGCATTAACCCCTCTCATTGAAGCTATTGATCATATAATAACCTGAATGACTCCCTGACATAGGCTTCAAGCAAAATTACCTTCTCTTCTGGAGTCAGCCTTTCAGGTTCACCTTCAAAGAATGACTCAGGTCCATAATACTCAGATAAGTACCTGGCCGTTGTCCCATCATGTAGCTCCACTCTGGTTATCTCTCTGTAAACAAATTCATCTGGATGCTTCCCTTCCAGAAATAAGGGAAGCTCATTTTGCTTAACTCCTTCCAGCTTTCTGTACACTAATCCTTTCTTGATCATCTTGTTTTCTATGAACTTTGGAGCTTTCAAACCAGAGTTGTACACACTCTTAAAATCACTAATTATCTCCCAAGGATCAAGTACAGACCCTAACATAATATCAGCACTTAATACCTTCTTGATCCTTCTGGCATAAGCAGCTGGAGCCTCTCTCTTGTGGATCCTGTTAATGATTCTTGGATCAGGCCACATCCTAATCTGTTCCTTCCTATACTGATATGTGAACCTCAGAGCATACAACCTTTGGGCTTCTTTCTTCATTGCTATAATGGTTGATGTCTGAGGATATTCCTTGTCAACCATTCTTAAGATGTGCTCATCATGCTTTTTCTGGTTCTCTTCCTCTTCAAGCTTAACTTTCACTGCCAACCTTTGAGATTCTGGTGTAATCTTTGGATGTTGTCCACACACCAGAGGCTTTTCAGGCACATAGTTGGCAGGTAAGGTTACTTTCTTCTTTTGAACAACCAGTTCTGAACCAGTTTTTGATGATTCAGGCTTTTGAACTTTTGCTTTAATTACAGTGGAGATAGGAAGCCTGTCTTCCTCATCAGATTCCTCCTCTTCTTGAATCCTTAAGAATCTCCTTTTCTTGGGAGGAGCACCAACATCAGCAACTTGAGTAGATAATTTGGTGAAAGGAGTTACTTGCTTTTGAACATCAGATATATCAATTCCAATATCTTGCTCAACTTCACCCATCTGAATTTGATCTTTTTGTGCTTGCATTTCCTCTTGTTCAATTTCTTGTGATTCAGAGGTTGTAACCTCTTCTGCTGTTACTTTCTCAACATTGTCCTCAACTTCTTTATCACCAATTTCTTCAATTTCCTTTTCCACATTCTCTATATTAACTTGCTCAACCTCCTCCTCAGCAACAGTATCAACCTCAGCAGGTTTATTCTTCTTTTGTCTCTTGTATGTAACTTGAATAGCTGGAGACCTTTCAGAAGCAATATCTTCATCTTCATTTCTTTGCCTTTTAGAAGCTGAAGCTGTGACTGAGTCTGTTCCTAACTCCCCCTTTTTGGCTGCAGGGGAAGAAGGAGTGTAAAGAGAAGTAAGCTTGGCAGTCACAGCATCATCTACCATTTGCTGGATTTGAGATTGTGAGGGTAGCCTCTCATCAAGGGCTTGGGTGATGATGTTCTTTAGTAAGGGAGTGATGAGAGGTATAACAGTGAGAAGGGCAGCAGCTAATGCCTCTGGGGGGCTGGAACCCAAAGGATTAGTGCCTGAAGCAGAGGCTGGTGGCTTGTTAAATTGTGGAGTAGAGGTGGAAGTGTTTGTGTGACCTTCAAGATTAGAAGGTGCCATCTGTGGGGTAATAGGGGAAGATGGACTTTTGTCCTTGGACATCTTGGTGAGTAGCTCATTGAGCCTACAGACCTCAGCCTCAAGGAGTTTGTTCTGTTGCAGAACATCAGCAAGGGTCCTTTGGTCATCATTAGCCTTGGCTAAATCATCTGACCTCCTGAGAGTATCAGGATCTACCTGAGTTGAGTGTGGCTCAACATGATCAGGTGCCCCTTTTTCTTGGAACTGGGGACTTCCAACCTCAGGGGTAATCCCTTCATCAGTTGTTGCCTCTGACAGGGTCTTAGCTATGTTACTACTATCAATCACTCCAAATGATGGAGGTGAAGAAGTAGCAGCCCTGTCAGATATCAGAATCTCTCTTTCCACACTAGGAGATCTGATTTGGTAGTCAAAATCCTGTGGGTTATCAGAGACACTTTGATCCTCCCCCTCAATGTTGGAGCTAATCCCAGTAGTGATAGGTGTCTGGGTGGGGATAGGAGTGTTCAACTGATCCAGGATATGTTCAATGACAAAAGTTGGGCTTTGTTGGGTGGTTTCCATAGGATTTGGCTGTGAAACAGAGTGCACCCGGGGAGATTGGTGCTGTTCAATAGAAACCTTTTCAAATGAAAGAGGTTCTAGAAATGTGTCTGCCCCTTCAATGGTTGCACCAGGTTCCTGTTGAGAGGAAGCCTGGGCGGTTTGAGCTGGTGGAGTCTGATGGACCACTGGTTGACTACTTCCAGTGGCCATTTCATGCCTTGGTGAAGCATGGGCAGACTCAGGGGACTCATTTCCCTGAGCAGCCTTTTTGGGCTTTTTGGAGTGAGGGTTGGTGGGGACTTTAGATTTGTATTTGGAAGTGGAGACTGTGGGTTCCCTATGCTTGGGTTTTAGCTTTCGGGCAGCCTCTTTGAGAGTGAGGTTTGAGTTGTGTCGGGAATATACCTCCAACAGAACTGCTGGAGCAGATATCCCCTGACCAACAAGGCCACTGTGCTGTAACTGTTTTTCTATGATGGCCATGATAAATCGTGGATAAAGTAGCCATCTAGAAGAAACAGGCTTAGCAGCATGTTCAGTTAATTCTGAAAACAAAATTTGTGAAAATTTATTTTTTGAGATTCCAGAATTGAATACAATACCTGTTGCCACCTGGAGGACATCTGGTCCCATGAAGAAGATTTCGGAGCCAAGCAAATGTTGATCATGTGAAATATCAGGCGGTCCGGATCATTGAAATGCTTCTTGTATAGAGTTGAATCGTTTAAATCACCTTGGTATTCATGACTTGTGAAACAGAGGTCAGTTAAGTTCTTTGGGAATTGCGTGACCAAGTTCGCATCATCAAGGTGGAGAACCTCCCTTAGTTCAGCGGGGCTGATGTGCACATTATGACCATTTACTGTTGAACGAAGAGATATCACACCAGTGCCAACATTGATGAGTTCTACATTCATCCAGAATTGATGAATGGATTCGACATGAAGTGTTGGATTTATGAGAAAGGCGGTTTGGAATTGTGATGCATTCATTAAGTCAACTGCTTCATCAAACTTGGACCAGAAAGAGGATTTTGTAAGATAAGCGACGGAGTTATGACGAGGTTTCAGGTTCATGGTCGCCATGGATGCAAAGACTTGAGAGGGAAGATATGTTTTTGAAAAAGGTTGAAAGTTCTGAGGAATTGATAATGAAACAATTGAAGAAGGTTTGAGTTAAATAGGGAAAACAACAGAGGTTGAAACATCTGAAGAGTAAAGTTACTCATCAGATGTTGTCGACAGATATTGCTCATCATTTTTTTCAGCAGTTGCTCATCAGACTTTGTGAAAAATATGTTCATCAGAACTTGTGAACATTTTGGTCATCAGACTTTGTGAAAAAGTTGTTCATCAGAACTTGTGAACAGAAGTTGTTCATCAGTATTTGTGAGAAATGTGTGACCTTCAGTACTTAGTGAACCAACACCCATCAGTACTTGTAACTTAGAGTATTGGTAAAGGTCAAAGCTTTCCTTGAATCAGTACTTCTGATATTTATCAGAATTTACTGAAAATATCAAAAATTTCAAGGTAATAAAGAAAAAATTTTTATTAAAAATTGAATATTTTTTGATTTTTGTAAAATTTAAAGTTTATTTATTAAAAAAAACCAATCTATTCAAGTTGCAGCATACCAAGCCTAAGAACTAAATTTTGAAAAGTGGAGGTGTCTAAAGGCTTAGTAAAGATGTCTGCAAGCTCATCAGCACTAGGAACAAACTTTGGATCAATCAGACCCTTTTCAAAACAATCTCTTATAAAATGATGTCTGATCTCAATATGTTTGGTCCTAGAGTGCTGAACTGGATTCTTGACAATACAAAGAGCTGAGGCACTATCCATTAACAATGGTGTCTTAGACTCTTTGATGCCATAATCCAATAGTTGAGTTTGAAGCCAGAGAATTTGTGAAGTACAACTTGCAGCAGCAATGTACTCGGCTTCAGCAGTGGAAGTGGCCACAGATGTTTGTTTCTTACATTGCCAAGAAACCAGACAGTTTCCTAGAAACTGACACCCACCAGATGTAGATTTTCTTGAAAGTTTGCATCCTGCATAGTCACTATCAGAAAAAGCAACCAGCTTGCAGGAATGTCCAGTGGAATACCATATTCCCAGTGATTGAGTACCCTGTAAGTATCTGAAAATTCTTTTAACAGCAATCAAGTGAGATTCTTTAGGTGCAGCCTG
The DNA here is from genome assembly GCA_009363875.1 of Mikania micrantha. Classification (NCBI taxonomy): domain Eukaryota; kingdom Viridiplantae; phylum Streptophyta; class Magnoliopsida; order Asterales; family Asteraceae; genus Mikania; species Mikania micrantha. The sequence goes on from CM018693.1 coordinate 57,142,769, forward strand.
AAATCTAGCACAAACACATGTAGCAAACATAATGTCTGGCCTAGATGCAGTCAGATACATCAAGGAACCAATCATACATCTATAAAGAGTTTCATCAACTGAGTTACCTTTCAAATCAGCATCAAGTTGTGTGGTGCTGCTCATGGGGTTAGAACATGGTTTACAGTTTTGCAAGTCAAATTTCTTTAACAACTCTTTTGTGTATTTGGATTGGTGAATAAAAATTCCATCAGGATTTTGTTTGATTTGAAGACCCAAGAAAAACTGTAATTCCCCCATGGCACTCATTTCAAAATTTTTGGTCATTAACTCAGTGAAATCAGCACACAACTTTGGATCAGATGAAGCAAATATAATGTCATCAACATAAATTTGAACAAGTAGCTTATGCTGTCCTACATTCTTTATGAATAAAGTTTTATCAATGGAGCCTCTAGTGAAGTTATTTTTGAGGAGAAAAGTGGATAGAGTGTCATACCAGGCTCTAGGTGCTTGTTTCAGCCCATAAAGAGCTTTATCAAGCTTGTACACCCAATCAGGATGTTTATTGTCCTCAAAGCCTGGTGGTTGGCACACATACACTTCCTCTTTTATTTTACCATATAAGAAAGCACTTTTGACATCCATTTGAAAAACTTTAAGTTTGTGTAAGGCAGCATATGCTAAGAACAACCTAATTGCTTCTAGTCTGGCTACAGGGGCAAAAGTTTCATCATAATCAATACCTTCTTCCTGAGAGAACCCTTGTACAACCAGTCTAGCCTTGTTCTTAATTATTTGACCATTTTCATCTGTTTTATTCCTAAACACCCATTTTGTGCCTATTGCACACTTACCTGGAGGTAGAGAAACCAGCTCCCAAACTTGTTGCTTCTTGAACTGCAACAACTCCAACTGCATTGCCTCCACCCAGCCATTGTCTCTAAGTGTTGTGTGATAGTTCTTTGGCTCTTGTTGACTGACAAATAGAGCATAGAGACAAAAATTTGATAGTTGACTTCTTGTTGAAACACCAGCAGAAATGTCACCAAGAACTTGAGATAATGGATGATCCTTCAGTTCTTGATATGGAATAAGATCAGTGCAAGTGTTTGCTGGAGGTCCAGATGCTGCAGTTGATGAAGATTCAGGGAACAAAGCAGCAGGAATTTCAAATGATTGAGAAGATGCTAGAATTTCATCAGCATTGGTATTGAGTGGAACAGCTGGAGCAGGAAGAGCATCAGATTTGGCAGATATAGGCAGATTATCACTGAATCTGAATAAATGAGTACTTTCATCTTCATCATCTTGACTTCCTTGTGTGGGTTTTTGTAGAAGCTTTTGGTGGAACTGCTGTAAGTACCTCATCTGCTTCACCAATAGGCTCAACTGGGAATTCATGTTGCAAGATGTTAAGATCAAACATCTCAGCAGGATTTTGAGGAATGGAATCTTTGGGACATTCATTGAATTTAACATGAAGAGTTTCTTCAACAATCTTTGTTCTACAATTGAACACTCTATAAGCCTTGCAAGTTGAAGAATAGCCAACAAAATAACCTGCATCAACTTTGGAATCAAATTTAGTAAGTTGATCTTTGGTGTTGAGGATATAACATGGACACCCAAAAGCTCTGAAGAAGGAAATCAAAGGGGTTAGAGAGTGAAGTATTTCATATGGAGTTTTCAACCATCTTTGATTTACCAGAACCCTGTTTTGCACATAGCAAGCTGTGTTAACAGCTTCTGCCCAGAAGGTCAGTGGCAAACCAGAATCAGCAAGCATTGTTCTGGCAGCTTCAATCAAAGTCCTATTTTTCCTTTCTACAACTCCATTTTGTTCAGGAGTTCTGGGAATACTGTACTGCCTCTGAATTCCCTTTGACAAATAAAATTCATCCAAAATGTGATTTCTAAATTCTGTGCCATTATCACTCCTTACACACTTGACAGGAATAGAATATTGCTTTTCAACATACAACAAAGTTCATAATAGCCTTGGCAACCTCACCTTTTGAGTGCAAGAAGAAAGTCCAGACAAACCTTGAGTAGTCATCTACAATAACTAGACAATACTTCTTCTTTGCCATAGACATTATCTGAACTGGCCCAAACAAATCCATGTGCAACATGTTCAAACAACCAGTGGATTTGGAATCTCCAATTGGAGGAAAAGAGACTTTGTGTTGCTTTCCTTTCAAGCATGCAGTGCAATTCTCATCACAGCTAAAATCCTTTAAGGGAAGACCTCTAACCAATCCATGTTTCACCAATTGATTCATGTTTTTGATGTTCACATGACCTAATCTTCTATGCCACAGATTGGATTCCTTGAAAGAAGCCTTAGAGAATAGACAAGGATGACCCTTAATAGAGATTTTCTTTGATAAATCAAAGGCATATACCTTTCCCACTCTGTTAGCCTTAAGGAGTGTATACTCATCTAAGACTTTGCCAATCAGAGGCAACACATCAGAAGATAAGATCCTACAGTCTTGCTTGGTGAAAAGAGAAATATGACCCTTATCACACATTTGACTAACACTCAGAAGATTATACTTAAGATTCTCAACATGATTTACATCATCAAACCTAATCTCACCATTTGTCACAACACCTTTCCCTATAATGTAACCCTTAGCATCATTTCCAAAGGACACAAATCCTTTCCTTCCAGTAAAATAGTTATGAAGGAGAGATCTGCTCCCAGTCATATGCATGGATCCTCCACTATCAACATACCAGATGCTATTTTGGCATGCTGAAGGACCCTGCATACATCAACACACTTAGTTAGACTTTTGGACCCAAACCATTTTGGTTTTGGGTCTGTTAACACATGATGAAACAAAAGTAACATTTTCAGTTGAAGCAACACTTGAAGTAGTCTTATCAGAAGATTTTGCCTTGACTTTTGATTTTGATTTTTTCTTATGAAATGAACCAACAGATGCCTCTGCTAGATTAACTTTTCCTAGCAGTTGTTGCATCATTAGCATCAGTTGATTATGGTTTTGAGTCAAAATTTTGATTTCATCAGACACATCAGAACTTGATTTTTTATTTTTGTGTTGTATCATCTTAGTGTCTTTAATTGATGAAGAAACTTTCAAGTGTTGTTTCTCTGAATCTGGAACAATCCCTTTTCCTTTCTTGGATGTATTTGATTTATTTTCTTGTGAGGATTTTCCAGATTTTGAAACTACTGATGATTCAGGTACAAACTTGGAACTAAATTCATTTTTCATTTTGAGTATGTTCTTGTTTTTATGCTTTATTTTGTTGAATTTAGAACCTTTTCTGTACCAGCATTCATCAGTGGAATGATTAAACAACCTACAAATTTCACAAGGCACCCTCTTTTTCTTTTCCTTGTGAGTGTCTACAAGTACTGATGACTTAGATATAGATTGTTTGTTCTTCGGAACATCTGAAGCATCAGTATTTGTAGCCAATTTGACAACAGATGATGTGTTGACAACTTCTGAAGAGTTATTCTTCAGCACTTGTCGATCAACACATTCATCATCAGCAGTTGTTGCAATATCAACTTTTTCCACAACTGCTGATGAGTGACTCTGACTTATCAGAAGCCGTGCATCATTTTCTCCAATTCCATCCCCATCTGACTCAATCAGGTGTAAATTTAAAACATTTGAAACTTTTTCATCAGGATCAATCTCAACTAAGACACTATCCTGACATGTGTCATTCTGAATGACATTTGTACACCCAATTGAATAAGAATATGTCTCAATCTCAACATTTTCAGACTCAACACTGCAATCATTTGACTCTTCCTCAGATATGTCTACAGAATCAGACATTTCTGAAGATTTGGTGGATTGATGTACACTTTCCCCATCAGACTCACAGTCAAAACATTTTGGTTTATAATCAGCAGGGGGGGCAGTGTGATTGTAACCAATTCCAAACTTAACATTTGAAGCTGACTGTTTGTTTAACAACATTTCAAACCCCTTACAGGACTCAACCCATTTTTCACAATTGACTTGGGTTGCTGCAAGTGTTTGCTTCAGATCATTATGCTTCACAAGCATGACTTCCACTCTAGCTTTTTCATCAGATAACAAACATTTGAGTTTATAAATTTCAGACTCTTTGTCATTTAAAGCTTTTTCAAACTCAGTTTTGTTTTTAGCCACGGCCTTTTCTAATTCAAATTTCTCATTAATCAATTCTACATTTATTTCCCTAATGCAAGCAAATGCTGAAATGCATGACTCTGAACATAACTTTGCTTTTGATTCAGAAGATACCTGTGATGTTGAAGAAGAGGGACAAGAATTGTCAGTTGAATCAATAGCCATCAATGCAAGATTTGCAAATGGATTGTCTCCACCATGTGGACCAGCTTCAGAGTAAGGCTGCATGTTGAAGTCAGATAAGTCATCAGGTAGACTACTCCAATCAACTACTCCAGGAGTAAAGAAACTCTGATGCTGTTGTTGTTGAGATTGTTGATTGGTTTGAGATTTGCTAGGATCAGGAAGAGCAGGTGATTGTGGAGGAATTAATGCTGGAGTGTGAGTAGGTTGAGGCATGTAAAAGCAAGGATATGGATATGGCATAGGATTTTGTGGAACAAAGTGGGCTGGATAAAATTGTTGTTGACTGGTTCCAGAAGATTGTTGTCCTTTGTTTGATGTGTTATTGCTTGGAAAAGTCACAAAAGGTGCAGAAGAGCTAGATCCAGTAGATTTGCACTCTCTAGCAAAATGACCAAGCCTGTGACACTTATGGCATCTCAACTTCCCTTTGTCAAAACCAACTTTGGTTTTGCCAGATAATCCAGGGAATTTTCTTCCTGTTCTTTTGTAGAACTTTTGAGATCTGATGTTGATTAATGCCATTTGACTCAAAATGTCCATTTCCTCTAGATCATCATCTGGGATTCCTTTCAAGTCATCCATCACAAAACACAAATTATCACCATAATTTCCTGCATTACCATCAACTCCCACAAAAGCATGTTCAGTATTGTTAGTAGAAAAATCAATATGTTCATCATAAGAACATTCAGACCCATTAAACTCTGACTCTTGACCAATCAATGCAGTGTTACCAGGAACAAAATCATCAGCAAGTTTTCCAGATGAAGACAGTTTTCTCTTCTGTTCTACCTCTCTCTCAAAAGTTAAGAGTTTCCCATGGAGTTGGGTGAGAGATAGATTTTCTAAATTAGCATTAGAGCGTAGGACAATTGTATATGTGTCCCATCTCTCAGGCAATGATCTGAGAAATCTGTTATTCATCTGACTATTAGTATATTCCTGCTTAACCATTTTCAATTCAGAAATCAAACATGAGAACCGCTCAAATTGTTGAGTCAATGATTCACCCTTTCTATGAGAAAAGGTCTCATACTGCTGAGCAAGGATTTCTCTAGTGTTTGCTAAAACCTCATCGGTTCCACCGAATTGTTCTTTCAGTGCAACCCAGAGATCATGAGCAGTATCATGATGCATTAAGCCTGAATAAATCTCATTCGGCAAAGCCATGGCCAGAATACCATGAGCTTTCGCATCAATTTCAAACAGTTTAATATCCTCATCCGAATACATATCAGAAGGTTTCGGAATCATGATTTTAGTTTTAGGATCAGTGATCATGGGTTTATACGGACCATGCACTACAGATTTCCAACATCCTGCACTGTTAATCGACAGGTGATGTAGCATTCTGCGTTGCCAAATGTTGTACTCACTCCGAACAAGCATCGGAGGCTTGGTTGCGGAGCCTGTATTGTGCGGATCATTGTTTGGAGTTGTCATGATCACAGATTCAAACAATTTCACACGAATTAATGCAAATTTCAATCAATTGATTCAAAACAGATTGATATTGAAAGACAAATCAACAGAAGTTAACAGAAAACTTCAATCTATAACAAATTCTTACTAATCGACTAATTCGATCAACTTAGAGAACAAAATTTGAGCAGTTTCAGAGATCAATTGTTTAATCGATCAATGATTAACCAGCTCTGATACCAATTGTAGGATCAGATGTTCTCATTTGATCAATAATAGATTATAGCAGCGGAATTCAAAGATGAATTAGCTCAATATTAGCAAGAACAAAGTAAATTCAATCAAACAGTAAAGAACAAGTTTGTTATAGAAAGAGAAATTCTGCAAAAGAAATAATTCATTCAATCGCACTAACTTCGTTACTAATACAAAATGTCAACTGCCCTTATATAGAAACAGTGACGTCTGATGATGTCACATGATGTTGACACCTAACAGACAAAAGATAACTACTGATTTAACTAAACTACTGAGAATGTCTACAACATCTGAAGACATTCTCTTACAACTACTGAAGACATAAAACTACTTAATTAAGACTACAACGTCTGATGAGTAAAATACTCATCAGACTTTTTACAAGTACTGAATGAAAACTACTGAAGACAAAACGAAACACCACAACATCTGAAGACTTACACTTCAGCTGTTGTATATAACTTCAGATCTTGTAACTTCTGCAAAGTGAATGTCAGCCGTTGTGTTCTTCTTCAGTTGTTGTAAGTGTTGTGAGACTTAGAGATTTTTCTGATCAGGTTCGTTGGTTCTTTTAGTCCAACAGTAGATAAGCTTGATTTACACATATATGTTCAAATGCCTACAAATTATGTGTTTTTTTTTGTGTACAGGTGTATTCCTTTGGATTAATTATATGGAAAATGGGTCAAAACAGTTTGTGTGTGTATCTATGGTTGTTTACGTTGACCCTTTAACATTCCTTTATCTAATAGGTGAGAGAGTGTTGGATGAAAAAAGTGTTTTGGAAGTCTCATATTCAAGTTCAGGTTTAGATATTTTCATTGGTTTTAGAATTTCGTGCAAACCTAACATAATGTGCAAGATTATGAGCCGGGGGTTTTTTCCGAAAAAGCCTCTCTACCCTATTTTAGGGTAGGTTAAGGTTTGTTTACCACTGATTTACATTCCATGAATTTTTCTACTTGTGTAGGTATTGCAGGAACAAGTAGAAAGCACGCAACACCATGGACGAGCTACATTTTCTTTTAAACCTTTTTAGGTATTTAAGTTGAACATTTTTTGTGTTTAGTTACCTAATTTAGTATTGCTACGTGCTCAGATTTTTTAAGTTTCTTTTCGATCAGGCATTACAAAGATGTTATTTATTCATATGATCCTTTAGATTAGTTGGTATATAACATATTTCTTTGTTTGTGATTCATAGAAATAATTTAGTTATTTTTTTTAATAGTGACAGATTACATAGAAACATCGCAAAGAAATGTAAGTACAAATTTAATGGAAAATGAAGATGTTGATTTGTGCATATGCGAATGATATAATACACTTGAGAAATTATTTTTGGCGATAAAGAAACCTGAGGAGGCGTGTGAATTGAATGTAATTCCAAATTAATTCTAAATTATTAAGTTCATTCATGCCTATATATGTCTAAGGAAACTTGGATTGAAATTAAATATTTCATTTCAAATTTGTATGGTTTTAGCAACTTGAAGCAACATTGAGATCACATTTAAGGTCCAGTTTTTCCAACATGAAAAAGATACATTTAAACCTGTATACACTTTTATGGTATTTTGCATGTACCATAACTTGGGGAAACATTTTTTTTCTAGGTTTTGGGACATGTGCTTTATTATATTTTTAACAACAGGTGCTTTAGTTTCTTGGGGTTGCTTGAAAAACATTCAGTTGGGTCGTTTGTTTTTTTTGCATGTTCCTTTTTAGTTATGCTTGGATGTTGCAAATGTTATAAAGTTATTCATGTTTTGTATTTGGAATTCACTTATTATATAAAAATGGATATAAGCTAATTTATATTTCTTAAGGAAATTACATTTTCGTGATGAATCATGTCGGTTTTTTTTAAATGTGGGACAATAACTCCGTATGATTTATAATATTTTTTTAAAAATAAGGTGTTACATGACTACTTATTTAATTACAATTATATATATAAGGTGCATCCTCACACGACAGTCACTGTCTCCCCGCAAAAAGGTTTAGATTTAAAACGCCAGCATAAAGCTGGTGAGTTCGTAGAGTTCATGTTCAACAATATGATATGCAATACAAGTTCTCAAAATATTTAGTTCCAGATAACCATGGTACCTGTATCTTGTTCCTTTCGGACGTTCTGTTCTATAAGATACTACCCGTCGGTAACATCTTAATTGCCTCATTATCTTAATGTCTATCACAACATTAAGAAGTTCTAAAAACAGGTAACAAACATTCACAGAAAGGGGAGTTGCAGCTCCTAGCAAATAGGTTGTCAGTCGATAGTACTATCATTGTTCCCTGTTCGGCCCCACATGGGTTCACTAGATACAGTTCAAAAACGAGGACGTTTAAGTTCCGTGATAGTGTTCTGTTCTCCAGGAAAAATTCCATGAAATCCACAAGTTCTCAACAATCACATGAAATCACGCTGATAACAGTGATACATATAATATGTTCAATAAAAGTTCCATAGTGCTACCCCGATGTTTATAAAAGATTAAAAGGAAAAGGGGTTGTACGAAACTCACCTGATAACTTACAAGTAGCAGAATGTCACACAACTGATAGTAATAGAGTGATTCTGCATTTATTTATGTTTAATGAGTTATTTATGTTTTAACTTACTGATTAGATCTTTCTGAATGTCCAATGTCAAAGACATTGCCTTGAAAGTGTAGAACGATGATCAGGACTCGTAGATACGATCCCTAGCGCGATCCGGATGATTTTGTGGTCCGAAAACTGAGTTTGGAGGGTGAATATATGGTCTGGAAGTGTTTTTGAGCGTACAAGTTCGAGATGAAGAAAAATAATACGTTCTGGATGAAATCTGATATTTTAAGAGCATCCACCGCCTCAAAGCACGCAGGGCGCACCGCCCCAACTAGGCGTGTGGCCCCAGGCGTACCGCCCCAGCCCCTTTTTTGCCAACTTTTTGATTTTATCTTCGTTTCGCGATTCCGGACAATCCGTAACTCCGTTTCGCGCACGGTTTTTGCCCACGGTTTTCGCCCACGTTTACCATTTTTTGCATACTATCAACTTGTAATAATTACAATAGCTAAATCAATGTGGATTTCTAGAACGACCACATTTGCTCATGCCATCGATGACGTAATTTTCAATTGCAATTGTCACAAAAATGTTGATGAATCAAATAAATGCAAAGAACTTGAAGAAGGTGAGATTGAAAATGATTACAAAAAGGAAGAACATGCTGGATTGTTTGGGGTGAATGTGAATGAACTTCGAAATGCAAGTATTTCTGAAAAAGTGTCCATAGGAGAAGAAGGAAGATCATTTGAATTTGAAGATGGTGGTTCTTCTGAAGAAAATCTGTATAACTTACCAACTTTGACAAAATTATTTGATGTTGAAGCTAATGATAAGTGTCAAGTTGTGTTAAGTGATAAGTTGAAGATTAAAAGACCGATGGAATTGTGGAGAGAGAATCAAGAAGAACGAAAGTATATTATTGATAATTTGATTATCTTGAGACAATTTATTGAGAAATTTGATCAACCTGCTCCTTTGAAACATCCAAGACAAGTTTCAAGGTTTAAAATTGGATCAAAATCGAAGATGCAGGGAAGGATATTCAGTTATGGTTATTATCATAATATTCCAGGTGATTTGAAGAACACGGGTTGTTATGTTGTGAAGAGAGTTGATGGGTGTCAATATTTTGGAAAAGCTTATGATTTGATGTCTTTACCATCTTTTGAATGCATGCAACTTCCAAGATTAAAGATGATCAAGATTTATGATTTTATTGTAACGTGAAGCAAAGAATGGCTGGAATTGGTTAGTTCCTAAATTTTCAGTGTTGAAGCATAACTCGTATGTTTATCCAAAGCCTAAGGTGTAGTCAAGGCCTAGGCTAAGGAAAATGGAACAAGATTGGACTCCATTCTTCAAACTATGGTTTTATGATGAAAGATCTTCTGAAGATGTTATTCTGTTAAAAGAAAACAATCAATGGAGGGTTATTAGATTGCTTGATACTGTGTGGCTTGTAAATTGTTCTAAACAAGACATTGATACTCTAAATGAAGCTTTGATTTATGCAAGAGAGGGTTATCATGATGTTGGAGTCAGTTATAAGAATATGGCCTTACAATTTCAAACTAATGCAAGAATGTGTTTCACCTTGGGAATTCATTCAGGATGTAATTGGGAAGATGTTAATTATTTGTATGTGGAGTTGATGGCTTTACAAAAAGAGATTGATGAAAGAGATGCAAGGATTGAAGCTAAAAGATTGTCAAAGATTCCAAGAACTGTGATTGTACATGCAGCGGACAATGTTTATGAAGATCAGTCATCGAGTGGGACTTGAACTAATGAATGAAGACCAAAGATCAAGATTTTGAAGACTTGCAGCAACTATTAAGGAGGAGTTTGTTGGTGCATATTGTAATAGGTTGCTTTCAAGTCTATTTTGGTTAAGTTAGAAAGTTTTGTGATAGGTTTATGCTAGGTTCGCCTGGCCCACGAACCTATGCATTTTTTTTAGTGCAAACGAACCTGTGGTTTTGTTTTATAAAGGTTAGTCCAGCGAACCTATTGGTTCGTCTGGCAAACCTAATGGTTCGTGAAGGTTCATTTGACTTGTGTTGGTTCGTCTGGTTTGTGTATATATTTGTAGGTTTGCTGTTTTTGTCAGTAGATCTGGACAGAGTCTGTAATTCTTAGAACAAAGTGTGTGACTGAATTGTGTGTTCTTTGCTGCGTGCAAATTGTAATTGATTTCATTATCAATGAGAATGATATTTACAAGCATGATTGTGTGTTCTTCAATTCATATAGGTGTTATCTAGATTCCGCATAGATAAAGCTGTTAATAGAATTCACGTTACAGATCCGGAGCTCACAACAAATACCTTATTTGAATTAATTGTTATGTGATGATATTTTAGATGCCCATGAGCTTGTGAACAATCTGCACATCCCTCATGGCATCCCGACATTACTGCCATCGGTCGGGGTGTTACAATATGTATATTAAAGATGTTCAAATTTGTTTACTCATATATATAAATATAAATAGATATATTTGTGTAACTGTATAACAACTCGTAGATGAAAATTTCAAATAACGTCATAATTTATTTAACAAATATAATTGTTTATTACAAATTTCATAATTGTTAAAGTCTCCCCTACTTTTAGGAATTTCGTCCCGTAATTAAGGAGAACTGTAGCAGAATAGATGTGGGTACTTTGTTTTTATTTGATCTTGTCGTGCCAAGTGAATTTTAGATTTACGTTAGCCAAGTATTGTCAAGTTCAACATGTGAAAGGTCAGTGAATGTTGCTTAGCTCAAATGGAAATTGGGGTTGGATCAAATCAAGTGACAAACGACTCATGAAGAGGTTCTAAGAAAAATGAGTAGTGAAACGAGCATCACGATCAGATAGGATGCTAAATGAACACCATTAGAAGACTAGGAGATCCTTATGCCTTTTATAGGTACAAGGGTGAATAGAATAACAAGACTTAAGTGTTTCGTACAAGAATGTGGGTCAAAGATCATTACGATTCAAAAGGTAAAAGCAAGCTTCAAATTTGGTTTCTAATTAAATTTCAACACCCCAAGACATGCAACTTGCGTTAGGTTAAATTGGTTGAAACAAAAATGTGTTATGATAAATATTTGAATACTATGAAATTGGGTATGGATCTTATGACTGAGTGCCTCAGCTACAACATTCGATTATCGCAATCAAAGTTGTTAAGAAGTTCGACCCAAGTCGTTGACTCATGTTGAATTATTTTTGGTTAGGGTGGATTTGAAGGCTTTGGTGATATGTGAAGACCACTTGCCTTATACCATAGAGACAACCTCTCCAAATCCGTAACAAGTTTTGGTTCTAAGTATGAAATTTCATTGTTTGCGATTAATAGAAACCACGTTAAATGATACGATCATAGGTAATGTATTATAATGCTAATAGTTTTATCGTTAGATGTATGTAAATTGTTGTATTGTTTATGTGAGATCAAATCATTTGAAATGTTAACCTCATATGTTGATGTTTGATGCGGGTTTTGAAATTTGAAAATTCCCAACTAAAGGTAGATAAATTATGTATTTATCTTTTGAGTTTTTAATTTCGATAGTTTAATTATAGGGTATACCGCAACCAACCCACCACGCCACCAATACATTGAAAGCATACCAATCCCCTACCAATACCACATAATCATAAAATGTTTTGCCTTATTTGATGTTTACATGTAGTTGGCAATATATGTATATAGTTCATATATTTCAACCAAAATTTGATTGAGTTTAAGTTAATCATCCAAAGTTTTCAACAATTGTGTCCTTTTTCTCACATGTACTGCAAATTCACGTTCCGTGTGCACCTGTAATTGAAGTTTACCTTGCATGTTTACCCTACTTGCATATTATGGCACACAACTGGGTGGATGAAATGTGATCCCTAAAGTTCACAATGCAACCAAATACAATGTAATTAATGTCTATAAAGTTACTGTAGACCATTAAATGGTCTATCTAATATAGTTTGCAATCTACCAAGTAAAAGTTCAAATTGATAAGCCACAAAATTTTGTTAGCACTAAAATAAAGTAATACAAAATCATAACAATCATTGATCTAGAAAGTATCATTCAAACATCCTGATTAAGTTGAGCATCTTAGGCAATTAAGTGAAGATTTTGGGCATGAGCTACCCTTTGGTTATTGCCCGCAATCCTTGTGCATTAGTTTCAAAAGTGATTAGGGTCACCGCAATCAAAGCAGGCCCTCCCATTTTCTATGGCGAGAATGACAGGTGTTGTTGGTTGGCGGTTCATTGGTAGAGCATTTTTTTTTAACTACAAGAACCTCAAGGAGTAGCTATTTCACTAGGAACAAGGCTTTAGACACTTAGTCAAAGATTTGGTTTTAGCTTCCTCTAAAGTTTTGCACAAGGTTATTTTCGTTGTTTTAGTTTTCTTACTTAGAAAGAGAGAAGAGAAAAGATAGAAAGCGTAAGGAATTTTGTAAAACATAATTATTCAGAGAATGTTGGGACTTAAATACCCAACATTCTGAGATACAAGACAAGAAATAATAAGACAAATAGCTGACATTGTTACAAACACTGAATCAACAGACTCGTACAAATACAAAGTCAACAACAACGGAAGTAAGAGTCTTCAGGAGTCTTCAGGTCTTCCGAGGTTGAGCTAATTGTGCTGATGTTCAGTGGTTATTCTTTCGGAAGATGATCATCGGAAGCTGATTAAGTAATCAGTTATTTCGAAAGAGGATATTGTCTTTCGAGTCATTTGACTTCTTCCGATGCATTATTTGTCTTCCGAAGAGGTCATGATTAGCTAGTTTCTTCTGAGATAGATAAGTTCAGCGGCAGTTCTTTTTGGCGAAGCTTTCGCTGTTGGTCTTCCGATGCTGAAGTAGTTCTTCAATCGGAAGAGAAGCATCCGCGGCTTGTCATTCTGCGGTTTATTCAAGTGTCTGGCTTTAGTGGTTTTGCTCATCAGTCCTTATTTTCCAACAATCTCCCTCGGGACTGATGAAGCCAAAACCCTTTTTATTTTGTTTTAAAGCCAGACTGATTTTATTACTTAGAGTTCGAACATAGTTCAGAACTTCATACTCTGTATCAGCATTGTCCAGAGTCTTGTGCTGTAGTTCCTTCAGATCATCACTTGATAGGGTGAGAATCTCATCCCAATTTGAGAAGTAAGTTCTTGAGCCATTAAATCTTTCAATGCCCATACTCTTGGAGACAGACTCATAGAACCATCTCTTTATTCTTATTCTTGAGATTTTGATCTGAGGAGGCTGGGATTTAGAAGGTAGACCCAGAGGAAGAGGAGCTCCAGCTAGCCAATGTATTGTTTCTCTCTTTATCACTTGATCATTTGAATCAAGTACCTTCTTTACTAGAGCATGCTGATGAGGCTCATAGTTCATCAGAAGATCGGGAAGGATTTCCTTGCTGACATCAACCCAGGGTCTGAATTTGACAGCAGATGGAGATTCTGCAGACCGAACACCTAGACTTCCCATAGGTGCATTTAGGAAATGATCAAGCATTGCACTTGGGTTGGCATCCTTGAGCTGAGTCACTATAGAAGGAGAAGGAAGAGTGACTTCTTTCCAAAGCTCAGGGTGGTCTTTGTTCTCTCTTTTGAACTTTGACCATTAATCAAACAAAACATCAACTCTCCATCTTGTTATAGTGTTTTTTTGGTCCCCATTGATTTTGGATGAGGATGTGTTTTATTCTTTTCCTCTGCTCAATGGTCTTTTTCTTCTTGACTTCAGCTTTTATTCTTTTGGATAATATTTAAGCTTCATTTTTTAGGCTAGTGGTATCCCAGTTGCTGAAGTTTTTAACCTTGTATTTCCTTTCATCCAACAAGTACTTGATCAGCTGCTCCCTCTCAGCTTGATAGGCTTCTTTTTGCTGCTGATCCAATCTGGCTATATGTTCTTGATAGGTCCTTACCAGCTCATCTCTTGAGAGACCAGTGGCTTCTAGACCAGCCAGAATCAAGTTTTCCTTCTCCGTTTCTTTATTTTTTTATCCTCTGAAGGTCTTCATCTGAAGGAAAGGTCCTAATAGGTGAGTAGGATTCCTTTATTGGAGAGGTTTGTGGTTTCTAAACATCTGCTGATCTTATTGGTGAGGGAGCTATGGTGGTGTTTGGAAGACCAAACTCATCATCATCAGCCAATATGAGCCTTCTCTTTCTTAAGATAAGAGAGGCAATAGGCTGATCATCACTTAGGTCTGAATTGGGTTCTTGAGCAGGGGTTGGAGGTTTATGAGGTATGTTATTGAGTGTTTTGGTTTTTCTGACCACACTCTTTTGTCTTCTTAAGAAAGACTGAGGGATTATTGGTGCTGGTTTTTGGCAAATTTTGCAGGCATTGAGAGTGGTAGGAAGGGAGGTTTGTGAGGAAAGTTCTAGGAGGGTTTGAGAGGCAGAATTTGGAGAGAGAGTGGGTGAGCTTTCTTTATTTGTTTGTATGGTTGAGGTAAAGGAAGATGGGGCAGTGGTTATGGGCTTTGTTTGCTCAGTGGGACCTGATTTAGAAGGTTTGGGTTTTTTGGAAACACCAGATGTTCCAGTATTTATTTGAGCTTCAGCTTCCCTTTGCTTCTGCTCTGAGCTAGCCTTAGCAGCTTGAGTTTGGAACTGTTGATCCAGTGTTTCTTTGAGAAGTGCCTCTTGATTTTTCAACTTTATTTGCTTCATCCTCTTTTGCTCAGTCTTATCTTCTGCCCTTTTGGCAGCTTGGGCAGCAGACAAGAGCCGTTCATTCTCCTTCTTTTTGGCTTCATCAGCCTGTTCCTTGAACTAGGGATAAGGAGGAGCAATCCCAGTGAGGGACTCAAGAAATCTGGTACGGTTAGAGACTTCATGTTGTAAGGAGGAGACTTTGGTATCTACTGAAAATTTCAGTAGATCCAATTGGATCTTTTGAGTGGTGAGGAATTGATGGGTAAAGGATTGAAGAAGGGTAGTAAGTTGGGTAGCAAGAAGTGGGTTTAGCACTTCTTGAAGAACTTGAGGTGAGAAGGTGGGGCAGTGGAAGTAGGTGGAGTGGTGGAAGTACCTTCAAGTGAAGGTGCCTGCATGGGGATGGATTTGGGTAGCAGGGCTTAGTTAGTCAAGACTGTTGAGACAAGCTCAGTGAGCTTAGTCACATCATCCTGAATGTGAGGAACAGAATCTGTCAATTCCTTTATTTTAAGATCTGATTCGTCCATCCTTTTATGGATATCGTCCGAATCCCTGACTAATAAGTCAGTTTTATCAGGACCTGAGTCCATCTCAGGAATGTCTTGGACCCTTTTTTCTTGGTTCCGGGGATTTCCAGCCTCAGTTTCAAGAACTTCATAGGCTGTTGCCATATCAAGAGTCTTATTGCCTAATCCAGTCAAATGAGAGCCCATTGGATTCTTATGTGAAATAGATGCTCCGGATATATGATCAAGATGTCTAGATGGACTGGACACCCTGATCGCATCCTATTCTCCATGGGTAGGAGATTAATGAGTTTGAGCAAAGGTTTGATGGGGCAACTCCTCTGTTGGAGAAGGGGGAGGAGACCCAAGTTGCTCAAACACAACATCAATCTCACGGAGAACACGGGTTGGAGAGGAAAGGGCTATATGTGGAGAAGAAATAGAGATGTCCTTGGGAGAGTGGACTGCCATCTGAGTATCAATTGACATTTCAGTGGTTAGAGAATGTTCCCTTTGATGTACAACATCATCCTGTTGAGAGGATTGATGAGGAGCTAGGTGGGGTGGAGATACTTGATTCATCTGTGAGGATGAAACAGATGTATCCAATTGCGCAGTGGAGGTAGAGACATGTTCAGGGATCTCATCCTCCTGAACAGTCTTTTTGGGCTTCTTAGGTTTAGAAGCTTTGGTAGAAGTTTTTCTTTTGGCCGGTACCTTTACAATTGTGGAAGAGGAGGTGGATGTGGGTTCACCGAGGATGGGTGTTTCCTAAGTGTCATCCATTTGTCTTGCATCAATGTTCAATCTAGTGAACACATGTTTGTCAATGCCCTTGATAGTGGTAAGAGGAGCAATGTGACAAACCTTATTAAGGTCAGCAAAGAGACAGACCATAACAAACCTAGGATACAACAGAAACTTAGGACTTTTCTGGTGTTGTACCAGATGGTCAAATATTATTTGAGACAAGTTGACCTTTTCGTTGGATAGAACTGCATACATGACATATTGCATGTCATATGGCATTTCTCCCCAACTCGTCGACTTTTGAGACAGACATTGCAAAATGGTGTGATACAGGAACTTGTATTTAGGATAGAAGAAGGCTTTGTACAAGGTCCTGTTTTTCAGGTCACCCTGATAATCACACTGAATAAAAGCATTATGAAGAAGTTTTAGAGAAACAGTGGTGGGAGCCTCAGAAGGAAAGTAACTATTAATAAGTAAAGAGGTTAAAAGTCTCCGAAGAAGAAGAGACGTCGGAAGAGGAGTAAACCACGGAAGGTTTAAAGTGTAACAAAAGAATTTTTAACCGCGGATAGATATGAAACAGTGGTTATAATAAACACTGGACCTATCCGTGTTCTGTGACAACCGTTGAAAGAGACCATGGTTTCTTCATCAGTGGTTTATCAAATATTTGTTGTTAGTATAATCATTTAAGATTATCCTTTTATGTATTTATTTAAAGGTTTAAGAAACACATTCTTAACCATGTTTATTAGCTCATATTTATCATCCCCAATTTGGCCACAAATTTAGAAAAAGTTGAAGAGTCCAAGGGTTTGGTAAATATATTTGCTATTTGGTCACTTGTAGAGACATGTTCTGGGACAATAAGTCCCTTTTCAAAACCGTCTCTAATGAAGTGATGCCTTATTTCTATGTGTTTCGTTTTTGAATGGTAGACATGATTCTTTATTATATTTTGGGCTGCTTCACTGTCTATTAGGAGAGGTGTTTTTAGTTAAGTTATTCCAAAATCTAGCAGTTGGTATTGCAACCAAAGGATTTGGGCAGTGCAATGGGCTGCTGCAATGTACTCAGCTTCAGTAGTTGAATTTGACACCGACGTTTGCTTCTTGCTTTGCCATGACACTAAGAAATTTGCGAAGAACTGACATCCTCCCGAAGTAGACTTTCTTGTGAGCGAGCATCCAGCATAATCATTGTCTGAAAAACCAACAAGCTTACCGGTTTGGTTAGCAGGATACCAGATACCAAGCACATGAGTGCCTTTAAGATATCTGAGTATCCTCTTCACAAATGACAAATGGGATTGTTTGGGGGCTGAGTGGTGTCTGGCACAGACACATGTTGCATACATGATGTCTGGCCTTGATGCAGTAAGATACATCAAAGATCTAATCATGCACCTGTAGAGGGTTTGATCTACAGGTTCACCATTTTCATCTGGATTTATTCCTGGACTTGTAGCCATGGGGTTAGAAATTATTTTGCAATCATTCATATCAAATTTATTTAAAAGATCCTTTACATATTTAGATTGATGAATGAAAGTCCCATTGGGGTTTTGTTTTACTTGGAGTCCTAAAAATGTTTTTAGTTCACTTAAAGCACTCATTTCAAACTTAGAGGACATTAGTTTAGAAAATTTTTCACACAAAGAAGGTTTTGTTGATCCAAAAATGATTTCATCGACATAAATTTGGACCAGCAAAAGTTTCTGGTCTACCCTCTTGATGAACAAAGTCTTATCAATGGTTCCCCGAGAAAATTTATTAGAAAGAAGAAATTGACAGAGAGTATCATACCACGCTCTGGGTGCCTGTTTCAGACCATAAAGTGCTTTGTCTAGTCTGTACACCCAATCAGGATGATGAACATCATCAAATCCTGGAGGTTGACACACATAGACTTCCTCCTTTATTGTCCCATATAGGAATGCATTTTTTATCCATTTGATATACCTTTATGCTGTGGGATATAGCAAATTCTAGGAAGAGTCTGATGGCCTCTAGTCTGGCCACGGGAGCAAAGGTTTCATCGTAATCGATGCCTTCCTATTGGCAGTAACTTGCACTACGAATCTGGCTTTATATTTGATCATGATGACTCTGTCATCTGTTTTATTTTTGACTACCCATCTAGTTTCGATAGGGTATTTTCCTGCTGGCAAGGGGCAGAGAGTCCAAACGTTTTGCATTTTGAACTGTAATAGTTCATCTTGTATAGCCTCTATCCAATTATTATCTTTAAAATCTTCCTGACATTTGGAAGACACAACTTGGGACAAGAAGGGAACACCTTTATTTAAATCACCTAAGATTTTTTCAAGAGGATGATTTCTGCTGAAGGGAATGATGTCCAAACAGTTATTTGAAGAAACAACATCGGAAGAAGATGAGTTTTCAGTGGGGCCAGGAGAGTTATCAGAAGGGGAAGCATGAACATGTTCAGGAACATCTACAGGTACATTATCCAAGCCTGGGGATAAAGGAGTAGATATTTGTTCATCTTCGTCTTGAGAATTAATTTGATAGGAAGGAATGGAGGCAAAGAATTTAGATACAGAACATTCCTCAAGAGAGGATAGATCTTCAGAAGTTTGACATGATTCCGAGGAAGGAGAATAAGAGGGGGTAGAAGAGATGTAGGTGAAGCTTTCAAGATTGAAGAGATCATCAGGAGCAGAAGGGAAATATGAGGTTGATGCAGATTCATTGATATTTATATCAATAGATTCCTCAACAATTTTGGTCCTGAGATTGAAAGCTTGGTAAGCCGTAGAGGTCTGAGAATATCCAGCAAAATATCCAGAGTCAACTTTAGCAGCAAAGTTGGATAAAGATTCTTTTGTGTTCAAAATAAAACACAGGCATCCAAAGACTTTAAAGAAGGAAATGAGAGGCTTTATGTTATGAAGGACTTCATAGGCAGTCTTGTTATGTCTTTTCACAATGTGAACCCTGTTCAAGACATAGCAAGCAATGTTTACTGCCTCAGCCAGAAGGATAAAGGCAATCCTGAATCTGCAAGCATAGTTCTTGCAGCTTCAATAAATGTCCTATTCTTTCGTTCCACAACTCCATTTTGAGCAGGAGTTCTAGGAACACTATATTGTCTAAGGATTCCATTAGAGATACAGAACTTATCAAGAACATGGTTCTTGAAGTCAGTCCCATTTCCACTCCTTATTGTTTTGATAGGAAGACCAAATTGCCTTTCAAGTTGGGTGACAAGGGCAACTATTTTATCAAAAGTCTCATCTTTGCTGAAGAGAAAGAAGGTCCAGCAAAATCTTGAGTAGTCGTCCACAACAACTAGACAATATCTATTTCTTGCCAAACTGGCTACCTTCAATGGACCAAAAGATCCATATGAAGTAGATTGAGACAGTTAGTTGTCTTGGACTCCTCAATAGACTTATGTGATGTTTTATGTTGCTTTCCCTTTAAGAAAGATTCACATTGACCTTCAAAGTGAAATTCTTTGGAAGGTAATCCTCTCACTAAAGAAAGAGTAGAAAGCTTATGAAGAGCGTGGTGGTTAAGATGACTGAATCTTCTGTGCCAAAGAGCAGTTTCAGAAGATGATGCTCTGGCTATCAAACAAGTAGGAGAGGATGTTTGAGAATCAGTGGCCATGTCTACAATGTGAACATTTCCACTTCTTTTTGGCGTTAGCAAGGCATGTTGATCAATTAAGACCTTTTTTTTTAATTTATTTATTGAGAGAGAATTTTGGAACTGTCCTTGGTGAAAAATGAACTAAAATTCTTGTCAGCTAGTTGAGAAACGCTCAAGAGATTAAACTTGAGATTTTCAACTAAGCTTACATCCTTGAAGCAAGTTTTCCACTCAGGACAGAACCAGACCCTACTATCCAACCTTTTGCATTATTTCCAAAGGAAACAGATCATCTATTTTTTGGAATGAAGTTATTTAAAATGGATCTACATCCTGTCATGTGCCTAGAGCCTCCACTGTCCACATACCATAGATGATTTTGGTTTGAAGAAGGTCTCTACACATGAGAATTAATTGCAATAGGTTAGATATGAGTCTTGTTTTAGAAGAAAGAGAAGATTTTTATTTGTTTTGTTGATCGTTTTTTATCAATTTCTGTATCATCAGTATCAGCTGTTGCTGATTTTGATGCAGGATATTGATCTGTGAATCCTCGGAAGGAGGGCTCACATTAGCAGGAGAATGGGCAGCATGAGTCACATGGGGTAAGAAGGTGGTGTTCCAAGGATGGATGACCCGGGAGAAGCAGATGTAGGAGAAGACAAGCGAAGAGATGGATTGGAGTTAGATCTTATTGAACTATTATCTATTAGCCTTCTTTGATTTCTTCATCTTATTAGGGAGGTTCCTTTTAGATAAGGAACCTTGTTCGGCTTTCAATCTTTAAGCATTCAGTTTGTCTCTAGCTTTCTCCAAGGGAGTTTTTGTCCAACAGTTTTCAGTAGTGTGACTATACTTGAAACACTTTAGACAAGCATGAGATATAGAGGAGTAATTGGGCCTCTTTCCTTTGTCAAGGCGGGCAATATGATTATCAAAGGTTTCAAGAAGAATTGTACCATCCAAACTTTGAGTAGAGCTCATGGTTGGAGCAATCTCATTTTGTTCAGAATCATTATTATTTTGATCACTTTCCAAGGGTGTTTCCTCCAGTTTCTCAACGTTAGTTTCAGTGGGATAGACAAACGTAGGAAACTGCCGAGGTTGGTACACTCTTGGATGTGTGATTGTTATGGATGGAATTTCATCCGGAAGAAAGGTGGGGGAGATGGGCTCAGAATCAGTCTCTTTTATTTCATTGTCAATCGGGGTGTAGTCCTCTGGAGGACTCGTATAATCATACCCGATTCCAAATTTGGCCTTACTGTGAACTTGCTTACTTAAAAGCATTTTGAACCCTTTGCAGGATTCAACCCACTTGTCACAGCTGACCATGGTCTGAGACAGTTCATCTCTACAAGCTGCATATTTTTCATTTTGCAAATCAAACAGAGCTTGTAGATTGGATTTTTCAGTCATTAGGATAGAGATTTGATTGTCTTTATTCTTTATTAATTTTTCTGTTTCAGAATTTTTATTATCTAGCAGTTGCTCCAACTCCTGATTTAGTTGTTGAAGCAACATATTGGCTTTCTTTATTTTTGCAAAAGCCTCTATGCACATATCGGTACAAAGTTTTTCTAGAGTAGAAGAAGATACCTGCGCATCAGGAGTGTCTACAGCAGGTTGTTCAAAATGAGAAGAATCATCACCAACAGCCATGTGAGCAAAATCTGCTGGTTCAGAGGTGATGAGAGCATAGCCTACATCTTCAGGCAGACTGCTCCAGTCTACGTACTCTTGGGTGAAAAGATCCGGTTGACTAGAAGAAGAGGACTGGACTGCAGGGCCTGGCACACTGATTTGAGAAGGGGATGGTGCAACAATTTGAAGAGATGCAGGAGTAAGTTGATACATGCTACCATTGGCGGCTTGTACAAATTGTACATTGGTAGGAGGAAGGGTCTGTACAATGTGTGATGACTCCTGAGAATTTTTGTGCCTTCTGAAAGATGAGGAAGAAGAAGAAGAAGAAGGATAAGGTACAGAAGAAGTATGTGATTGTGAGTTAGGGAAGGTCACATTTTTGTATTCCCTAGCAAAGTGTCCAGTGCCATGACTTCTATAGCATTGGACCTTAGCCTTATTTAGACTGAACCTGGTTTTCCCATGAATACCAGGAAATTTCCTTCTGGTCCTTTAGTAGAACTTGTTCGTTCTTATGCTCAAGAGGGCCAGTTGGTGAAAAATGCCCATCTCTTCCATGTCATCACTTGGAACTTGATGGAGATCATCCATAAAGCACAGATGATCAGAAATAGGAGAGTGTCATCACATGAAGAAGAAGAAGTGATGCCAGTGGTTATGTCTATGTATTCATCATGACCCTGATCTTTTGTCTCAGAGTTATGACTTAGAAGAGCTGTGTTCCCTTGAACATACTCTTCAGTTGATTTACCAGACTTTATTAGTTTCCTTTTCTGGTCAATCTCTCGCTCAAAGGTAAGCAACTTACCATGAAGTTGGGTAAGCAAGAGTTTGCCAAAGTCTGGAGAGGATCTCATGACAATGGAATAAGTTTCACATGTTAGAGATCTCAAGAAGCGATTCAGAACAGAGACAGGGGGATACACTTGACCAACTAGGTTTAATTCACTTAAGAGAGAAGTGAATCGTTCAAACTGCTGAGTCGGTGACTCATTATTTAGAGAGAATGTCTTATATTGTTGAGCTAATATCTCCCTGGTATTAGCCACAACATCTTCGGTACCACCAAATTGCTCTTTTAGAGCATCCCACAAGTCTTTAGCAGACTCGTGGTGAAGAAGACCAGAGTATATTTCATTAGGAAGGGCCATAGCCAGTTGAGCATGTGCCTTTGCATCAAGCTCCAACTTCTGGTAATCTTCTTCGGTGTAATTCTGAGGATCTTTCGGGACATTA
This sequence comes from Mikania micrantha, assembly GCA_009363875.1. NCBI lineage: Eukaryota > Viridiplantae > Streptophyta > Magnoliopsida > Asterales > Asteraceae > Mikania > Mikania micrantha. The sequence goes on from CM018693.1 coordinate 57,165,780, forward strand.
TCTCCGGTCTCCGTGTCTAGAACCGTTGGTTTATGCAGTCCGAACATAACAGACTTCCAACATCCTGTATGATTATTGGACAGGAAGTGTGACATCCGCCTCTGCCAAATGTTATATTGGTGCCTAACCAAGATTGATGGCTTTGTGGCAGAACCAGTGTTATGAGGGTCTAGAGTGAATTTCTCTGCCATTGGTTCACAAATAGTTATGACCAAATCAACAAGTGATGAGTTCTCAAAGTGATTTGTTAGAATGATTTTTGAACACAATTTAGTTCAAAAACCAAACTCCTACAGATTTAAAGAAAATAGAAAGACAGAAGGGATAGAAACAAAACTAAAACAACAAGATATCAGTGAGAGTTTTGAGTTTTAGTCTTGATGGTTAAACCAAGACTAAGGACAAGGCTCTGATACCAATTGTTGAACTACAAGAACCTCGAGGAGTAGCTGTATCACCATGAACAAGGCTTTAGACACTTAGTCAAAGCTTTGGTTTTAGCTCCCTCTAAAGTTTTGCACAAGGTTATTTTCGTTGTTTTAGTTTTCTTACTTAGAAAGAGAGAAGAGAAAAGATAGAAAGCATAAGGAATTTTGGGGAAGTAAAAATTAATTATTCAGAGAATGTTGGGACTTAAATACCCAACATTCTGAGATACAAGACAAGAAATAATAAGACAAATAGCTGACATTGTTACAGACACTGAATCAACAGACTAGTACAAATACAAAGTCAACAAAAACGGAAGCAAGAGTCTTCAGGTCTTCCGAGGATGAGGTAGTTGTGCTGATGTTCAGTGGTTATTCTTACGAAGATGATCATCGAAAGCTGATTAAGTAATCAGTTATTTCGGAAGAGGATATTGTCTTCCGAGTCCTTTGACTTCTTCCGATGCAGTAGTTGTCTTCCGAAGAGGTCATGATCAGCTAGTGTCTTCTGAGATAGATAAGTTCAGCGGCAGTTCTTTTTGGCGAAGCTTCTGCTATTGGTCTTCCGATGCTGAAGCAGTTCTTCAATCATAAGAGAAGCATCCGCGGCTTGTCATTCTGCGGTTTTATTCAAGTGTCTGGCTTCAGTAGTTTTGCTCACCAGTCCTTATTTTCCAACAATTTTGAGTTTGATGTCTTTGTTCTGCTAGAGGTCCAATTTGTCACATTTGAACTAGATGGCCATACCTCCCACAAATGGTGCAAACATGACAAGGTCAATTGTGAGGGTGATGCAACCTTCAAGTGTTGCAAAGAGGTTGAACTCCCACATAAGGTTTCTTGTTTGTTTTTAGTGGTGCTTGCTGGTTCACCGGGATAGCCGGAATAGTAGGGGTCATCATAGAGAAGTACATATCCTTTCATTCGCGAGTGTTTGGTTTGGTGGGGTTGATAGGTTCAATGTTGGCCTCCTTAGAAGATTCCTCCATGTTGGCCTTTGTTTCAACTTTCTTGACTCCCTTCCTAGTTAAGGTTCCAGCCTTAACATGACTGTCAGTTAAGGTTCCAGCAAGTTGTATGGCATCCTCCAGTGTAGTAGGCTTTCTACCAAAAGCTGTGTCTTGGATTTGCATAGGAAGGCCACCAATATACTTCTCAATGGCCAAAGACAAAGGTGTCACCAAGTGTGGCACAAGTAAAATGAGTTCGTGGAAACGAGTCGTATAAGCAAGGTTCTCTCCCCTATCTTTCTTGAGCTCCCAAACTTCGGCTTCAAGTTTCCTCATTTCGTTGCAAGGACAGAATTCCTCGGTCATAAGTGTTAGTACATGTTTGTAATATGTTGCTTGTCAAAATATGTAAATTATAGAAGGTTTAGATGAGGTTTGGCTGAGGTTCGTCTGGTCCACGAACCTTAGCAGGTTCGGTGAACCTATTAGTTTTGTTTGTACAGGTTCGTCCAGCGAACCTCTAGGTTCGGCTGGCGAACCTATGGGTTCGGCTAGGTTCGTCTGAAACTTTGTGTATATAGTGTAGGTTTGTCTAGAGGTTTGGTAACTTTTGCTAATCTTGAGTGTGACAAACCTGGTTTTCTCTGTGTGAGATTATCCATTTCATTGTAATCAGTTAATCTTGATTAATGAAATGATGATTATTGAAATGTTTGTTCTTCTTTAATTCATATAGATCAAATATAGATTCCACATATATTTGATTGTTAATAGGATTCTGTTTGACGATCAAGATCAAAATTAGAAGATCAACAATAAGTTGCTTGACCTCAGACTTGGTCAAAGCTATAGCAGCATCTGAACCCATTGTCGCTTTTCACAATTCCATCAAGTGAGATCCCTCATTTAAAAGACACTTGTGGCATAACAAACCTTAAGGTTCTCAGGACAGTCAGAATGAAGGAACGTGATTTCAATGCTCTCAAACCATTGGAGTAGTACAGTTGCTCTTTCAGAACCAATGAACTTTGTAAGGTTGCAAAAGTTAAAGTGTTTGAAGGTGCAAGTTGAAGTTGAACCCCCACCATTGCCATTATTTTAAACTGGTTTCACATTCGCAGCTTGATTGAGCTGAGTCACCAAAGTTGGTAGCACAACAGCCACTTGCTAAGAAATGATCCAGGCCAACTCTTGAATAGTGGATTGTTGGTGTTGGTAGTGTTGTTGGCAATGTTAGTGTTGTTGGTGTTATTGGCATTAGTGTTGGTGTTATTTTTGTATTCCTAAGGAATGCTTTTGACAGATCAAAGTGTTTAAGTCCAATTTACCTTTCAGAAAGACATACTTTATCCTGTAGGTTCATACTCACTACAAGGGTTCCCAGGAAAGCATAACAGGTCCATTGGTTGATTTGGATTTATATAAAATGCTTTCCTAGAGAGAACTCCCCAAAGTACAGGTATTCCCCCTTCCATATTGTATGTGTTTCTTACTCACTAATATGAACCTAAAGACGTTTGTCGTCATTCTTCTAGAATATTCATTATCATGACTCATTCATACGAATGACAACATACCACATAACCCAAAGTACAGGTATTCGTCTGTCTTCATTCGTCTAGAATAGTCATTAGCATGACTCATTCGTATGAAAGACAACAGACCATATAAACCCAAAGTACAAGTATTCGTCTGTCTTCATTCGTCTAGAATAGTCATTTGCATGACTCATTCGTACGAATGACAACAAACTATATAAACCCTACAAACAGAATTTTTAAGGACCTCTGCTCATTCCCAGACAAATCCTCCTAGGTTTCAGCACCTCCTCTGCCTCCATCTTCGATTTTTATCTTGTGGTGGATCATTTCTACAGAAAACGTTGAATCTAGACCTTCGATTGATCACGTGGTGCATTGGTTTGGATTGGAAACCCCCGAATAGGATTATGCATGTAACACCCGACCGATGGCAGAAACATGGCGGCGACACGAAGTGTAGATTGTTCATGCACAAGGTATAAACTTATAAATAGTTCAAACATTAAATTCAAATATTCAACCCTTCATTAAATTCCAAAATTCAATACATTGTCTAAAAACCCTAACTATTACATCATTCGAATTCAAAACCCTAAACATAAGTAATTTCAAATCCAAGCTCAAGAATATAGCTAATTGGCATTCCCACCTAAAACATGTTTTAAATCAAGTGTCAACTACAAAGAGTTGGTGAGCTTCACAGGTGAAGCCAATATGATAAACATGTTTAAATGCACACACAAAAATTGTTTGATAAGAGATAAGTTGTCACATGTGATAATAAGCCAATATGAACTAAAACATGTAATTAAACCATATGCAGATCAAATAATGTTAACAAATAATGTAATTAAACCATATGCAGATCAAATAATTTTCAGACTTTGTTAAATGTTTAACAATTTGTTTGTGAAAAATAAATTTGATTTTATTGTAAAATTTTTAATGTAAATTTTATATAAAATTTCCAAGTTACAATATTTAAAAAGGTAAGCCATTCAAAAATTTTTAAAATTAAAAGAAATTTAAGTTATTAAATAAGATGGAAATAGTTTTAAAATGTATAAATTAAACAACTAACATTAAGAGATTTATTGTGTATAATCCTTTGTAAATAAGTTTAATAATATCATTTTTATAATAAAAGTTTAAATGTTTGTAAGCTATATAAGTTCAAATAAAATGTTTTATTTAGATATAAAACATTTAAAAATGTAAAATCATTTGTTTAAGTTGTAAACTAAAATATGATTTTATAATGATTTTCATAATTGGTTGTTATAATAAGTTGGTAAAATATACAATTCAAAAATATGTAAACATTTATAAAAATATTAAAAGTTGAATCATTTATAAGGAATCTTATGTAATGATAAGTTGTAAAAAAATATAAATAAAAATAAATAATAAAATAAAATTCAATCATATATAATGATTAAAAATATTTAAGTAAAACATACCTAATATATATATATATATATATATAGTTTTACATTTGTAACATAATGATTATATTTTCTTTACTAAACTTATAGATTTATAAAAAATTTTCCCAAAAAAAACAGAATTTTAAAAATGATAATAATTCAAAAGATAATAAAAAAATCAAGTTTTTTGATCATAAACCGGCTCCGGTTCGAACACTCGACCTACACTCTGGTATGCATGTGTGTTAACCGGTTCGACTAGACCTCAGCCGCAAGACAATCTCGTTTGCAATAAATATAACATAACCCGTATTTCATTTCCCAATTCAGGTTATAAACTGATAAAACCTTGCTTCATTCTTCACCAAATTTGTTTGAAAGCAAACTCGATTGAACAATTAACCTCAGGGCTATTGTTCACGATCACCAGACGAGTGTTTCGAGCTATAAAACACTAACCTTTGATTTTGATCAAGTAGATTTCGACTGAGAGGAAAAGAGACGTGCGACCGGACGATTCAAGATCCAATTCTCCGCAATTAAAAGTTCTTCATTGGGTTTTGAGGGCAGAGATGAGTTCGCAGTAGCCAAAGTTATCTGTGTGCTCGTTTGATTTAGATTTTATAATGGTTTCATCGCATTCAAATAATCGGTCAATTTTCTAAGTTTAGAAAGGATTTTAACACGTTAACTCTCTTTTAATTCTACTAATTGATGATAGGAATGGATCACGCGGTTTGAATCCCTTCCATATTTGCCTTGGATTAGCTGTAATTAGGTTGGATCAAGCGGGAAGTAGAAACGGGTTTGATGTGGGTCTGGATCGGGTATGGGGTTGGAAATGGGTAAAGGGGGTGATGAAGTATGGAGTTTTGGCAATTTTTTTCACACCCCGAGCCGGCGGACTGGATCAACTTTCCCGTCTGGCGAAAGGTTCTCGGGCCGCGATATCGTGTGATAATCAAAATGATCATATTGTTTACATGGCACATGATGTATAATGAGAAATGCTAATATGACATTGTCATAGAAAATCATGCATTTAATACAAAGTCAACACTAGGTTGGTGACTTCATAAGTTTAGTAATTGAAAATTCTTGTTGTTGTCATTCACAAGTCATAGTGTCACACACAAGCCTTATTGTTATAGTTTTATCTTGTCTTACACAATGTCCTTTCCATAGTTACACATACAAATAGTTTATCATTGAAATCAAGCATGCTTATATATAGGGCATACGTATCACGAATGAAGTCGCCAGCCCACCACACACTTGACTGAATTCAATACCACTTCTAATGCAACTATAGATATCCATGTTCACCTCACATGTGTTTTTCTGATTGAATATTCAACCTGTTAATCCCATATGATGTGTTTTCATTCCACCATGTTATATGTATAGATTAAGAGTGTTTGAAGGGAATATATTACCATGACCTAAGTTATGGTAATCCCTTAATGTTTTAAGGAAAATAGATTAATTTAAGCTTATCCTTATTAGTTTTCTCTCAAATGTAGAATTAACTGTAATTCACTTCTGATAATAGGAGTGATAGTTAACTCACTGATATTGTTCACAAACCTCAATGTACAGAGCCTAAATGGGATCCACTGTGATCCTCACATAATCATACCACAACGCATCCAATTTACCTCTATTCCATTTGTAATCTCAGTGCCTTCAACGAAACTAATACCAGTAATATGACATGAGAGAAAATCAATTTCTCAATATACCAGTTGATAGAATAGAAGGAATAATTAAAATCAGTGTTTGAAGATTAATATCACCATGTGTCGTTTACCAAACCTGACTGATGCAGCCCTGTTACCGGTCATACGATACCGGCCAATGATAACAACCGGCCTCACTCACCGGCGGTTTGTCAAACCTATGGTACCACTACGCTATCGTCGGTTTTAGTGGCACTAAATTAATGGTAAACGATTCACTTGTAAGGGGCTTACGACTGGACATGAACTCATGAACACATGATTGATGTGATATAATACAAACAGTCTTAATATTAATTAGTTATTGTGTTTTCCCAACGTTATTGTCTCAGTGTCACCTGTACTCTGCGTTATGTGTTCTCATTGTTTTTAACAAAGTGTTATAAGAAATCCTCTTTTTACACGATGTTAGTATATGTGGTGAATGATATTATCATCATGGTTATATATCATCATGATTATCATTCTTGAAGTCGTTTGTAATTGTCTCATGTTGTCTCATTGTTATCTTATTGTAAATAACAAAGTTTTGTAAAATCAAATCTTACTACACTTATGTTATTCAATTGGTTTGATGATATCATGAAACTATGTTAACATGATTCATCCATGATATGTTATACATGTCATTTGCACACACAAGCATATACATTTATATAATGATATAATGAAAGTATGATAATAAATATAGAATCTTTATTATCTAAATCACATAATATATGAAATAATGTACTAAATCTTTTAATAATTTAAAAGAGTTAGTTGTTTCTCAGCCCCGCATTTGAAATCAAAGGATTAGAAAAGGGGTATATGAACTCACCTTGATATTGAAGTGGTTGACTAAGTAATCAAGAAATGCACGCACTCGTTGTTGTGTGATGATATTGGATTCAAAAGCTGTGTTGAATTCAATGTTGTTTGTAGCTTATAAGTACGAGTAATCATTTCGTAGGTTAACCCTAAAGTTGGTTACTTTTTTAAGTCTTTGTATGTTGAATTTTCCTTGAACTCATTTGAGGGTATAACATACTAATACTTAATCAATTTAGATCAAGATTAGTACGTAATACGTTTTTGTTTACATGATTATCCTCGTTATTGACTTTAACCAATTGTAAAACTGTTAATTCATAATCCACCAACGTTGTAATAACTTAGCTAGCTTATTTTTATATAAGTAACCCTATGGTTACTTTGATCAAAATAAGACTTAGTTATAAAAATTTGACATGTTTTAAAACCATGTCTATGATTTAAACATTTGTTTTAAAGTTTATCTATGTTTTTAACCCAAAGTTTAAGTAATATGAGTGAGAATATCATGAAACCCGTTGTAACCAACCCAGTTGGGTGTGAGTTGTTCTCGATTTAGACAACCACCAAGGTGGTGTTCTTGGCTAAAGTTTAAATGATATTCGATTAAGTGTGTGTTCTTATGGAACTTAGCAGAAAAAAAATTATGTCTATTGGTGGTACATGGCCCACCATAGTTTCTAACTTGAATGGGTTATTCTCGGCCAAATATAGTCAAGAGAAGAGTTCTTGACCAATCATATTATGAAAATGAATTCTTAGCTTGGAAAGGATAATGCTAATTCTCGAACAAGGATTTTCAAAAAGTGGAGTTCTTGAGTTATAATCTCAAATGTGAAGGGTTTCTCGACCAAGGCATATTAAAAGGAAGGGTTCTCGATCGTAGTTAGCAAAAGAAATGGGTTCTCGACCAAACTTAGCTATTCTCGACTTAGTGACTCTCAAAGGAGGTCGTTCTCGAGTGAAAATAAAATGGTTCTCGGCTTTTGTGGTTTTACTAACCCATGTATTCTCGACTTTAGGTTTCAAATCGTTCTCGACTCCAACTAAGGGTTCTTGAAATACTCATCTTCAACCTCCCATTCCCAGGACTCCGCGTATTTTGCAGGTCACTTAAAACCCTTATTTTTCATGTTATTTAGACTCAAGTCATCCAGAAAAACTCATTTAAAAGTGAAGAATTTAAGGTTTGATGAGATAAAATTTGAGTTCAAGTTCATACATCCGGGTTCTTTAAAAACCCTGAAAATCCGAAAGTTTGAGCTCACCTTACCATCAAATCAGTGGATTTCAAGCCCGATCTGCTGTACTTTCATGTTCTACTCGTCAAGGGCTTCGATTTGATACCAAATTTGAAGGATTTGAGCCAGAAATGAGAGAGTTATGGTGATTTTGGTGATGAAATTCTAGTGAGAGAAAGTAGAACCGGGATTTAGAGAGAGAAAGGGGTAGATGGAGTAATAAATGAGGAATAAATGCTTGGTTGGGGTTTTTATACCCCAAGCACGTTCAGGTTCGTTTCGTTTGCTCGGTTCTCGTTTTCATGACGTTTACGAAACGTAACGCAAAATTTATGAATTTAAATAAAATAGTTTTCTTTTAACCTTTTTAAGGTGGTTATTACTACTAAATATTTTATAATTCTTTTATTTATTTTACTGTTATCGAAACGTTTTGTTTATTTGTTTCGTCGGATCGTTTCGCCTTCGCGCGTATTTGTTCGAATCGTCACCCGAATGAAGACAACGGCGGTTTAACTTTCTGATTTTTGTTTTCTACTTTTCAGTCATCATTCAGAAAGTTAAACCCACAGTTATGTTTGTGTGAATCACCCACGCAAACACACTGTCAGTTTATTATTCGTTAATGATACTGAGTTGTTATTTTGAATTGGATTTTCTCACAGTCGGACTCAACTAAACTGAATCGTTTTCACATTCTTATGATTTATGATCGAATTCACATTTTTTTTCTCACTGAATTGTCGTCCATCTGATTTTTGTTATTCATGAAAATCAGATAGCAACCGATATTTTTTTGTCATTTGTTTTCACAACTTCTTATTTCACATGTGTTATTGTATATTTATATTTCAATTTTCATTGTAATACATACAACTGTTAATTGTTTTCATATTCCTGTTGTCACACAGTAGTTAAGTAAATTGTATTTACACATAGTAAATAGTGAAAGTACGCGTACCGTACTGTACCTTACAGACTTGCCAAACGATCGGTTACTAGTTGTCACAATTTTAGCCCTTGTAACTTTCCTTTTTAAGTAATAGTTTCAAATCTGGCAGATTTAGTCCCCGAACTTGATTTTTTAATGTTTTAAGTTTGTAAAAATTTATATGAGTTTTTTGAATTTTATAAAACCAATATGAAAAATTTATTTATGTTTTAATGTCTGTTTCAAACTTACACTAAAATTTTTAAATAAAATTTATTTGTAAAATTTATTTAAAAATAATTTTATAGATGTTTTATTAAAAATGTTATGTGATTTTTACTAAAATATATAAATTTAAATTTTATTTATTTCTTTAAGTCATGTATTTAAAAATAAATTCTAAATCTTATAAAGCTTATTTATAAATTTATAACTGTCTAAAAAAATATGACTTTCTTTTTTAACTTGTGTAATTTTAAATAATTACATACGTGTTTAATCATATGCATATACATACATACATATATACATGTATATTAAAGATGTTCAAATTTGTTTACTCATATATATATATATATATATATATTTGTGTTACTGTAGAACAACTCGTAGATAAAAATTTCAAATGACGTCATGATTTATTTAACAAATATATAATTGTTTATTACAATTTTCATAATTGCTACACTGCACTATTCGAGGGCATGGCGAGTAGAATTCGCGTGGAACCGTCGTGAATCTGAGGTCCCTACATGTTCAGCACAAAAGGATAATTTATGCTCTTTCCTTGTACTTCTTTCCACTTGATCCTCAAGTTTTCTGAAAGGACTTACTTTTTCTGCACATATCTCAGAATCATAAGAACAGTTCATATCTTTCAATTCAGGGTCAATTATGAAGGAGACTGGCTTGTCATAACCAATAGAAAATTCATGTCCAAGATCTGACTTTGAGACTGAATCATCAACAGATTTTTAAATCTTGGCATGCTATTGTAATTATGGTTAAAAGGAGGTTCAACCTCGCTGTAACCAATACCATTGATTCTCTTGTCACGATATTGTGCACTGATCATGATGGCAGCCACATTACTAGAATGGTCATATTTCTCAACTGTTATCTTAGTCTTTGATAACCCAGTTTTGACTTGATTTAACTATAAAGTTATCTCATCTATTACGCTCTTGGCAGTTTGATAGTGAGATTCTTTGTCACTTTAAAGCTCTTTGAGTTTTGAAATGTCTTGCCTTTTGGCATCAAGTTTTCTTTTAAAAATTGATTCATTTTTATGAAATTCTAAATTAAAGTATTTTATCTTGGTTACTTCTTTGATCAATGACTCATTTTGTTTTCTGTAGTTTAAAAACTTTATCAATGAAAGCAGAAGGGAATAAGTGTCCAGTTACCTTAGAGTGCTTGTCATCCACTTCTCCCATGAAGGCGTGACTTAAGGCGATCTCCAGCTCCTGAAGCTAATCACTCCAATCATATAAATATGTTTCCTAAGTGACCAGTGCTTTTGAAGTTCCAGCTTCTACAGACTCATCAAACTTCTTATCAGGTTCTTTTCTAGCCTTAGGCATATTGCATTCTCTGGCAAAGTGTCCGGCTTGATCCCAGTTTTTTCACCGGAGCTTTGATGTGTCAACCGGTGTACGAGCAACAATTAGTTCTGAAATCCAACGGTGTACATGACAACAGCGGAGAAGGCTATAGTGTGACAGCGTCGATAACGATAACAAGCACCAAATCAAAATACACATATAGTTCCTAAGATAGTTATGGGAATCCGTTGAACCACATAAACATGAATCCGAAGAAAACACAAACACCTTTTGAGGGAAAACAATGAATCAAACCTAAATGGATAACATTTGGAGTATCGATTTAACAAGATATCTAAATGGGTGACGATGCATAAGGATATGTTGTTGGATTTGATACATTTAAATGATATCTTTACAGTATAGAATAATGTCAGCAGTTTAGGAAAAGGGTACTTTTATATGAGTGACGATTCATACAAATACAAACGTGAGTCTTACAACGCTGATATAAAATAATAACTATTTTAATAAAAATTCTCACCAAAATATTTTAAAACAACCAAAAATTTTAACACACAAAGCCATTCATACGAATGGGCACACATTCGTACGAATAGGACACAATCAGTGAAGCTTTACAACCATAGAGCCATTCGGACGAATGGGAATCATTAGTATTGATGACTCATTCGTGCGACATCACATATATAAAAGCAACACTTACGTTTTTTCCAACCCTTTTTTTACCAAACTCTCTCAACCGAAACCCCATTCGCCCCTCTCGAATTTTCTGTCATTTCCACACGAAATTGGACCATTTAAATGTCCAAATCGTGTGTATTTGAACCCCAAGACCCTCATTTCAAGATTTCAACCATTTTCAAGCTTCTTCGGTCAAGTACGAGATGCACGGTGAGTATTAGCACCGATCATTTGCACCAAACCACTCTAAAACGTTTTGCCATCATTTTTGGCCATAAAAACACCAAAAACAACCCAAGATTTCAAAAATGGCGTTCTTGGTGAATCGGTAAGCGAATGAGTTGTACGATTGGTATAGTCCATTCGCCCAAACAACTCATTAGAATGAATCTCTGGACTAATTTGCATCTACACGAATGAAATGAACTCATTCACATGAGACGAATATACGAATGAAGACCTATTCGCATGAATGGAACCCCAGAATGGAAGTAGGCATTCACATCATTCCATTCGTGTGAATGAGGTTCATTCGCACGAATAGGCCATTCGCACAAAGAGGAGACCAAAAATGGCTAGCTAAGTGTGAACGTCCTATCGAACACTAATCGTATCGATAGAGCCAAAACTTAGACCAAATTTTTAATCTCATCAAAATGAAAACAAAATAAAAACTCATTTTCCAAAATTACATCAAGAAACAAAACACTTAATCACCGACATCTAATTAACTAAAAAATAATTGTAAATACAGGATTCCAACCGAGAGAGCATATCGAGTGAGTGCATTGACATTGACAACTCATAACCACAGGTGAGTTCATAGACCCCCTCTTTTCAATTTTCTTCCTTCCAAATCATTTGGGGCTAAGAACATGAAACTGATTATTTGAATGTTATTTGAATAAGAGTCATTTTCAACTAATTTATAAGAAGAAATCAATTCAAAATCTCTTATTCGAATGTTACCCGAATAAGTGTATTTTCAATCATTTTACTGAGCTTTCATCGCATAATCATGAATTTTCAAATTCAGCCAATGATTTCAAGGATTCCGCACACAGCTGTAAGGAAGTGTCCGTTGATCATGACAGTTTGAGGCTTTGTGCCCAACCAAGAGGTGAACAGTCACAGCTTGAGAGCTGATGTTACACATCCAAATCAAACAAAAAACTAGTTTAGTAGGGTATCTGTCTAGATTAATTCACTATAATATGTGCGCATACAACATACACATCCAGAATTCGCATAGGAATTCTCAAGTGAGTCCCTTTTTCAAGAGTTATTTACCATTAGATGGCATGGGTCACCCGATGGTAACCTAGATGGTACCATCGGTCAACCAACCCCCAACGCTGAGGCTGGTACGTTACGCGCACTAATAAACTACGAACATACCACACTAATAAACTAACTCAAATTCATATTTCAAAATTTCAATACAAACAGCTTTCAAAGTCGAGCTTGAACGATTTTCAAACGAGTTCAAAACAAACAATGTTATATCAAGCAAGAGAGGAGTGTAAACTTTCTGATTTCAAGTAAACAACACAAAACAGGTTTCCTATATTAGAAGACAAAGCATACACTCTTTTCTCAAGACGTTATTTTTCCAAAACGTTCGTCATGTCGAATAAGAGTGCAGAAGTGAAGATGCTTGATTTCCATTAAGGATATCCTCATGGATTATCAAAGGGGTGGTGGGTTGGCGACTGAGCCTCAGCTCTACGTAAGCCCTATATATAAACTACCTTCGGTGATCTGGGAAGGTGTCAGTATTGAGGTTTAGATTGAACATTAGTGTAATTCATTCGCATTTTCAACACCATTTACACACCACTTTCAAAACCATTGTGAACGGAAAGAGTTTTCTTCAAGCCTTTTACAAAACCTATTATTTTAAAAGTCGCGTGAACTCACTAACCTAGTGTTGACAAATTTTACATGTTCTCAGGTGATGAACATGTGTAAGCAGGATGCCTTTTAGAGAGAGAAAGATAGGATCCGTTAGAGGACCCTACAACTCCTGCATGAAATCTTACAAGGCTTCATCGCATACAAGACTCAAGACTTGCTCTTTTGCAAGCAATTTTTGTGAAACATCTGGGTCATGTCCCTGAAGTCCATGTCAAGTTTTAATAGAGTTAAATTATTGAGACAACTGTAATTAAAATTTATTTTATCAATATAGCTTTGTGTTCTCATATTCTCATGTGTTGTGAAAACAATCTGATCATTTCGATTCAATCATGCCTCGGGACTACTCTGCCCGACAAGTTTATGATCCGACCCACCGGCCCGGGGTGTGACATTTGATCTGTCAAATTTCAATTTCTTACCAGGGTTTTTTGCAAAGTTGTTTCCTCCATACTTGTTGATGAAATTCTTGCCACAAAACACATCCATTGCCATCTACCAGGCAATATCCATCTCATCCACATCAACTGGGTTGTTTTGTGTGAGGTTGTCTTGGGTAAGATTTCCATGAGCAAGCTCCCCAGTAAGGAAGCATTATAATAGCTCATGAAGCTCTTGAACAACATCAGATTCTCTTCTCCCTCAGCGTTAATATTCGAAGGCACTTGATCTTGCCCAAAAGCAATAAAAGTAGTTCACTGAATGATCCATATACTAAACCTGGCTGATGCATCATGAAAATCAATGTTGAATTCTCTGAATCTAGATTAATTACTCAAGCATGATTCATAGCTCGTTGGTTGTTATCCATATCATAAGAGTTGATGGTAGAGATCATTTCAATCAAGGTTGGCTTGTGCATATCCTTGGTTCTCTTAATGGCGGTGCAATTGGAGTTCTAGTTGTAAGGCAGAGACTTTAGTAACTTCTTGTTCACATGTCCCTTTCTCATTTCAGTACCTGCACTGGTTAGCTCAATCATCAAATGGGTGAATCGATTGAGTTGTGCCTCCAAAGTCTCTCCCTTGATATGGTTAAACATGTTGAAGCGTTTTTTCAACATATCATTCGGATTTTCCTCATATCCTCATTGCCTTCGAATCTTTCAACTAAGGCATCCCACAGATCTTTTCTTTTAGTAGAATGTCATTTTTAGTGAACAATTCTGGATCCTTGGGAATTCAGCCTCTGAATTCATTCTCATACATAGGAACAAAAGGCCCTTCTTTAATCGATCTCCATAGCTTTGGATCAGTATACTTGATGAAAGACTGAAATCTGAACTTCCAGTCTTGGAAGTTATCTCCTGAGTCAAGCCTCGGAAGCTTAGTGATTGTGCCAATCTCATTGTCCAGTTTCAGCATGTTGGACAAGTTGCTTAGGTTTTTGGCAGCGATGTTCTCGAACACAGATGTACTCAAAAGTGGGGCAAGTTCACGAAGGAAGGGAAGTTCACAAAGTGAGGCAAGTTCACGAAGCGAGGGAAGTATACGAAGCTTCAAGTTCACGAAGATCCAAGTAACTAAAGATCAAAGTAATCAAAGATCAAAGTAACCGAAAATCCAAGTAATCGGAGATCCAAGTAACCGAGGATCATAGTAACCGAAAGCTTGACCATGCGAATCTTCAAAAATAACAAGAATGATTTTGAAAGAATTTGAACTCCAAATTGATTGACAAGCTTCCCAACTCAATGATGAACAACAAAGTTGAATCGTTTATGCAGAAAGCTTGAGTCTTGGTATTGAAAAGACCACCAAAGCTCTGCTACCACTTGTAGGTCCCTGGACTAGTAAAGCTACTGTGACAACAAGTACCTGACCGTTCGGTAATCTGTACGGTATGTGTACTTTCACTTATAACTATGTGTAAATATTATGTGATTAATAGTGTGTGATAACAATTTTGTGAAAACATTTAACAGTTGTATGTGTTTCAATGAGAATTGGAATACTTATATACAAGAAACCTTGTGAAATAATAAGAATTCATTAGAAGTGACATAAACATATCGGTTGTAATATGATTCCCATAAATAACAGGAATCAGATAGCTGACAATTTTATGAGAAAACAATGTGAAAGCAGTTAGTTTAGTTGAGTCTATTTGTGAGAAAAGTCAAGTTCAACACAACAATTCAGTATCGTTTACGAATAATAAACTGACAGTGTGTTTGCGTGGATGGGATTCAAACAAACATATATATAGGTTTAACGTTCTGCATGATATTTGAAAAGTAGGAAACAAAATAAGAAAATAAAGCCAATGTCATGTTCATTCGGGTGACAATTCGAACGAATACGCGCGAAGGTGATACGATCTGACGAAATGGTAAAAATAAATGTTTTCGAAATATTAAAATGAGAAAAAGGAATTTAAAAGATTTATTAGGAATTACAACCATGAAAATATTATAAGAAAACTATTTTAATTAAAGTTACGAAAAATGCACGTTCCGTTCCGTAAATGTAATGTAAACGTTAAACCGAACGAACCGAATGAACCCGAAATACTACGGGGTATAAAAACCCTAAAGAGCATTTATTTCTTCATTAAACCACAAACAAACCTTTCTCTCTCTAGATTTCTGGATTTCTCACTCTCTTTCTAAAAACCCACTCAAGAAATCAAGCTAAAATCCTTGAATCTTAACCAAATCGTGCAAATTTGGTATCCAGACAAAGCTCTTGACATCCCAAACATGAAAGTATGAAGGATCAGAACTAAATTTATCAAAAACAGAGGTAAACATGAGCTCCAAGATTCGGTTTTCACGGTTTTTAACAAAACTCGGTTATATGAACATGGGACTCAACTTTCAGCCACCAAACTCATTAGAATTGCATAAAAACAAGTTTGCCAATCTTGGAATACACTGAAATGAAGATCTGGAACAGCTTGGGTTAGTATCAATATAAGATCCATCAATATCGATGGATGAACATCGGATAAGCTAGTATCGATGAACAAGCTAGAAAGAACAAGTTTCTATCGAACTTCCTAATTTCGACAGCAATAGAATAGACCAAATCTTGGTCAATACTGGTAGTATCGACCAGGTCTAGTAATTTGTGATAAGTCACAGTCGATATTATCAAGTTCGAAGTTCATGACATCGATACTAAGAGCCATTAGTATCGACAGGAGGGCTATTGTGTTTCTAAGTGCACCATCAAACTTATGTCATCGATACTAACCTAGGATCTTGTCGATACTAACCTAGGATCTTGTCGATACTACTGCCTGAGATCTTTCAAGTAATATAAAACAAGAATTAGACAAATTGGTTCACAATTGAAGCAATAGGGTCGATGGAAACAGTGTAGAGTCGATGGGAAGTCGATCAGGGTTTACCCAGTTTGTATAGTCCATCGATACTATCCTTTGTGCCATCAATATTAACTAGAACAAGTCAAACATTTATAAACAATAACACAAGTGTTTAAAAACTATAATATGATTTAAAACAATAGAAAGGAATGAGACCAAACTACGTTTTGGTATAAGCAACATTAGGGTTTCCTAAAAATTGTGTTAACCGATTTACTACAAAGTTGATGAAATAATTCTAACTAAGTCGTTATAACATTACCTAAAATCTTTTGTAATTTGTTAAACAACAAATTTTTTAGAACAAATTACTCATATCTGTATACTTAAAGGAATATAAAAAGTTTTGTAGGTCTCTAACCGGATCAAGAACGTAGCTTTATTGCTCAAATCGAAACCAAACGACTCTAACAAGTGCGGAATCCGTGTTAGAATCAAGAATGCAAGTAGAAAAATGATAACTTTGTATAAAGTGCTGAACTTCAAATACAAGTGCCTCAACCCTAGAATAGTACAAAATACGTCTATTTATACTACCTCTAGGTGTACTCGAACCCTACTCGAAAATCTATGTGCATGAAAATAAACAAAATTCTGGATTAATTCGTCTTCGGTTGTCTTTATCAATCTTCATCATTATCTTGGGCTCTACAAACTCCCCTAGACTGGTGAAGTCAAACGATAGGAAGAGTGACTGAGTGTGGTCCATCTCCAGCATAAAGCTTCAACTCAATGGCATAAGCAACTGTGCATGTAAAAGGCTTGGCCTCCTCATCCCATCCGCCATAGACATTAATAGGAGATTTGTGCAGCCTCATCATGTCTTCTTTTCCATACTTGAGAAGATCCATAGGGTCCAAAATCATGTCCACATCGTTGAGATCATCTTTATTCCTTAGAATGATTGCTGCAAGATTCTTTTCATTAAAGTAACAGGATAAGAAGTTCACCAGAGAGTTATCAGGAACTCCTGGAGACACTGGAACAGCCTCCTCAATGTGAGGAGGGGGATATTTGTAGTACACCCATGGCTTCTTCGATACAGGATCTATGATGCATGTTGAGACGAAACGTCTTCCTTTGGCAGTTCGCATCACAGGAAAATCCTTTTTCACATTGATCCTTTATAAACTTGGCAAATAAGTAGGCTTGATTGTCTTTAGAAGGATTGAAGAACATAGGGTCCAATCCCTTTTTTTTCGAACCACCTATTGATGATCGTCCCTAAAGGAGGAATCTCCTCTCCATCTTTGTTGATATACTTGTCAGTATACAAGTAATCAACATAGGGATCCTTGGTCACGTCTACAATAACTACATTTTCCGGCTCTTCTTTTGCAGATGCACCCGTGAAGGACTCAACTTTCTCTTTCCTTTCTTGATCACATACAACATCAAAGACTGAGGCCATAGAGATATCGGGAAATAAATCCCCTAGTCCTACTCCACTGAGCTCTTCACCAAGTCCCTCAAATTGAAAGTCATCTGGGAGATCCTTGAATAAATCATCAAGACTTGTATTCTTTGAGTCAGCACCTGGAAGGTTATCTCCAAAAAGAATGTTATTAGGAAGATCTCTGAAAAGATCATCATAATCACTAGTGGGTCTGCTCGAGGAGGAGGGATTTCCAGTGTTATCCCCTTGTTGATCATAATTAGAAGGCTCATTATCTTTCTTGCCTGAGGAGTCATTGCCTTTACCCTCATCACCATCATCGTCATCATTATCATTCTTCCCTTCATTGTTGTCGTTTTCATCATCTTTCTTTTCTTTGTTTAATTCATCCTCATCATCATCATCATCCTTTCCTTCAGTTTTAGTGGGCTTAATTCCCTTAAGGTCATTAATCACCTTACGCATTTCTTCGTTCTCTATCGTGAGAAACCTTATGAATTTCCGATGTACCTCGATCTGATCACAAACTTTAAGCATCACGTCTTGCATTTTCTTGATAACCTTATCTTTGGCTGTTGATTCTTGCTCAAGCATGAACACTCTGTCGTGTAGCCATTCCAAGTTGATGGGCACTTTCTCGGGCTCATAAGGCGAATCTGCGTGTAATGGTGACTTCCCTTTGTCCTTGTGGGAGTGTGGAGGTGATGATGGTGTGGCATGGGTGGTTTCTGTGGTGGTGGTATATTGAGGAATTGGAGTTTGGCTAGATGTTGTGGGTTTCGGTGGTTGTGATGGTGACTTGGCTGGTGTAGGTGGCTTAGGTTGTGTAGGTGTCTTAGGTTGTGTAGGTGGCTTAGGTTGTGTAGGTGGAGGTGGTGGAGTCTGAGCATGAGTCGAGGATGATGATCTCAAAGCCTTCTTCAGCAACTTGGGATCCTTTGTTCTCCTAGACATCATCTTGAGTCTCTTCTTTTTAAGAGAAGACTCAGGAGTCGGTGGATAATCGGCATCTTGATTCTCTTCCCTTTCGGCCCGAGAAAGAGGAGGTTTCTCTGCAACAAAATCCTCACTGGATGAAGAAGATGACTCAGAAGTAAGTTCCTTGGCAGCTACACCAGCCTGTGTGCTAGAACTGGTAGGAGGAATATCATGTTCTTTAGTGTCACACCCCCAAATTCTCACTCGTGGTGTCAGTCCACGTGGGTGTGACGTGGCCAGTATCACAGCTCATGGTCATATAGAACGACTTCTATATGAGTTACACAATCACACAAATTTGTAAACCAATCATGTTTTCAAAATCAAAGCAGCGGAATAGTTCACATCAAAAGCAGCGGAAATGTTTTAATATCATAAGTAAATAAAGTTGCATCGGAAAGTAAATTGTTCAAGACACTACATAGTTTAAATTGTTTTTAAATCAAACTAATGCACACAAAGCCTAGGACATGAGTCTAAATGCCATTCAGACTCCTTAAAGCTTCCTTGAGTGCGTCCTAGCGTGTGCTCCCTTAGTTACCTGAGAATACATGCGAAAAGTGTCAACTAAAAAGTTGGTGAGTTTACAGGTTTAGACAGACTGAAAAGCAAACAGACATATACTGGGTATGTTAAGTTTTGTTGTTGGATACTACGATCCGTGGAGTGTGTCATGTCATCATACCGAGACTCGACTGTTTCCGTTTGCCTCCGCGGGTCATCGCTGAACCCGACATCAACATCGATATTACACTCGTTATGACCTCCAGTCAACGTTGTTGCCGAGTGGGGCTAGTCAAACCCAGTAGTACTACGTAATAACGACTCGTTTGTCATACAATTGACGGTAAGGATAAGTAAGGACTTTATGCGATAAAAGTTACACTCGAAAATAGTTTCACAACATACCAGTCATATATCTAAAACAGTTGCATAGTAATCTCACCCCAATAGTTTAGCAAAACAGTTAAAGAGTAAAAGTGGGGCTGTAAACTCACCGGAGTTAAGTAGTGTGCGTTCTTCACGAGAACGGTATAGCTCGCCGGCTAGTGGTTACCTATATCATATAGGTGTTGTAAGTTCGTGTTTGCATACAAGTGGGTCTCACAGGACCGTGTTGGTGTCTAACAACTCCAAGTTGTTATGTGGGTCGAGTTGACCGTGTTTGACCGTGTTGTCCGTGTTTGACCTAACGACCCGTTGGTGACGGTTTTGGATCAAGTGCTCGTGTAACGTGCGGTTTAGTGTCGTGTGAAGTGTGCGGATACCAATCATCACTTTCGTGAGGAAACTTACTATTTCAGGAAAGTTTCTAATTTAGGCAAGTCATGTAAGAAGTTATATTCCATTTATCCTAGCATGCATATTTATCCTAAGTGAGCATGTTATCACATAGCACATAGTTACACTTAGCCGATTTAGCACGTTTTGCGCGTAAAAGTTACTATAATTGGAAAGTTACTAAAATAAGCAAATGTGACAAAGTCTAGATACAAATCTCGTAATAATATCATCATCTTAGTTCTAAATAGACATATAACCATAACCGTTATGACTAGCATGCTTTTATTCACAAATTTGTAAAATAAAGTTACTATTTATAGTAACTTGTGATAAAACACATTTTTCAACCATTTTAGGACATAAAATCATTTATTAACATCATAGCAAGTTTAACTGAGCATACTAAACATGCAACATCTTCCAAATTCATCATTTCTAGCAAACTTGAAATAAAAAGTTTCTATTTATAGCAATATTCATGAATATCCTAATTCTAACAATTATATACCTTCAAATGCATCAATAACATCATCTAACATGTTTCTAAGCATAAATCAAAGATTAAATCACATGCATTTGATCATTTCATCAAGTATCACCATTTTACAATGTTAAAGTTTCCATTATTAGCAACAATCACCAAATGATCATTCCTTGACAAAATCAATCACTCTAATCCATGTAGATCTTTTCAAATATCATTTCTAATAACATTTTATCATCAAACATCATCTAAAACAATGTGGATCGTACATGCGTGTTACTAGAAATACCCATTTGTGACAAAATCATCAACATGCACATTGACATTATCATGGGTCGTCATAGAAACTCATTTAATCAGTCTAGATCATCAAATAACACAAAAACATCAACAAACCCAGATTCAAACAAATAAAATTCGTGCATGTGAAGATCTAGTGCATGCATGTGTGTGTAAGACCTTGCATGTGGGTCTAGGTGCAAGATTATTGCGTAAAGGATGTTAGATCTACCTCACAAGGCTTCGAATCAATGAAATAAGACTTGGGGTAGGTCGTAGAGCTCCTGGGAAACGTTGATGAGAGGGTAGTAGCAGCTTGAAGATGATAGATGGCACCTTCAATGGCTTCTTTAGGTTCTAGGACTCCAAGTTCTTCAACCTTGAACTTCTTATGGTCCTACAATGGCTTCCAAGAGGATTTAGAGGTGTATTAGAGGTGATGGCAGAGGGTTTTGGGAGTTTAAATCGAAGGGTTTGCGTGTGGGTAAGTATAAAATGAGTATAGTAAGGTAATGATGGTTTTGTTCTTCTCAAAAAGATTTTTCTGTGATTTAGATTGCCAGGCGTAACGCCTGTCGAGAAGCCCTGGTATCAAGGCGTTACGCGCGGGCCAGCCGATTGAGAGGCTCCCTTTCCTCATCCGCGCGCATCGCTAGGGGTCAGAGTGCCGGGTCAGGCGTACCGCCTGGCCCGTTTTTCAGGCCCAATAAGCTTGTTTTGTTGTTCTGGACCCATTTTTCTCGTATTTCTCGATTACGATCATCGTTTCAGGACATATGAACATTGTTCTACTTAACTTAGGTTCCCCGGAACCTATTGTGCAGTGAAAGTGTTCTGTGGTTCGATCCGTTCACCAACGTTCGTCATTCAAGACACGTGCGAGTTTCGTGCGATAATTCCTCGAACTATCGGTGTGTTCGAACTGTTGTGCCACGTGTCACACTAAACATTCATAATTCTAGTGCCACGTATACAATAATAATACACATTATTATTAAAATAATATAAATGCTGACCTGGAATTTGCGAGGTGTCACATTCAGCCACAATGGCAACTGGAGTTCCTGGTTCTTCTTCAGCTGCATCATCACCTGCAAATCTTCCAAACTTAATCAGAGGACATTCCCCTATGTACTGCTTCTTTCCTATTTTGTTCATCCTCATGTATCGAAAGATGTCATCTCTCATCCTTTTGATTCCCAGAGTGCAAAGAGTGGGAACAAGATTGGGATGTCTCTTCTTGATGACAATTTGCAAAAAGAGAGGAAATGCCAAAAATCTTTCCTTCATTTTCTCTTTAATGTTGGCATGCATATCTAGAAGGATCATCTTGGAGAAGTTGAAGTCCACCCCTAAGGCCAAGGCTACAAGACATGAGCTGAGATGTTGTGATCAGATACAAACTGCAAGTCAGCCATCTGAGAAACAAAAACAAGTCAAGTTAGACAAAATCGAAATCAAAAGTCAAAGGTCAAAACTCTAGATCCAAGTCTCGGTCAAAAGAGTTCGACAAAATCACAAATTTCACAAAAGTTCAAGGCATGACGGGGGTACACGAAGATAGAAGTGTTCTCGTAATTTGGGTTGTAATCGATAATTGATCATATTTGAAAAACAGGCTGTATACGAAATTTAAGTTGTATTCGAAGAAGGCCTGTAATCGAAATAGTTTCTGTATTCGAAAATAAGGTGTAGTCGAAACTTCGGCAGTATACGAAATTTAAAATTTTAAGTACACTAAAATCTTCATATCTCCCTCAATTTTGTTCCATAGAGCTCCTATTTATGCTCGAAATGCTCGGAATCAAGAGGCGACCATCATACTAGAGAATCGCCTTCTAATTTTGAGTTTTTCGAGGTGAATTGACCAAAAAACTATCTGTTTACGGAACTGGGTATTCGAAATTTGTGTTTGGGCCACAACTTTCGAATCCACGGTAAAAATTTGTTGAAAATCTATACCTATGTACGCCTAAGGATGATCTATAATCTAGTTGGAGTGATTTTTGAAAACGAAGTTCTGAAAATCGAAATCGCCCTCACTGAACACGAATCGTATGCGAAGAGAAGTGGTACTCGAAATTGAACACGTTCTGTGTATTTATAGACTCAATTCGTGTACACGAAATTTCGAGTATGAATTCGAGTACGATTTTGAGTGTGATTTCGAATATAATTTCGGATACGATTTCGAATAAGATTTCGAGTATGATTGTTATTTTTCAAAGATATTCTAACTTAGATAGAATAAAATAAAATAAAATAAAATAAAATAAAGTGAAGTTAGAAACTTTGAATGAGTTCAAAGTCAAGTCGGATCAATTTCGTGGGATCAAATCTGTGTCAAAAGTTTAACCACCTTAAAATAATTTCTTATGAACCTAACCTTCAAATAATTATATCCCACCAATAATTTCCACTTGTTATTCCATAATTCAAAAATAAGAGTTATGATCAATAGGTTTTTCTGAAGGTTTTTCTGAATATAACTTTTGGAAGTTTTTATGAATAGTCAGACTATAGAACTAGATTATCATGCAACCTGTCAATTTTGCAAAAAATTTTGATTCAAACTTTTGATTGTGTTTCAACGAATTTAAAATGTTTAGACAGAATTTGAGATGAGAAAAGAAAAGAACAGATCGATTAGATTAGAATCAAGAACAAGAAGGGGTTCTATCAGCTTTGTGCTCATTGGGATCTTTTACTTTACTGTTCTACAGGCACATTGGCCTTAACGTCACACATCCAGGTCTTTGCTTACGCATAGCAGGGGATGCTTCAGTAAGTATTTTCCGCTCTTTGTTTACACAAAACATGGAAAATAACCGAGTTTTCAAAACAATTTCAAGTTTATCGAAACACAATCTTGTTATGACTTCCAAGTTTATGCAAAAGTCAAATAGTTGTTACATCTATCCGGTTATCTGATTTTTCTTACTTCTTTCTTATTTAATTTTGAATGATCATGTCCATTACTTTCATCTTGGAAAAAACATGTTTTAACTTCTTAGTGAATTATAATTATCCAAAGTTGTTATTCTTTAGAAATTACCTTTTGATAGTGAAACTTCTGAGTTTAAGAAGTTATTTCACTTCCCTTATTGAACCATTTAACTTAAACATCCAAAACAAAATATTTATGTATTTTCTTGAAATTTCAAAAAAATGTAAAATATTTTTGTTGTTTTCTTGAAATTCACTCCCCCTAAACTTGTAAATCATATTAGACTCACTCAAGAACTAAAAGAAAGTCTTTTTATTGTTTTTGTGAATAGACTCAAAGATCGAAAATCTTTTTGTTGTTTTTGTAAATGTTCTCCCCCTAAATTTGTGATCTAAAAAATAAAATTAAACAAAACACAAATTTTATAGTATTTACAAACATGTTTTACGCAAAACTTATTAGTTTGAGAGATGCAAGAAGATGGTGAAATCGAGTTGTGTTGAACGGTTTGGTGAAAAGATCCGCCAGATTGTCATCTGTGTGGACCTTTTCAAGATAAATCAGTTTCCGTTCGAAACAATCGCGGATGAAGTGAATCTGGATGTCAATGTGTTTAGTTTTGGAGTGTTGTACTGGATTCTTGACGATCTGAAGGACAGCTTCATTGTCATAGTAAATAGGAGAGTCAAGAAAGTTCAAACCGTAATCGAGGAGCTGTTGTTGCATCCATATAACCTGAGAACAGCAACTGGAAGCAACAACATACTCAGCTTCTGCAATGGAGGTAGACACGGTCGTCTGTTTCTAGCATTACCATGAGACAAGACGATCTCCCAAATATTGACATCCACCAGTGGTCGACTTCCTGTCTAAATTACATCCACCAAATTCGTTGTCTGAGTAAGCAAATAAATGAAACTCAGAGTTTTTGGGGTACCATAGACCGAGAAGAGGTTTCCCGACTAGGTACCTAAAGATCCTCTTGACAGCTTTTAGGTGAGATGCCTTTGGATTTGCCTGATATCTGGCGCACTAACGTACTAAAAACATGATGTACGGACGACTACCGGTTAGATACATTAGTGAACCAATCATAAAGAGGTAGAGGTGCTGATCAACATCTTCACCATCAAAATCCGAAGATAAGACTGGACGAGCAACCATAGGAGTGGATACAGGCTTTGATTCCAGCATATTGAATTTTGTCAGAATGTCGGTAACATATTTTCCTTGATGAATCAACACGCCCTTTGGATCTTGCTTTACCTGTAGACCTGTAAAGAAGGTCATTTCTCCCATTGCGCTCATCTCAAACTTCTTCTTCATCACTGCTTCAAATTCTTTGCTAAGCACCGAGCTCGTGGAACCAAAAATAATGTCATCCACATAGATTTGGACGAGAATCAAGTCATCCTTATCCTTGCGAACAAACAATGTCTGATCGATGGCTCCACGGGTATATCCATTGGCAAGCAAATGATCAGTAAGAGTAGCATACCACGCTCGCGGTGCCTGATGAAGACCATAGAGAGCTTTGTCTAACTTGTAGACATGGTCAGGATACTGCGAATCCTCGAACCCTAGGGGCTGACATATGTATGTCTCTTCTTTAACCTTCCCATACAAGAATGCAGTCTTCACGTGCATCTGATACACCGTGAAGTTAATATAGGAGGCGTAGGTTAAGAATATCCGTATAGCTTCAACTCTTGTGACCGGTGCAAAGACTTCTTTGTAGTCAATCCCCTCCTGTTGATAGAAGCCCTGAACTACCAACCTAGCTTTATTTCTGATGATCACTCCCGAATCATCTCTTTTGTTTCTGAATACCCATCTGGTTCCGATTGGCAGTTTCCCCTTGGGCAACGGAACCCAATTCCATACCTGGAGCTTCTGAAACTGCATCAATTCTTCCAGCATCGCCTCGACCCAGCTAGACTCCTTAAAAGCCATGTTGACATTCTTGGGCTCGACCTGCGAAACAAAACAAGAATATAAACAAGAATTAATTGGACCTGATTGACTCCGTGAGATAGTGCTTTCAGGCAAGGCGTTCTAAGTTGAAGTGGACTGGCTTCGTGTGAGAACTCCTTCTGAAAGAGCTCCAATAATCGAGCAGGTTGCTGAGGTGCTTCCACCACAGCTAAATTGTCGAGCAGGTTGCTGAGGTGTGTTAGCTGATTGTCACTGGAGAATGAGAGATTGTCAGCACGAGCGGCTATAGTTGCTTCAGCTCCGTTATCCACACAACGTTCCTCAGGGATGTGGTATAAGAACAATGGATTGTCAAATGTCTTATGGGAGGAAGATGGTGTTGAATCTGTCACTGTAAATTGCTGATCTGAATGACAGGCCTCTGGATCGGATGGGATGGCTTCATTGATTGGGTTAGGCTGAACTGGTGGTGCACGATCATACATTCCTGGTGGGTCAACCATTAGAAGTTTGGGATCACATGGAACGTAATCAACCCGATAGTCTACGTCATCAACCTTGTAAAAGTTATCAGATTGTTCAGATGGTCCTGCGCTCTCTGATGAGGTGTTGAAAGGCTCAAATGTGGAATCGTACTGAAATAACCAGTTTGGACCAGAACCGGCATCTGTGTTGTTTAACTTTTGGCAATCGATGTAGTAGGACTGCACAATCATCAGTGTCTTCTTGTTGTACACCCTGTAAGCAGCTTTCTCGGATGAATAGCCAACGAAGTAACACTCATCGGTCTTGTCATCAAACTTGCGATTCGGTTCGGTTTGAAGAAGCGTGCAAGGACATCCAAACGACTTAAAGTGACCAACTTTTGGCTTTTGATTGAAGAAAATCTCGTAAAGGGTCTTCTGATGCTGCTTGTTCAGGAGCGCTCGATTCTGAACATAGCAAGTTGTGTTAACAGCTTCAGCCCAGAAGAAGATAGGCAACTTAGACTCAGACAGCATGGTCCGTGCAGCCTCGAAAAGCGTTGTGTTCCTTCGTTCAGTAACTCCGTTTTGCTGAGGTGTACGTGCTGCATTGTATTGTCGAGCTATTCCCTTCTCATCGCAGAAATCAATAATTGTCTGATTTCAAAACTCGGTCTCGTTATCAGTTCTGATTACCTTAACTTTTAGGTTCTTTTGATTTTCGATCAAGGTAATAAACTTCTTCAAGATATCTGGTGTTTCATCCTTCTTAGCCAAAAAGAACACCCAAGTAAATCTAGAATAATCATCTGTCACGACAAGACAATATGACTTCTTTCCGATGCTCATTACGTTGACTGGCCTAAAGAGATCCATATGAAGAAGTTGAAGAACAGATGAGATTGAATTGAACAATTTAGGCTTGTGAGGTCTCTTGTGTTGCTTCCCCTTGGCACATGCGATGCATTTCTCAATTGAGGAGAAGTCTTTAGAAGGTAAGCCAATAACCTGATCTCCCTTAGCTAATCGGTTGAGATTCTTCAAGTTGACATGACCCAGTCGGCGATGCCAAAGTAGTCAATCATTCTCCGATGCCTTTGAGAATAAACAAGTGTTCTCAGTGAATGAGTCTGAGTTCATATTGATGATGTAGGTATTGTTTATCCTTGGAGTTCTCATCAGAATCCACTTTTCTGGTACGAAAAATCCGGGCTTGAGAATGAGACACTCCTTGTTGGTGAGGTGAGTTGAAAAGCTCTTGTCACAGATTTGAGAGACACTTAACAAACTGTGATTGAGTTCTTCAACATAATAGACATCTTCAAACTAAGAGTTTCATTTGTGACTGTGCCCTTCATGCTGATCTTCCCTCCCTTTTCTCCGGCAAACGAGACATATCCGCCGTTGAATGGTGTGACTTCATGTAACTGAGAGAAATCCCCAGTCATGTGTCGGGAGCAAACACTATTAACGTACCAAACATTTTTAAGTTTGTTGGGTTGTCCCTGCATCACACATATTCAATTAATGAGAGATTGGTACCCAAATCATAACAGACTTGGGCACTTGTGAAACTGCTTAGACTTTTGGTTTTGGTTTGGGCTTGCCCTTGACATTTGTGGGCTTATTTCCACTGCCATGATCAACTAGTGTTACCTTATGTTTTGAATATGGTTTGGTTTTAGATTTGAAAACCCTTGTATTTTGCTTTTGAAAACCAGACTGATTTGGATTTGATTGCTTGACCTTTTTGGCAGTGGAAGGATGCTGAGTCCTTTTCTGAGGCATCACCCTAGGCTTGGAATATTGATCGGTCCTCATAGATTTGCTAACAGGTTTAGCCTTGGGTGTGACCTTATGATTCTTCCCATAGAAAAACTCAGTAGGTCGGTGCTGACAGTATCGAGCAATGTGGCATGGTCTACCACACACATAGCAACAAACTTTTTGATGAAATTCTTTTGGGTCAAAGGACTTTACATCACAGTTACTTAGACCAGTGGATAAACTTTTGGAGGCTTGTTCCAATGACCCAGTTGGAACATAAGGTTTACAGTTGGGATTTAACTGTGAACCCGCCTATGTAGTAATTGTGGAATGAGCCTGTGTTGCCTGCTCTGTCAAAGGAGAGGAATTTGATTTTAAGATATATTTGTTTTGAATGACATCACAATTTTTAATAAAAGTACTCTTAAAACATTTCAACATATCATTAGGCTTAATTTTAATTGTATCAAATTTTCCAACAAAATCAGTTTTTGGAATAAAATGTGATTTGCTAGACGATGTTGAACAATCTGTGCTCCTCCCAGCACTTCTTTCTTCCTCCTTCTCCTCTGAACCTATGACACTTAATTTTTCTGCACAAATCTCAGAAACATTAGAAACATCAGACACAATAGGGTCAACGGTGAGCAAAACGGGTTTGGTGGGAAACTCATGAGCACTATCAGACTGTAAAGCCAAGTCATCAACAGAAGTGTTGATTCTAGGCATGCTCGAGTAATTGTGATTAAAAGGTGGCTCACACTCATTGTAGCCAAGACCCTGCCCCTTTTTCTCACGATACTGAACACTGATCATTTTTTCTAAAACATTCCTTTAATGATCAAATCTCTCAGCTCTGACTAAGGTTTTAGAAAGTTCAGTTTTAACATTTTCTAATTAAAGAGTGAAACTATCGATTTTGCGCCTCGCATCAGGATAGTTTGACTCTTTATCACTTAAAAGTTCCTTAAGTCTTGCCACATCCCTACCCTCGGCCTCAAGTTTTCTTTTAAAAATCTCGTCATTTTAAGAAATTCTGAGTTAAAGTATTTAAGTTTGGTTACTTCTTTAATTAGTAACTCATTATGTGACCTATACTTAAATACTTTATTTATGCATGAGGTAGAGCAAAGATTTTCAGTTAACTCCTTTTGCTTTTCATCCACTTCTGCCATAAAAGTATGGCTCAGAGTCATCTCTAACTCCTGCACTTGATCACTCCAATCATAGCTGTCTCATTCTTGAGTAACCAATGCCTTTGAGGTGCTTGTTCTAGCTCTACTGTTTTCTCTTCAGCCTTTTTCTCTGCTTCCTTTACCACATTTGGCTTCTTGCATTCTCTTGCAAATCGACCTGGCTGATCACAATTGTAGCACCGTAGCTTGGACTTATCGAATCCCAGCTTCTTTCCTGGGTTGTTCCCAAAGCTGTTCCGTCCATACTTCTTAATGAATTTCTTTGCCCTAAAGACTGCCATGGCCATCTGCCATGAAATATCCATTTCTTCAACATCTGTCAAGTTGATCTGCTCCAGGTTATCTTGAGTGAGATTGGCCGGTGCCAATTCTCCAGCAATAAATGCATTGTAACTGTTCATGAATCCTTTGAATAGTAGCAGATTTTCTTCACTCTCTGGGCTAACTTTGGGCACTGAATTGACTTGCCCTGATGAAAGGAATGCGGTCTCAAATGGAATAGACTATGATGAATTGACTTGATAGAGCTGTGATCCAGATGCTTGAAGACTAATGGCTGATAGAAGAGCATCATTTTCTGATACAGGTGCAATGCCCATGGAACTTGCATGACTGAGTGCTCTTTGTTTATCATCCATATCATATGAATTGATGATGAAGATCAACTCGCTCAGAGAAGTCTTGTACATGTATTTAGTCCTCTTGGTAGTGGTGCAATTAGAGTTCCAGTTATAAGGCAACGAGTTCAAAAGCTTCTTGTTTACTTCTCCCTTGGACAACTCAATCCCTGCGCTAGTCATTTTTGTCATCAGATGAGTGAATCTGTTCAGCTGAACTTCCAGGGACTCTCCCTTTATGTGGTTGAACATATTGAATCTTTGCCTTAGCATATCTTTGCGACTTTCTTGCATGTCCTCATTCACTTCGAATCTTTCAACTAATGCATCACATAATTCTTTTGTTGTCTTATGCTCCTTGAAACCATGAGCCACATCAGTCGATAGTGCCATTGTAATCGATGCATAGGCTTTGTCATCCTTCTCTTTTAACAGTATGTCATTATCCGTGTACAACTCCGGGTCATTGGGAATGAGTCCGTTTAGTTCACTTTGATGCATAGGTACATAAGGCCCCTCTTTAATTGATCTCCATAACTTTGGATCCGTGTACTTGATAAATGATTGGAACCTGAATTTTCAATCCTGGAAGTTATCACCCGACACAAGCCTCGGTGGCTTGGTTCCAGTACCGATCTTATTATCCAAGCTCAGAAGGTTTGAAAGGTTGGTCAGATTCTTTGATGCCATGGTTATCAGAAATTTGTCTAAGTCCAAGAACAATGTGATGCAAGCAGTCTGAACTCGAAATAACACAACTTTCCTGAGTCCCTTGAATACTCGAACAACCCGTCTAATCGAAACGTCAGTTATACTTGAACAATCCTTTGTACTCGAAACACTTGTGTACCTGAAACTGAATTCTGTAATCAAAGAGCCAGTATACTCGAATCTGTACCGGGTAATCGAAGAACTTGCGTACTCGAAAAAACTTGTATACTCGAATCCAGTATTGTACATGAAGAACTTTGTAGTTGAATTCCTAGCGGACTTTGAACACTCTGTCTGTACTCAAAAAGCTGAACTC
The DNA here is from genome assembly GCA_009363875.1 of Mikania micrantha. NCBI lineage: Eukaryota > Viridiplantae > Streptophyta > Magnoliopsida > Asterales > Asteraceae > Mikania > Mikania micrantha. The sequence goes on from CM018693.1 coordinate 57,196,720, forward strand.
GAAAATTTAGAACTCGAAAAATACTTAAGAAAAATTTCTTAAGATCTAGAGTCCCAAATTTAAACAGCAGCTAGATAGAGTATAGTAGAATGATAAAGTAATAAACTTGCACCAAAAAGATGATACCTTGATGAAGAAAACAAATCCGAATCTCTGATACGACTTTTAGGTCTCTAACCGGATCAAGAACATAGCTTTATTGCTCAAATCGACACCAAACGACTCTAACAAGTGCGGAATCAGTGTTAGAATATAGAATGCAAGTAGAAAAATGATAACTTTGTATAAAGTGCTAAACTTCAAATACAAGTGCCTCAATACGTCTAGAGAGCAGATGTCTTGGGATTCCAACCCTAGAATAGTACAAAATACGTCTATTTATACTACCTCTAGGTGTACTCGAACCCTATACTCGAAAATTGTTCGAGTACATATAACTATTGCACTCGAAAATATATGTGCACGAAAATAAACAAAATTATGGATTAAGTCTTCTTTGGTTGTCTTTATCAGTCTTCATCATTATCTTGGGCTCTACAAGTTTAAGTCAAACAAAAGGCAACGACCAAGTTTCAACTCAAAAACTTAAGTATAACTTAGAAAATATTCACGGATTCAAAATATTTATGAAATGTTATAGTTTAATAACAAATTCAAAACATGTAAACAAAGAATAGTATGACGTATTAAGCTTAACCTGCAATGGTTAAGTATTGATATGTTATATTACGAGATAAACTAAGGTTAATCAAATGGCAACGGACATGAGACAATATATTATACTTATAAGTTGTAAATCACATGGAATCAAACACAGGACTGTGAATTCAACATCATTACAACAACAACAGCGAGCGCGTGCATTTATTTTAGTCTTAGTCATCTTCGTTATTATACTGTTTGCTATGCTTGTGTGTGAAATGAAAATTATAACATATCAGGGATGATATCATGATAACATAGCTTCATGATATCATCCAACCATTGAAATAACATTGTGTATTAAGACTAAATCTTATAACAATGAGTCTACAACATTGAGATTACATTGAGATGACACTGAGACAATTACAAGAGATAACAAGAATGACATCATGGTAACAAAATTTCATGTTATCATTCACCACTCATGCTAACATTGTGTATTAAGACAAGTTCTTATAACAGTATGTTAAATACATTAAACACATAACATTGAGTACTGATGACAATGAGACAATGATAATGAGGACACATAACAACAATTTGATTACTATTAAGCCTAACTGCATTATAACATTTTATTCATGTGTCCAAGTATTAATATCATGTCATAAGTCCCTCTTTATATATTTTACCATTAATTTAGTAGAGGCTAAACTGACGATAGCGTAGTGGTACCATAGGTTTGACAAACCGCCAGCGAGTGAGGTCAGTACATTGTTCGTATTTCATTATCATTGGCCGGTATCGTATGACCGGTAATAGGGCTGCATCAGTCAGGTTTGGTAAACGTCCACATGGGTGATATTAATCTTCAGACACTGATTTTAATTGTAACATTCGTTTCTATTAACTAGTAGACTGTGGAATTGATTTTCACTCATGTTATGTTACTGGTGGCAGATTCGTTGTGAAGGCACCGATTCTTATGAGACTACAAATGTATAGAGGTAAATTGGAGGCATTGTGGTCTGATTACGTGAGGACCACCGTGGGTCCCAATTATGCTCTATACATTCAAGATTGTGAATGCTACAATTGGGTTAATTGTGATTCCTAAAATTAGATGTGAATTACAGTAACTCTGCAATTGAAAGAACACTAAAAATGATAAGATTATTCAATCTATTTCCTTAACACATTAAGAGATTACCATAACATAGATCATGTGAACATATTCCCTTCAAAATCTATTATTCTATACATATATCACTATGGGATGAAAGCACATCATATGGGATTATCTGGTTGGATATCAAATGAGAACAAATACGTGTGAGAATAAATGGGTATCCATAGTTGCAATACAGGTGGGGTAGAATTTTGTTGAGTATGTGGTGGGTTGGCGGCTGGGCCAGTGGTAAGATTGACCCTACGTATGCCTTATATATAAGCATACTTGATTGTATGACACACTATCTGTAGTGTAACTATGGAGAGGACATTGTTGTGAGACAAGATAAGATTAATTCAATAAGACTTGTATGTGACACTATGACATGTTATTAACAATTTACAAGCATATTCATTTACTAAACTTATGAACTCACCAACCTAGTGTTATTTTTTTAAATGCATGTTTTCCCAAGTGATGAACAAGTTTAGCCACCAAATACAGGATGCATTAGCTAGGGGACTTTTATAGCAGACCTAGCTAATTTTGTTTGCATATCTTATGGGACGATATAATTGTGAAGTATCTTTGGTAAATCTTGTGTAGATACAAGATATTAACTTTATGATTCTTTTGGGTAGATTTACTTAGTTAAATTATGAACATGGATTGTGTAATTTAACAATGTCATATTAGCGTTTTTCCTTATATATCATGTGCATTGCAAAAAATCTGTTCATTTAGATTATCACACGATATCGCGCCCCGAGATCTTTCCGCCCGACAGGGAAAGTCGATCCAGCTCGCCGGCTTAGAGTGTGACAGATTGGTATCAGAGCCATGGTTATATAGAAATATTGGTCATTTTACTTAAATGGTTTGGCCTAGACTATAACCTAGGGACCCTTCATGTAGAAAACATAGGACTTACAATTTGTTTGCATGTGTCTTCTGCATTCGATCATTGCACTAACCGATGTTCTTTCGGTTGCAGCCGAGAAGACCACCACCGGCACCTGCTTCTCCACCTACTCCTCCTCCGCATACCCCTCATCATCAACCACCACCCAACCATGAGTTGGATCCTGCTACCATAGCATTGGAAACATTGTTGACCACTCAACTGAGGGAAGTGATTCCCGACATGGTGAATAGGATTAATAGTAACAACAGCAACAACACCTGCCACTCATCTGGTGAGGGCAGTGGGAACACAAGGAATCAACAAGACTATTCCTACAAAAGCTTTGTAGGATGCAAACCACCTGGCTTTAGTGGGAATGAGGGAGCTATCGGCTTAATCCAATGGATCGAAAAGATGGAGACAACCCTCGACATCAGTGGCTGCCCTAACTAGCACAGAGTGAGGTATCGTGCAGGCTTGTTTAACAAAAAAGCGCTGAGCTGGTGGAATGCACAGGTCCAAACCAGGGGAAGGGATGAGGCATTAGCTATGCCTTGGGAAGATTTCAAGGTTTTGATGAGGGGTGAGTTTTGTCCAAGGAATGAGCTGAAGAAGGTTGAGACTGAGTTACTCAATCATGTTATGAAGGGAACAGGGCATCTAGCCTACACCACCAGATTTCACAAGCTAGGAACATTGGCACCTGAAATAGTGCCAATGTTGTGTTAGTTTAAGATACTTGATTTTGTACATAATCGAGTCCATTTTTGTGTGTATATATATATATATATAGTTTACATTTTGAGTCGTTTTTTGTTCCTTTTTGCATTTCGTTGTTTTTGTACAAGATTATGTCCCAGGGATGCAGTAACGAATGCAAACGGGCATAGGGATCGAGTGCGGTTGATCAAGAGAAGAAATTAAAGATTTTAACCCAAGGCATTGCGCCCCAAAACATTATCTGAATCCAAAAATTCCACACGCACCGCCCGGTCAGAATGCACGGCCGCAGGCGATGCGCCTGTCAGTCTAAGCCGCCCGACAAATTTGTACCGCTCAAACTGTCCCATCTCACACACCCACGCTAGGCTATGCACCCCACACCAATATAAGCCCTAAACCCTAATTTGTGCTTCTCTATTAATTGGAAGCGATGGCAACCGATTTGGGGGACTGATCTTGCACCTTGGAACCCTAATCTTGCCCCTGGAGCAGCTGGAGCTTAACCCTAGATGTTTGCGGCCTGATTAGAGCTTTTGAAGTGATGAAACAAGGAAGATCTTGAGCAATTTATCTTCTTTCCTTATTTTGATATTGTAATCAGTAGTTTATGATGCTGTTAGACTTATTTCAGTTCGATTTAGCTACTGTTATGATTATTGTTTACTAGATTATGGTTATGCCTAGGTTAGAGATGATAAAGTTGTGATCTTTATGCTGATTTGGACTTCGTCGGTGTTTATTGATGATCATATGCTTTGTATCCAGTTGATATTTGATGATATTTGCATGTTGGAATGATTATTTTTGACGATTGATAGATCCACATGTGTCTAGGAATGTCTTTCCATCACAGATTGCATGTTAGGCTTATCACTTTGTGTTCTAGGCTACTTTATGGATTGGTGATCCATTTCCATACGATTTGACATCATTAAGTCTTGTTATTCTCATGTGTGACCTAGCCTAGAAATCCGGGAGGTGTAGGTTAGTCGGTTCGTTTATTTCACTTTGGATATTTGAGTTAAATGACCAGGGAGGGCGTTGTCTTAGATTTCCTTAGTGATGGTGTCAATCGTGTCAAAGTAATCAACTTTACAACTCTCTAGTGTCTTAGGCATGTGATTGCTGCCCACCAGACTACACTGTAGATGGTTGTTACATTGTTAGCTACTTTGACTGTTGTAATGGTTGCCTCTGCTGCATTGAAGAATGAGGCTGAAGCAGCCAAAGCTAGAACATCAAGGAAGCCGGACACCCACCTGGCTAAGAAACAAAAAGTATTCTAGAACTATGTTGCGACCACTCCAATCCAACAAGCAATGCAACCACCACCACTTTAGATTAAGAGGCCATATACTACAGCCGATTTAGGGGACTGATCTTGCACATTGGAACCATAATCTTGCCCCTAGAGCTGCTGGAGCTTAACCCTGGATGTTTGGGGCCTGATTAGAGCTTTGAAGTGAAGAAACAAGGAAGATCTTGAGTAATTTATCTTCTTTCCTTATTTCGATATTTTAATCAATAGTTTATGATGTTATGAGACTTATTTCAGTTCTGTTTTGCTACTGTTATGATGATTGATGGCTAGATTATGGTTATGCCTAGGTTAGTATTGACAAAGTTGTGATTTTTGTGATGATTTGGACTTGGTTGGTGTTTATTGATGATCATATGCTTTGTATCCCATTGTATTGTTGATCTTTGATGATATTTGCGTATTGGAATGATGATTCATGATGATTGATAGATCCACATATGTCTAGGAATGCCTTTACATCATAGATTGCATGTTAGACTTATTACTTTGTTCTAGGCTACTTCATGGATTGGTGATCTGTTTCCATAGGATTTGACATCATTAAGTCTTGTTATTCTCATGCGTGACCTAGCCTAAAAATCCGGGAGGTGATAAGTTAGTCGATTCGTTTATTTCACTTCGGTTATTTGTGTTAAACGACCAGGGAGGGCGTTGTCTTAGATTTCCTTAGTGATGGTGTCAATCGTGTCAAAGTAGTCAACTTTACAACTCTCTAGTGTCTTAGGATACATGCGGGTGGAGAAATCCGGGAGGTGATCCACTCGTTTGAGTGCAATTTCATATCGGGAAAATCATAAAGGTGACCCGGTAGACAAGTGCATACATTACATTCCTAGGATTTCCATTGGTGTTACCATGTATCTGATCTGGGATCCATTAGATTTTTCTAGGTTTTTCTATTTAGATCCTAGTCTTCATCATTCACTAGTCAGTCCAATTCATCACTTGTCACACATTTGATTCTCAGCCTAGGTATACCGGTTTGTCCTGATTGGAGTTAGGTATCATTTCTCAGTTCCATTCTTAGTTGCAGTTTCATTTTGCCTTTTTAGTAGTTAGTCTTCAGTTTTAGTTGGTTAGTTAGTTTAAGTATTCATTTGGTTTTCAGAAGTTGCATCAAATCCCCCTCCCCCGTTTAGTTTGATTTTTCATTTTTAGGGTCGAGTCTTTTTTTTCCACTTTAGTGCCTTTATTTTTTAGTTGCTATTTGTGCCTTAGATTAGGTTTTTTTTGTGCATAATTGAGTCTTATTTGCATGTATTCTTAGGGTGTAGGTAAGTGTATGCCCACACCCGTTCGCATGGAGCACCGGAGTTTGAGCTAACTCACCGGAGCAGATTTTGCGTGCACGCCATCAGGTAAGTTTTATAGACCTTCCTTTCGATATAGAGCCACCTCCACCCCCACCACCGAGGCGTACAGTTCAAGAGCTTGCGAGTCATAGTGGTTGGAGCTGGATCTGTGATTACACGTCCGGGAGTCAACAAAAACAACTAGCAGATTCCTTCGCATTTCATGTCTGCCATCACGAACTCCACTCAGTTTCATGGCCTTGACGATGAGGACGCCCCCAGCCATATTTCTCTATTCGTTCGTATCTGCGATACCTTTCGCATCAATGGCATTTCTATTGAGGCTGTCTATCTTCTTCGGTTTCCTTTAACTCTCGCGTGCAGAGCTACTACCTGCTCGAACTTACTTCCCAAGGATTCCATCACAATTTGGGCTGATATGTTGACCAAGTTCCTGAAGAAGTATTATCAATCGTCCAAGTCTGCCTGATTGAGAGATCGGATTCATTCATTTCGAATGGATGATGATGAACCATATTATTTGGCATAGGAGCGTTTCAACTGCCTTATGAGCAGATGCCCCCAGCATGGCCTATCCGATTGGGCATTGGTTGAGAAGTTCTACAATGGACTTACCTTGGAGATGAAGAGAAGGTTTAACACTGCTGCTGGGGGACACATTATGGACAAGAAGGAGCCAGATGAGTGTGAGGCGATGTTTGAGGATTTTATCTTGGCTGAGTACAAGCATCCTTCCTACGTTAGGAGAGCTATACCTACTACAAAGCCTACTATTGCACCGCCGATACCGACCAGAGGGACACATCACGTCACGCCTAACACTAGCATTGTTGCAGCCTTGGAAGCAATGGCTAAGGATATCAAGGAGTTGAAGATGGCTGCTGCTAGATGTGAGATATGTCGAGGAGGGCATAGTACTGCTGAGTGCCCTATCACTGATTAGGCACAGTTGGAATCCATAAATTCTGGATGGAATAGGTCTTACAATTCCAACCCTAACTGAACCAGAATTCAAATTGGAGGAACCAGAACAAGAACCGGCATCAATATTCAAGTTATCGAGGCAACAACAACTTCTATGTGAGACCGCAGACGCGCCAGATTCTGATTACTGAGAGAGATCCACCTGAGAGTTCGGGCAGTAGGGATCATGACACGAAGCTTGAGGATATGATGGCTCAGCAGATGAAGATGTTATAGCAGATTATGGACAAGGATGTCACACCCGAGCCGGCGGGCCGGATCGAATGTCCCGTCAGGCGGAAGGTTCTTGGGACGCGATATCGTGTGATAATCGTAATAATCAGATTGTATATATAGCATCAACATATGAGAATAACTAAAGCATAATATTAATAAAACCAGGATTACAAAGTTAAATTACAATTATCAATGTTTGATAACTTAACTAAGTAAACCGAACAAAAGAATCATAAGTTTACTATCTTGCAGCTGTACAAGATATCAAAAATGATTCATAAAATCCAACCAAAATATGTGCTTCCAAAACATACTAAGTCCTCTATCTGGGTATCCTAGTATGCAATTCCTTAAATCTTAGCTTAATCATGTACACCACCTAAGAAGACATATAAGAAAGCAAAGTCAGCAGATGGTTGGTGAGTTCATCAAAGTTAGTAAAATGAAAATGAGATTTTAGCAACACCTGACCGAATGACAACCTTAACCTCACTAACAACCACCTATGCTATCCAGTCAAGTATGCTTATATATAGGGCTTACGTAGGAGACAAGCCCCAGCCAACATCCCACCACATATCAGACCACATAACATATTGTTACTAGCGATAATTAAGCGTCTCATTCCATGCACTACAGTTTACAGCTTTGGGCAATCCAAAAATGACACATTTGAACAATCTAAGCATAACTACCTTAACCTCACTAACAACCACCTATACTATCTAGTCAAGTATGCTTAACTATAGGGCATACGTAGGGGACAAGGCCCAGTCGACATCCCACCACATATCAAAGTACATATAATATTGTTGTTAATGATAATTAAGCGTTTCACCCACTACCACATCACAAACATTAGTGTTCAAAAACAGTTTTGAGTTAAGTCTTGAGGACAACTGAATGCCTTGACATTCAGTATCAATCCATAGAAGCAACTTAGGTGTAACGGCCTGCGTCGGTGTGTAGTTAGAGGATATCCATTAGTAGACACAAAGTCTATTAGTAATATCATAATCATCCTAGCCACGGTTACAAAACATTGATGGACAATGAGAAACACTGAAAGGTAAGTACGAGAGGGCCAATCAGTCTGTCCTATAGTATCCTTACAACGAAGAACATTGATGACTAGTGGGGCTTGACCAATGTCAACGCTCGGCATCCAATGAGTTTGTCTTACGAGCTCACCGTTGACGAGCTCACCGTTGACGAGCTCACCGTTGAGTTTTTGTCTACTTTCCTCTACGACACGCGCTCGCTCACGTGCGCAGGATATGGGTTCGTTCGTCAGCCATATGGCGTATCATCTCCGGGTTTTCGACACATTCCCAGTGCAACTGCTTACCCTTGGCACCGAGACGAATCGATGCACACAGCACGATATGCAGACGTTGAGGATGGTCACATTCGGCACCCCACCCCGATGGATGCCGCAGTTGGATGATCCAGACCTCCCTGATCCAGCACCCCTGGTCCCGCCTCCTTCAACGCATCGCATCTTGCACCGAGGGGAGAGGCCGCCTTGATACGACCCACCGCGCTAGCCTGCACCTCCTATACTCATTATTTGATACATACACCAGAGGATCAAAATGCTTAAGGACATAGTCAGGAGTATTGCAGCCACTGTCGACGCTGCCGTCCCCCATCAGATGCATGCACCACGCATTCACTCCGACTCTAACCCCGATGACGGGTTGGATAAGAAGTGATTGTTCGTATTTAGTTTAGTGGATGTATTTTTTCTTTTTTGTATGTATTCGGACAGTACATTGTATATATTTATCTTTTGGTATGTTTGTTTATGTTTTTGTTTGCGGTTGTGATTAAATGTATATGTTGTTTGTTGATAATATATTAATAATTGTAATTGGTTATATTTGTTAGAATGATTGTATAAAAATTGATTGTAATATTGTGGTTGTTATTGTAGTTTGTTTCAACTTGTATATTATTCTTTGTATTATTATATGATGTTGTTTGTATGATTGCAATTGGATCGTTGTTGCATTGACATTTTTATATTTGAGTTTGTATAGAGATTGTACATTGAAAGGCATGCTACTCCACTCATGACACGTTTGCCACATTATCAGGGAGTTCTTCGCTTACTTTATGTATTATTAATTTTCTATATAGATCACCAATTCTGAGGCCATATTGAGGGCAATGTGTTGTTCTAAGTGTGGGAATGTTAGGTTGGCGCCTTTTAGTTTTAATTTCTCTAAAATCAAGTCATTGTATATATCGAGTCAGTTTTGAATACAATTTTTCAGTTTTTTGTTAAAATAAATAAGGAACTCGTAAACAATTAATAAAAATTGAAAATATTTAAATCACAAAACCAAAAAGAAAATAAAATTACAAAAATATTTTTCTTTTAGTTGAGTCGTTTGTAAATATGTAAATCAAGTTAGTCCCTGAGTCTTTTTATTTAAAGTTGATATTGCTTGGTTGTTTGAGATCTTAATTGCATTCTGGTTCTAACCGCTCGTACTCAATTTCCGTTTGAGTGGCGACTACTTAGACATTATCCATACGCAAACGACCGGCAGCTGAGATCGACTTCTTTTTGGATTAGATTCACGCATGCTGATTACACGATATCAGCTAAGTCTTTTTCACTTTTTACCTTATTTTACTCTTTCTGTAAATATTTATTATTGTTATTTTGCCTATTTTGATCGAGTCTAGAGTTTTAGGTTGTATATAGCTAGAGTTTACAAAACGTCCTTGATTTTAGCTTGCACTTAATAAATGCAAGATGATTGGATTATGATTATGGCTTTGGTTTTTAGAGGCTAACTTGTGTATTGATTTGGGATTTGTTGATAGGCCCAGCCGAAAGAAGGTTTTTTAAGATTGATATTATACATCTAAATTCATGATTCTAGAGAGATTAAAACTTGGGATATTCAGGAAATCTGAAACCAGGTAATCGTGAATAAAGGAACCTCTGTAAACTGGCAACCTAGAGTTCTTAAAAATTAAACCTGGCACATATGTCCTCTTTTTTTATTGAAATAAATCCAATGCTTATGGCGCCTGCATAATAAAATAAATTCCACAATCCACCAAGTAAGCTGAGCCTGTGCAAATAAAAGAAAGAGAAAATATGAGCAAAAAAGCAGTTGTCATACCCCGGCTAGCAACCGAGTGAAACAGTACCATAATATGCTCAAGTGAAGTAAAAATAAAAGAAATAATGAGAGAATAAAAAGGCAAAATGCTCACACCTTCATCCATCTCCATTATTAGGTTGAATTTTGATTGTCTCTAGGTGGTTTGCATACAGAGGTGGGTTTAAGTCATTAGACTTAAACCTGTGCCTTGAAAGTTTTTACATGGAATTAGGATAACTCGTTTTGACCAAGGGATGGGGCCCATAAGATTAATGACTGCATTTAAACATAAAGAATCATGATTAGAGAACTTCAAATAGGTGTTTGGGTTCAGATTGGACCATTCTACCACTAGACACGGTTAATACGCAAGAATTTAGGATTGTTATATCTTTTGCAAATAAAATTCAAGTCCCTCATTTATGATTCCATTTTGCAAGCTTTTTTGAGGACGAAAAAGGTTTAAGTGTGGGTGTTTTTGACGTGTTAGTTTAACATATTTTATTTTGTACATAATCGAGTCCGTTTTTGTACATATAGTTTACATTTTGAGTCTTTTTTGTTCCTCTTTACATTTCCTTGTTTATGTACAGGATTATATCCTGCGGAAGCGGAAACAAAGGCAAACAGGCATTAGGATCGAGTGCGGTTGATCAAGAAAAGAAATAGAAGATTTTAACCCTAGGCGGTACGCCCTACGTCGTGCTTCCACCCCAGGCGATGCACCCTAAAACATTCTCTAAATTTTGAAATTCCGCGTGCACCGCCCGGTCAGGATGCACGGCCGCAGGCGATGCGCCCGTCAGTCTCAGCCGCCCGACTAACTTCTCCCGCGTGCACCGCCCCATCTCACACACCCACGCTAGGAGGTGCGTCCCACACTAATATCTGCTCTAAACCCTAATTTGCGATTCTCTATAAATTCGAAGCGATGGCAGCCGATTTAGGGGACTGATCTTACACCTTGGAACCCTAATCTCGCCCCTAGAGCTGCTGGAGCTTAACCCTGGATGTTTGGGGCCTGATTAGAGCTTTGAAGTGAAGAAACAAGGAAGATCTTGAGTAATTTATCTTCTTTCCTTATTTTGATATTTTAATCAGTAGTTTATGATGTTGTTAGACTTATTTGAGTTCTGTTTAGCTACTGTTATGATGATTGATGGCTAGATTATGATTATGCCTAGGTTAGAGATGACAAAGTTGTGATTTTTGTGATGATTTGGACTTGGTTGGTGTTTATTGATGATCATATGCTTTGTATTCAGTTGTATTTTTGATCTTTGAGGATATTTGCGTATTGGAATGACGATTCTTGATATTTGATAGATCCACATATGTCTAGGAATGCCTTTACATCATAGATTGCATGTTAGGCTTATTACTTTGTGTTTTAGGCTACTTTATGGATTGGTGATCGATTTCCATAGGATTTGGCATCATTAAGTCTTGTTATTCTCATGTGTCACCTAGACTAGAATTCTGGGAGGTGATAGGTTAGTCGGTTGGTTTATTTCACCTTGGTTATTTGAGTTAAATGACCTAGGAGGGAGTTGTCTTATATAGTATCGATGGCCATGGAGCCATTGAACTTGATGTTGTCGAACCTACAATATCGAAGGTGATGCTGGTGATGTTCATCGATACTAAGCAACTTGGGGTAATTGATATTGTGCAGCCCTTGTCGATACTATTATTTTAACATGATCCAAGTATAATAAGCTTTGAATGGACCCAAAACTAGTAGAAACGAAGTCGTGGGAACTGTCAAAACATGGGATAGTCGGGGTGAACCATTAGGGTTTTAGTGTGTGTGTTAATCGGTTTTATGCTTCACCAATACTAAGGTTTTTAACTCCAAACATTCTTTGAACTAATCTAACATCTAAACATATGTTTTTATATTTCTTTGGATTTAAATATATTTTTGGTTTTGTTAAATAAAACCATGAATAAGGTTGTTAAAACCAATTATGATTAAGGTGTGGGTTAATCAAGTGTTAACCTAAAACCCTAATACTTTCAATACTAACTAAAAGTGTTTTAAACTAATAAAATAAGTTTATCTAATAAAACACACAGAGCAAACAATAGAATGAGAAGCCATGGTTTACAAATAAGCTAAACAACGAGAGGATATTTATGTGGATTCAAGGAAAATCAACTAAGTATGGGATTATGTTAATATTATATGATCAACACCCAACTCTTAGTGATTTTATACTAGTGATAATAAACTTGGATTATTCGAATAGGATGATTTTAGTTAATTATCAACTCAAGAGTAAACAAGATCAACTAGGTAATGAGGAACTAACAAAGGACTTTGTGATTACCCTAAATAGGGTAACTCAAGTTCTTACATGATTAACACATGTTTTCATATGGTAACTTGTATTTTGCAATAAAATGAAATAATTTCTACCATGCAACCATAGTTTTATAAAAATCATCGTAACTTATATTATTCAAATATTTTAAAGTAAATTAAAGGATTTTAGAAATATTAAATTTTTGTAACTTAACAAAATTTTATAAGAGATGAATTGTTCAAAAGAATATATCTTTTAACATTGTAAACCTTATGCAAATAAGGTTGAACCTTAAATAGGCAGGGGTAAGGGTTCGTAGAGAATACTAACTTAGAATATTTAGAGAAATCCTAGTAACATACTAGTAAAGGTAAAGGACACGTAGTTGCCCACCGAGACCAAAACCCTATCTACATCAATTATAAATACTTATCGTGTACGAATTACAATAAATCAACTCAGGTATTGAAGCTACATAATCTAAAAAGTAAGTGCGATCGCATATCTAATTCTTTATCAGTCAAGCATACTACAACACATGTGAGTTAATTGGTCCATTTTCAAGCTATTTTGTTTTACTTTGGGACTGAGAATCATGTTTAAATATTGTAAATGAATGTTTCAATGTTTCTTAAAGCTTATATACTTATTCTTAATACTAATATTCTATACTCTCATACTTAAAGGATTTAAACTTACGATTCTTGAATACTTGAGACTTATGATACTTGCATACTTCTTAAACTATATTCTACGATTCTTGAATGCTTTTAAAACTATATTCTTGAAGTGCTCAGATACTTAAACTCTCAGAAACTTGTAAACTTGCATACTTGGAAACTTAATACTTAAAATGCTAAAGACTTGGAAAGTATGCAGAATGGGATTCTAGTCGGGAAACAGGTACATGTGCACATGGTACGAGGAAAACTAGATACTTGATGCTCTATACTATCGGACTTCGTGAGACATACTGATTGGCCTCCGAGAGTGTCTCTAGGATTCACTCCCCACTAGTCTTCAGTGTTCTTCGTTGTCAAGACCTTGCAACATAGACTGATTGGCCTTCGAGCGTTAAAATTTGGTCAAGCCCCACTGGTCATTCCGTGTTCTTCATGGTTCATCCATGGTTTTTGTGACGAGTGACAAGGATGATTTTGGTTCCATCTAGCTCATTTTGTGTCATCATAAGGTTCCTTAATCAAAACACCGATATTGAAAGTCAAACCAAGATTCTTTTACAGATTGATACTAAATGCCTCCGAGAATGCCTTTAAAAGTCAGTCCCCACTATTATTCAGTTGTCCATAGAAGCAAACTCTAAAACTTTCTTTTCGAACTCTAATGAATTGGAAAATCGGTTTAAACATAATTCTTGAAAACTATGGTGAATGAGGATTTGAATTGTAGGTAAAACGCTTAATTACCATTAACAACAATATCATATGTGGTTTAGTATGTGGTGGTCTGGCGGCTGGGCTGGCGGTAAGCTTGACCCTACGTATGTCCTATATATAAGCATATCGGACTGGATAAGATAGTTGGTTATTAATGAGGTTAATGTTGTTACTGAAAAAGGTTTGTGAAACTTATTTTCAATTACTAAACTATATGAACTCACCAACCATGTGTTGACTTTGTTTTCTTACATGTTTCTCAGGTGATGTACATGATTAAGCTAAGATTCAGGATTTGCATACTAGGATGCCCAGCTAGAGGACCTAGTAGCTTTTGGAAAGCACATATTTTGTTATCTATTTGTGAATCATTTTGATATCTTGTACAGTTACAAGATAGTGCATGTACTTATGATTCTTTTGACACATTTACTTAGTTAAATTATCAAATAGTGACAATTTAATAGGATACCGTGAGTCTTGCACTTTGTAGGATTCATTTTATTTTTACTATCTGATTACATGTTGTTAATGTCAGCTCACGCACTTCCTACATCACACTGATTGGCCTACATCACATTGATTGGCTGCACTCTGGGTCACCTACACTAGGACATGATCGAGGAGTTAACTGGCCTTGTTTTACTGGTTAGACTCGATCGTTGGACGCTCTCCGGTATGATGATTATCCGGGATTTCCCTAGTGCAGGTTTGAGGTTTTCCTTCCGACATGGGGACATATATATGGATCCTACGACCACGACAAGTGATGGACATATATATGGATCCCTAGTCCCTGAGTCTTTTTATTTAAAGTTGATATTGCTTGGTTGTTTGAGATCTCAATTGCAGTCTGGTTCTAACCGCTCGTACTCAATTTCCGTTCGAGTGGCGACTACTTAGACATTATCCATACGCATACGACCGGTCAGGATGCATGGTCGCAGGCGATGCGCTCGTCAGTCTCAGCCGCTCGACTGTCACACCCCCAAATTCCCACTCGTGGTGTCAGTCCACGTGGGTGTGACGTGGCCAGAACACAGCTGAAGGTCATATAGAACACCTCTATAAGCGTTTACAAATACAATGTTCGACACACACTTAGTAAAAATAGTTTCCAGCGGAATAAGTAATCATAGCAGCGGAAATAAATATGTTTGATACACGCAGCGGAAATTAAATTGTCAGATAAAACATTGCTTAATACATTCGTGAAATTGAGTGCAGTACTGCTCGATTTCTGATCCGACCATCTTGAGAACCCAAAATTCGGCCTCTAGCTTCCTAATCTCATCACAAGGACAGTACTCCTCTTGCAGCAATCGGGTGAAGTCAGCCCATGACATAGAGTTGGCACCGTCCAACCCCAGTGTTTGCACATGGGTGTTTCACCATGTGAGGGCCGGTCCCTCCAGTGTACCAGTTGCATACTTAACCCGGTTCTCGGAGCACATTCGCACATGGCGAATACAGATTCAACCTTCTCCACCCAGCGGAGTTTTCCGACTGCTCCTTCTGTTCCCTTGAACTTGAGTGGGTGGCAGTTCAGGAAAGATTTAAATGAACATCCTTTGCTATTGTTGCCGTGCGATCCTGTTTGTCAGAAACCAATGTCGTGTGTTAGTATCGTGTTAGTTACGCTATGTTAATCATGTTAGGCGAGTGTTAGTACCGTTGTTTGTTCCACTGGTCTCACTGTGATGGCGATTCGCTTCATATTCGGCGATCTCCTTGTTGACTCTTCGGTCGACCATCATCTTGATGACGACTGCATCCAGTGTTCACTTAGTGGCACGCACGTATGGTCCTCTTCCCGCCATAGATGGTTTCTATACGGAAGGGATAGAATGTTAGTTAGCATGAGTTAGAGTGTTAGCTAAATGTTATGTCAGATGTCATGTTAGATGTCATGTTAGCAATCAACCATAGTCAGATCATGCGATAAATAAATCAAAATATCATTCTCATTAATATAAGATTTTGAAGTACAACGATTTTCAAAAGGTAATAACAATACAAGTTCTACCAGCACATCCCGCTCGTCTAGGCAAATACAAAAAGAAACATAAAATAAGACAACCCAACTAATCGGAGTCTATGGTGACATGTGAAATGTCACTATCAGCTCCGTCTTCATCCTCGTCCTGCTCGGGATCCTCCCCAAAGTCTCCCTCCTCGAGGTCCTCGACCTCGAATTGTGGTCCGTCCTCGGGTGGTGGTTCGACTATGAACTGCTCGGCCCATGCATTAAGCATGGCGTCACTAGCTAGAATCATCGCGTGATTCTCCTCAATGGCGACCCCGTTCGCAGTAATGCGCCCATCGTGCTCCTGCATGATATCAACCATCTGCCCGTGCTGACTCATCAACTGGGCCACCTGGAGATGTAATGCCTCCACCTGTTCCTCCAATCTATCATTACGCCTCTTAAGGCACTCGTTCTTCTCGCGAAGAACTCGGACCTCGTCCGACAACTCTCCGTTCCTTCTAGTCTCACGTCGCGTATAGGCCACGTGAGCTGCGAAGGCTTGCTCCAGTGATACCTCGAGCAGCGGAAGTCGATGTCCGGTAGAGGTGTCGCCAGGGTATCGTGGCGGAGGTACTCGCTCCCCCACTACCCACTCATGGATAGTCATGGGATACCAACCCCAATATCTATTGTACATAGCCCGTCGGACTCGCCGGTCCATCTCGGCGTCCACCTGTGCCACTATGTTATCGACTCTCCGTCGACTCTCCTCCGTCAGATCATCCACTACCGGGCGCTTACACGGGTTCCTCCTCGCGTCGTCGTTATGGTCGGCCATCCTGTATGTTTCAAGTTAGTAAAAAACAGTTCAATAGTAATAACAACAATATCAGTGTGCAAGTTCTAAGTGTAGTGTCTAAAGTTGAGCAATGGCTATAGTCTAAGTTTACTGCATGCAAAACTAGTTCTCTATAACCAAGGCTCTGATACCAGTCTGTCACACCCCCAAATTCCCACTCGTGGTGTCAGTCCACGTGGGTGTGACATGGCCAGAATCACAGCTCAAGTTCTTATAGAACACCTCTATATGCGTTTACAAATACAATGTTCGACACACACTTAGTAAAAATAGTTTGCAGCGGAATAAGTAATCATAGCAACGGAAATAAATATGTTTGATACACGCAGCGGAAATTAGATTGTCAGATAAAACATTGCTTAATACATAATTCAAATGTAATTGTTTTCAAACGTTAAACATAAACAGAAATGCATGAATGTCCCTATGCTCGGTTCCTTAAATGTGCATTCCTGGATGTCCATCATCCTGTCAGTTACCTGAGAATACAAGTTTAAAAAGTGTCAACACAATGGTTGGTGAGTTCACAGGTTTTGATATACATATATAGTAAGAAAACGTGTCATGTTGTTTATCATATGTTAGTACCGAGCCCTAGGCTCCAAGTGTCGGTGCGTCACTACCGAACTAGACTTGTTTGTCCTTGCCTCCACTGTGTCTCGTGCACACAGTAAGTTAGGTAAGAATTTAACAGGTTATGACACTCAGTCAATATTGTGCCCCGTGGGGTTAGTCACACCCAAACGGATCCATTCAAATCAACCACGTTGTTCGTACATTAACGGTAAGACTTTGTGAGGGCTTGTTACGAGTTCAACACTTAATGTTTGTCCAATAAACCAGCATACACAATAATGTTTGTCATAGTATAAATTTTTGACTCGATGTAACTAGTATTCTCCCCCTGTTTAAAAGCATTTGAAAAGAGTTAAAGAGGGGCCGTAAACTCACCTTAGTGACGAAAGTAGTAAGTAAGCGTAAGCTCCTGAAGTAGTAAGCGCGTCGGTCACCGGCAACCTATATCGTATACCGTACGTGAGTTTGTGTAAGTGTCCGTGCTAGTGTTTGTGTTAGTGCTCGTGTTTGTGCTCAACAACCCTCGGTTGTTCATGTTTGTCCGTGTCGGTCCACAATGACCATGTTTGCTCGTGTTGGTCCACATTGATCGTGTTTGACCGTGTTTGACCAAAGTTGGCCGTGTCAAGTCAACGACCCGTTGGTGAAGCGTGTGACGGTTGTGAATCGTGTAGCCATCGTGTAAGTGCTCGGCGTGTGCAAAACGCGCAAGTCGCGTCTATGGACAACTTACTATTTATAGTAAGTTTCCATATATGGAAAGTTCACAAAGCATAACCGTTTTAAAGTTCTATCATGCTCGTTAGTCCTACGTGATCATGTCAACACATAGTACATTATCATACGGAATCATATAAGCCATTTATATCATGTTTGCACGTAAAAGTTTCCTAAAATGGAAAGTTTCCATTTCTAACATACGTGATATCGGAAACCATCTAACTTAGCATACAATCATCATATTACAACATTTTAAACCACTTAACATGCTTAAATCATACAACATGTTTATAAATCGGTTTTTCTAAAAAAAAAAAGTTACTATAAATAGTAACTTTGTATTTTTGCATAAAAATGACCATCTAAACATTCCTAATCCATTTTTATGTTACAAATCATCATAAAAGCCCATTTATCATCATTAAAACATATCAACATAAACCAAATCATCATCTATCAATATTTTGACCCGCAAAGTTACTAAATATAGTAACTATGTTGAAAGTGACCATAACCACATCAAAATCACATTCCTAAGTTTCTAATCATCATAATATCATTCAAATAACATGTTCATACACATGCATGTTCACCATTTTTACCAAATCATCATCTTGTAACTCAAAAGTTACTAATAATAGAAAGGTTCATCAAAAATCATGTTTTTGATTATTTTTTCACAATCTAACCATGAGTTAACCTTCTAATTTCATCAATAAACATCTACAAACATCCAAAATCATCCCAACAATCTTGGATCATACATGCATGGCAATCTTTCAACACTTTACATACAAATCATGAGTTTTATCAACACCCAACTTTATAGATCATCATAAAACACTAGAATAACATTGTAGATCATCATTAACAGTTGTTAAATCATCAAACCCAGATTCATTATCAAGAAAATTCGTGCATGTGAGTCTAGTGTGCTTGCATGTGGGTTTTAACCATTGCATGAGTGTTTGTGGGTGCTTAGAGTGCACATTAGCCATAGAACTACCTCAAAGGCTCCAGAAATTGATGAAAGATAATGCTAGCAGCCTCCAAGGTCTCTGGACAGCTCGTTCCTAGCATTAACGAAGTGGTGGTGGCGACCTCCAAGCTCCTAGGTGAACAACAAGCTTCAATCTCCAACCTTGGGCTTCAAAAATGGCTTCTAAGTGCTTCAATGGTGATTTGCAGGTGAAATGACGAAGATAGAAACGAATTATGGTGCTAGAACTCAGGAGAAGTGTGTAGGGGTGGCTTGAAATGATTTCATCTTGGTTTTATAAAGATTTTGTGTGCTGGCCTCGTCGCGTATCGCGGTCAGAGGCAAAAAGATACTTCACGTAGCGCGACGGATTTCGGGATTCAAATTTCCCGAAAATTGTCGCGTATCGTGACAGGGCTTCTTGAGGTCCATCGCATACCGCGATGAGTCCACAGGGAGCCCAATAGGCCCAATTCAATGTGTTTGATCCTCTCGTCGTCGTTTTCACGTTTACGAACTATCTTTTGGCTTCGGTTGAACTTCCAAGTTCAATGTTTGAGTGTTTCGTGAGGTTTCAAGTGTTGTGTTACACGATGTGCTAAACGTTCACCAACGTTCGTGTGTTTTATCACGTGTGTGTTGTTTCTTGATAATTCCTCGAATTATCTTGTTGTGTGCCAGTGTTCGTACTGTCGTGCCACGTGTCACACTAAATTAAACTAATTCTAGTTCCACGTGTACAAATAGTATTTAAATAAACATTTAAATAATCAATAAGCTGACCTGGAAATTACGGGGTGTCACATCCTCCTCCTGTTAGAAAGAATTTCGTCCTGAAATTCAACTTGTGTTGTCAGTGTTTGTCTGTTCCGCGAACAGGTGTGGGATATATCTGTTCATCTGGTCTTCATGTTCCAACATGAATTCCGGTCCGCGTCGTGAATTCCATCGCACTTTCACTATCGGTTTTTTGCTGAGTTTGAGCTTCTTGGTTTCCCGGTCCATAATCTCCACCGGTTCCTCAACGAAGTTCAATTGTTTGTCGATCTGAATTTCCTCAGGAGGAATAACAAGTGTCTCATCAGATAGGCACTTCTTAAGGTTTGAGATATGAAATATGTTGTGTACACTGCTCAGCTTGTCCGGTAGGTTCAGTTCGTAGGCCATAGGGCCTATTCGTTTGGTGATCTCAAAAGGTCCGATGTAACGAGGGTTCAACTTTCCTCGTTTGCCAAACCGTATAACTCCCTTCCAGGGCGAGACCTTGAGTAACACCATGTCTCCCGCTTGGAATTCCAGTGGTTTGCGTCGCTTGTCAGCGTAACTTTTCTGCATGTCCCGAGCTGCTGCCATCTGTTTGCGTATCTGCACGATCTTCTCAATCGTTTCCTGCACAAGCTCTGGGCCAGTCAGTTGGCTGTATCCAACTTCCGCCCAGCAGATGGGTGATCGACACTTACGTCCGTAAATTGCCTCGAATGGTGCAGCCTGTATGCTAGTGTGGTAGCTGTTGTTGTATGAGAACTCAACTAACGGTAGATGACTTTCCCAGCTACTGCCAAAATCAAAGACACATTCCGGAAGCATGTCTTCCAGTGTTTGTATGGTTCGTTCACTCTGCCCATCGGTCTGCGGGTGGTAAGCGGTACTCATGTCCAATCTCGTGCCCAATGCCTTATGCAAGGATTTCCAGAAATGCGACGTGAATCGACTGTCGCGGTCAGAGATGATCGAGATTGATACTCCATGTCGATTGTTGTGTTACACGATGTGCTAAACGTTCACCAACGTTCGTGTGTTTTGACACGTGTGTGTTGTTTCTTGATAATTCCTCGAATTATCCTGTTATGTGCCAGTGTTCGTACTGTCGTGCCACGTGTCACACTAAATTAAACTAATTGTAGTGCCACGTGTACAAATAGTATTTAAATAAACATTTAAATAATTAATAAGCTAACTTGGAAATTACGGGGTGTCACACCGACTAACTTCTCCCGCGTACACCGCCCCATCTCACACATCCACGCTAGGAGGTGCGCCCCACACTAATATCAGCTCTAAACCCTAGTTTGTGCTTCTCTATAAATTGGAAGTGATGGCAGCCGATTTAGGGGACTGATCTTGCACCTATGAACCCAAATCTCGCCCCTAGAGCTGCTGGAGCTTAACCCTGGATGTTTGGGGCCTGATTAGAGCTTTGAAGTCAAGAAACAAGGAAGAACTTGAGTAATTTATCTTCTTTCCTTATTTTGATATTTTAATCAGTAGTTTATGATGTTGTTAGACTTATTTCAGTTCTGTTTAGCTACTGTTATGCTGATTGATGGCTAGATTATGGTTATGCCTAGATTAGAGATGACAAATTTGTGACTTTTGTAATGATTTGGACTTGGTTGGTGTTTATTGATGATCATATGCTTTGTATCCAGTTGTATTGTTGAACTTTGATGATATTTGCGTATTGGAATGATGATTCTTGATGATTGATAGATCCACATATGTCTACGAATGCCTTTACATCATAGATTGCATGTTAGGCTTATTACTTTGTGTTTTAGGCTACTTTATGGATTGGTGATCGATTTCCATAGGATTTGGCATCATTAAGTCTTGTTATTCTCATGTGTCGCCTAGACTAGAAATCTGGGAGGTGATAGGTTAGTCGGTTGGTTTATTTCACCTTGGTTATTTGAGTTAAAAGACCCAGGAGGGAGTTGTCTTAGATTTCCTGAATGATTGTGTCAATCGTGTCAAAGTAATCAACTTTACAACTCTCTAGTATCTTTGGATACATGCAGGTGGAGAAATCCGGGAGGTGATCCACCGGTTTGAGTGCAATTGCATATCGGAAAAATCCGGAAGGTGACCCGGTAGACTAGTGCATACATTGCATTCTTAGAATTTTCATTGGTGTTACCCTATATCTGATCTGGGATCTATTAGGTTTTTCTAGGTTTGTCTATTTAGATCCTACTCTTCATCATTCACTAGTCAGTCCAATTCGTCACTTGTCACACTTTTAATTCTCAGCCTAGGTATATCAGTTTGTCTTGATTCATGTTAGTTATCATTTCTCAGTTTCATTCTTAGTTGCAGTTTTAGTTAGCCTTTTTAGTAGTTAGTATTCGGTTTTAGTTGGTTGGTTAGTTTAAGAATCCATTAGGTTTTCAAAAGTTGCATCAAACCCCCCCCCCTCTTATTTTATTTGTTCACAGTCTAAGTTAGTTTTTGTTAAACTAGTGCCCTTAGGGTTCGAAATCTGGTCTTCCACAAGCAATAGAATCACCAATAGATGCACTTGCCTACATAGCGGTCTAGTTTAGGATTTCCGATTTTAACTAGGTGTTTAGGTCGAGTCTATGTCTAGGATTAGTTATAGTGTCATTAGCTTAGGTCAGACATTCTTATTTATCTTATTTTTAGGCTATTAACCGCTTACATCGGCCAACACTGGAGAAATGGATCGAGCCGTATGTCGGTGGACTATCGGCTTGCATCCAAGGGCATGTGATTGCTGCCCGCCCGATTACACAGGAGATGGCTGTTACATTGTCAGCTACTTTGACGGTTATAATGGTTGCCTCTGCTGCATTGAAGAAGGAGGCTGAAGCAACCAAAGCTAGAACATCAAGGAAGCAGGGCACACACCTGGCTAAGAAACAAAAAGTGGTCAAGAACTATGTTGCGACCACTCATGTCCAACAAGCAATGCAACCACCACCACTTCAGATTAAGAGGCCATATACTGGAACGGCTCCTCAGTATAACAAATGTCTGTATCACCACCAAAAAACATCTCAATACACGCAGTGCACTAACTGTGGAAGATTTGGTCACTAGGCCAACAGCTGTAAGAACCCAGGGCCACAGAACAAGAACAACAACGCTGTGGTGATGCCTGTTACTTCTGCTGACAACATGTACTGCTACACCTGGGCGAACCTGGAGACTTCTCAAGGGATTGCCCCAAGAAAATTCAACCAAGGGCTCAAGCATCTAGAGGACGAGCTTTTGCACTTGGAGTCACAGCTGCACGACAAGACCCTAATGTGGTCACTGGTACGTTTCTTTTACATGATTTTTATGTATCTATTTTATTTGACACTGGTGCGGATCAGAGTTTTATCTCTTCTGATTTTGCACACAAACTTAATCGCATAGAGGAATATTTAGACTCCCTTTACACTATAGAGGTAGCAAATGGCAAACAGATAACAGTTAGTACAAGCCCATTGACACTTGATGAACACACATTTTCCATCGATTTGATACCAATGGAATTGGGCAGTTTCGATATCATTGCCGTAATGGACTGGTTGTCCCTTAGTGGGTTGAAATCATCTATTCGAAAAAGCTATTATGTATTCCAGTGGAGAACGATCGTGTGTTGGAAATTCATTGAGATCAAGCAAATCAAAGTGTCAAATTAATATCCTGCATGAAGGTACGCAAGTGCTTAAGGAAACGGTGTGTAGCATTCCTTGCTGACATGGTGGAAAAAGACAAGAAGACTATTAAGATTCAAGACCAAAACCCTATCTAAGTCAATTATAAATACTTATCATGTACGAATTACAATAAATCAACTCAAGTATTGAAGCTACATAATCCACAAAGTAAGAGCGCGTGCATATCTAATTCTTAGTCACTCAAGCATACTACAATACACGTGAGTTAATTGGTCCCTTTTCAAACTATTTTGTTTTACTTTGGGACTGAGAATCATGTTTAAATATTTTAAATGAATGTTTAAATGTTTCTTAAAGCTTATATACTTATTCTTGATACTGATATTCTATATACTTCAAGGCTTTAAACTTACGATTCTTGAATACTTGAGACTTATGATACTTGCATACTTCTTAAACTATATTCTACGATTCTCGAATGCTTTTAAAACTATATTCTTGAAATGCTCAGATACTTAAACTCTCAGAAACTTGCAAACTTGTATACTTGGAAAATTAATACTTGATATGCTAAAGACTTTGAAACTATGCGGAATGGGATTCCGGTTGGGAAACATGTACATGTGCACATGGTATGGGGAAAACTAGATACTTGATGCTATATATTATCGGACTTTGTGAGACAAACTGATTTGCCTCCGAGAGTGTCTCTAGGACTCACTCCCCACTAGTCATCAGTGTGATTCGTTGTCAGGACCTTGCAAGACAGACTGATTGGCCTCCGAGCTTTGACATTTGGTCAAGCCCCACTGGTCATTACGTGTTCTTCATGGTTCATCCATGGTTTTGTGATGAGTTACTAGGATGATTTTGGTTCCATCTAGCTGACTTTCTGTCATCTTATGGTTCCTTAATCAAAAAAAACGATGTTGAAAGTCACACCTAGTTTCTTCTACGGATTGATACTGAATGCCTCCGATGGTGCCTCTAAAAGTCACTCCTCATTAGTATTAAGTTGTCCATAGAAGTAAACACTAAAACTTGGTTTTTGAACTCTAATGAATGGGAAATCGGTTTAAACAGAATTCTTGAAAACTATGGTGAATGTGGATTTGAATGGTAGGTAAAACACTTAATATAAGCATACCGGACTGGATAAGATAGGTGGTTATTAATGAGGTTAAGGTTGTTACCAAAAAAGGTCTGTGAAACTTATTTTCAATTACTAAACTATATAAACTCACCAACTATGTGTTGTCTATGTTTTCTTACATATTTTTTAGGTGATGTACATGATTAAGCTAAGATTCAGGATTTGCATACTAGGATGCCCAGCTAGAGGACCTAGTAGATTTTGAGAAGAACATATTTTGTTATCTATTTGTGAATCATTTTTATATCTTGTACAATTACAAGATAGCGAACTTACGATTCTTTTAATAGGTTTACGTAGCAAAATTATCAAATAGTGTCAATAATAATTTGACTTTGTAATCCTAGTTTAATGTTTATGGTGCTTTAGTTATTCTCAAATGTTGAAGCTATGTATACAATCTGATCATTCTGATTATCACACGATATCTCGCCCCGAGAACCTTCCGCCCGACGGGAAAGTCGATGCAGCTCGCCGGCTCGAGGTGTGACAGATTAGTATCAGAGCTCAAGATTATAGAGAATATAGGTCATTTACTTAGAATGGTTTGACCTAGACTATAACTTTGGGACCCACATGTAGAGAAAATAGGAACTAGGATTTTATTTTCATTATGTCTTCACCATTCGATCATTGCACTAACCGATTCCTTTTCGGTTGTGATCCGAACGCCGCCGAGAAGACAACCACCACCACCATTGGCACCTCCTACTCCACCTCTTCCTCCCCCACACACTCCACCTCACAACCAGAACCAAAACCCGGAACTGGATCCCGCCACTATCGCCTTGGCTACCCTACTGAGCAGTCAGCTGACCAACTAGATGAAGGAGGTGATCCCGGATATGATCAACAGGATTCAAGGCAATGGGAACCACTCTAGGAACTCATCAGGAGCAGCTGGTGGAAACACCGACACTGCTCCAGACTGCTCTTATAAATCCTTTGTTGGATGTAAACCGCCAATCTTTAGCGGTACTGAAGGAGCTGTTGGATTCATCCAATGGCTGGAGAAGATGGATACTACATTGGATATTAGTAGTTGTCCAGAACATCATAAAGTTTGCTATTCTGCAGGATCTTTCAGCAAGCGGGCCTTAACATGGTGGAACTCACAGATACAAACTCGAGGCAATGAAGAAGCATTGGCGATGCCTTGGGCAGATTTTAAAATCCTATTAAGGAATGAATTTTGTCCCAAGAATTAACTCCAAAAGATGGAGACTGAGTTGTTAAATCATGTAATGAAGGGAGCAAATCACATGACATGCACCACTCGCTATCATGAACTGGTAGATTTGGTGCTAGAGACGGTGGCAACACTGGAAAAGCTTATTGATCGACATCTAGGCGGATTGCCGGCCTGAATTCAGGGTCTTGTACGTGCTGCAAACCCTGTGACTCTGGAATCAGCTATCTCGATATCAGCTAAACTCACTGATGTTATGGTAGCTTCAGGTACTTTGAAGGACTTGGGTAATGCTAAGGAAGAACCAAAAAAAGAAGCCCGAGCATCACCAGAAGAATATGCAGAATGTCATTAAAAACTATGTGATGGCCATCGCTCTACAACAAGCTGCTGCAGTACATGCTAATGCTGCACTCAAACCTTATATTGGCATCCACCCTTAATGTGCACGTTGCAAATTTCATCATGTTGCCACAATACAGTGTAGGCAGGCACCAGATGTGGCCGATTGGGCCACTAGATTCAAAATTGTCGTACTCTAGCAAACCGGCAGTAAACCATGTTGCTTTGGCACTACCTCCACCTCCTAACCCTAAGAATTTCAACAATAATAACAGAGGCTGCTTTAACTATGGAGAATTAGGCCACTTTTCTAGGAATTGCCCAAAGAAATTACAACAAGGAGTTTAAGCACCTCACAGGAGGGCATTTGCTTTAGGAGCACCTGCATGTCGCCAGGACCCTAATGTGGTCACCAGTACGTTCCTCTTATCTAAATTTTATGCATCTGTTTTGTTTGATACTAGTGCGAATCAGAGTTTTATCTCTACTGACTTTGCTTGTAAACTTAATCATGTTGAAGAGCAATTAGACTCCCCTTATACAATAGAAGTAGCTGACGGTAAGCAAATCAAGGTACGTACTATACTTAGAAATTGCCCATTGATTTTGAATGATCAGTCACTCACCACCGACTTGATACCAATGCAGTTGGGTAGTTTTGATATCATCATTGGAATGGACTGGCTATCCCTTAAACGGGTTGAAATAGTTTCTTCCGAGAAGCTACTTCGAATACCCAGAGCGAAGGATCAAGTACTTGTGGTACGGGGAGACCAAGCGAAACACAGTGTCAAAGTCATCTCATGTATGAAAGCGCGTAAGTGTTTGTGAAAGCAATGTGTAGACTTCCTTTCACATGTGGTGTAAAAGGAGAAGAAGAAGATCGAGATCCATGACGTGCGAGTGGTGAAGGAGTATACGGAAGTCTTCCCCGACAATTTACCAGGCCTGCCCTCGGCGCGACCGGTAGAGTTTTGCATCAACTTAATTACTGGAGCAACTCTTGTTGCTAAATCTCCATATAGGCTAGCACCTTCCGAGATGCAAGAATTGTCGAATCAGTTGCAGGAATTGCTGGATAAGGGTTTCATTCGACCGAGCTACTCACCTTGGGGAGCTCCGGTTTTGTTTGTGAAAAGAAGGATGGATCCTTTCGAATG
Source organism: Mikania micrantha (assembly GCA_009363875.1). Taxonomy (NCBI): domain Eukaryota; kingdom Viridiplantae; phylum Streptophyta; class Magnoliopsida; order Asterales; family Asteraceae; genus Mikania; species Mikania micrantha. The sequence goes on from CM018693.1 coordinate 57,224,184, forward strand.
TGCATTGACTAAAGAGAACTAAACAAGCTAGATTGACTTGCGGTCCGGATACCATTAGTTGAGGATTCAAGATGAAGATATACCGAAGACGGCTTTCCGAAAAAGGTATGGGCATTATGAATTCATGGTAATGCCTTTCGGATTAATGAACGCATTAGCGGTTTTCATGTACCTCATGAACCGTGTGTGCAAACCGTACTTAGATTAGTTTTTTAGTCTTTTCATTATCGATATACTGATCTATTAAAAGAGCGAAGCAGAGCACGAGCAACACCTCTGAAAGAACTTGGAGCTGTTAAAGAATGAACAACTATATTCTAAGTTCTCAAAATATGAATTTTGGTTAAGAGAAGTTCAGTTCTTGGGTCATGTGATTAATAGTGAAGGTATTCATATCGACCTTGCCAAGATCGAAGCTATTAGGAGCAGGGATACTCCGACAACGCCGACGGAGATACGGTCTTTTCTGGGACTCGCAGTTTATTATGGGAGGTTTATCTCAAAATTTTTTAAGATAGCCTTGCCTCACATTAAACAAACCCAGAAGAGTGAACCGTTCATTAAAGAGCAGAAATAGGAAGAAGCTTTCCAAACTTTGAAACAAAAATTATGTGATGCTCCAATATTATCTCTCCTAGAAGGTACGAAAGATTTTGTAATGTATTGTGACGCTTCCCATCAGGGACTCGAGTGTGTGTTAATGCTGCAAGACAAAGTTATCGTGTACGCATCAAGACAACTAAAGATACACGAAAAGAACTAAAGGACACACGATTTAGAATTGGGAGCCGTAGTCTTCGCTCTAAAGATTTGGAGACATTACTTGTGTGGCACCAGTGCACCATATTTACTGATCACAAAAGTATGTAACGCATCTTTGATCAGAAGGAACTCAACATGCGACAGCGATGTTGGGTTGAACTTCTGAATGATTATGACTATGTGATTAAGTACCATCCTGGTAAGGAGAATGTGGTAGCTGATGCCTTGAGCCGAAAGGAACGAGTCAAGCCCTTGCGCATAAGTGAAATGGGAATAACGGTGCAGATGAGTTTACGAGATAGGATCGTGCAGGCACAACAGCAAACAGTGGAGCAAGGAAATCTAAAGACGGAACTCGATTGTGGAGCTGAGCGATAGTTCTAGACAAAACCTGATGGAGTTATCTACTATCAGGATCGTTTGTGGATTCCTGCAGTAGATGAATTAAGAAAACTAATTTTCGATGAAATGCACAAGACCATATACTCAGTACACCCAGACACTAATAAAATGTACCAAGACTTGAGGGGATTTTATTGGTGGCCGGGAATGAAGAAAGACATAGCCAAGTATGTCAGTCGATGCTTAACATGTGCGAAAGTTAGGCGAAACACTAGAAAATGTCTGGGTTACTGGAACAACGTGAGATTCCACTCTGGAAGTGGGAACAAATAGCTATGGATTTCATTACCAAACTACCCGGCACTTCTAGTGGTCATGACACCATTTAGGTCATTATTGATCCTTTAACTATATCTTCTCATTTCTTGCCAATGCGTGAAACTTTCACCATGGATAAACTGGCAAGATTGTACATCTATGAGGTAGTTGTGCGTCACGGTGTGCCATTGTCTATTATCTCTGATCGAGATAGCAAATTCATATCAAGATTTCGTCAGTCATTGCAAACATCTCTAGGGACACACTTAAAGTTGAGTACAGCTTACCATCCACAAATGGACGGTCAAAACGAATGTACAATACAAACCCTAGAAGACATGTTACGAACATGTGTTTTGGATTTCGGTGGGAATTGGGACTCCCATTTGCCACTGATAGAATTCTCCTATAAAAATAGCTATCATAGTAGCATCAGATGTGCTCAATTTGAAGCTTTATATGGTAGGAAATGTTGTTCACCGATCTGTTGGGCCGAGGTAGGAGATAACTGGAAAAATGGGCCTGAGCTTATACAGGAAACTACTGATAATATCTCCCAGATACAACATAGGTAACAAGCAGCTAGAAGCAGACAGAAGAGCTATGCCGATAAACGGCACAAGCCATTGGAATTCCAAGTGGGAGACCGAGTCATGTTAAAAGTTTCTCTTTGGAAGGGTGTAGTACGTTTTGGATCGCAAAGCAAGATTGCACCGCGATACGTCGGGCCGTTCAAGATCGTTCAACGGATTGCTCCTGTGGCATAGAGACTGAGATTACCAAATAAACTCAGTGGTGTGCACGACGTGTTCCACGTCTCAAATCTCAAGAAATGCTTAGCATATGAGTCTTTGGTGATACCAGTAGAAGAAAGACAGATAGATGAACAGTTACACTTTATGGAGGAACCGTTGGAAATTATAAATCGTGAAGTTAAACAACTTAAACGAAGCTGTATTCCAATTGTGAAGGTTCGATGGAGCTCCAAGCGCGGACCTGAGTTTACTTGGGAGCACAAGGACCATATGAAATCTAAGTATCCCCATTTGTTTACAGAGGAAGCCGTACCCGATAACGATTCTTAAATTTGGGACAAATTTCTCTAACAAGGGGTGACTGTAACATCAGCGCCCGAAAAGTAGTTCGGAACTGTTGCATGAAGCTCTGTGTAATACTTATTATGTGAAATCAATGATGAATGCTTATGAAACTATTTCAAAAACACTGTGTAAACAATGGATTAACAGCCAGACTTATGTCTCACAACATGAAATTACTCTCTGTATGGTAGTTTAGAATTTATTATGTGTAAACGTATGTGAGAACGACTATAACAAAACAATAACAGATGTTGTTATGTGAATATTAAACTGACGGAGTATTCGTGTGAGTGGCGATTCGCACGAATATATCTGTGGGCTTAACATTCTGAATGATGTCTAATAATTAGATAATCAAATCGGAAAGTACAGTTGTCGTCGTGTTCGTACGGATGACGACCTGAAAGAATATGCGCGAAAATTGTACGATTCGATGAAACAGTCAAATTAAACGTTTTCGAAATTTAAAAATAAACCAAAAGATATTTAGTTAATTTACTAGGAATAATCACCTAAAATAAATTAGAAAAACCTATTTTAAAAGATCGTAACGTTTCGTTACGAGAAATCCGAAACCGACGTGTTTACGCGACACCGAGCGAAACCGAACGAACCCGAACACACCCGAGTGTTTAAAAATGATAAAAAGGCATTAAATTCCATTAAAACCTCACACAAACCTCCTTTCTCTCTCTAGAACCGTCCACTTCTCTCTCTACCTTTTCTCTCTCACTAAAAACCCTATATCTTGCTCAAATCTTAACCAAATTGGACATTTTCGATGTCAAAATAACCGTGGAAACATGTAGATTGTGAAAAGACAAAGAAATTGAGCCTTGGATCATCGAATTTGAGGTAAAATTTAGCTCAAAGGAGCTCATGTTGCTGTTACTGTTCTAGTAAGATACTTCCATTTCAGCCGGAATTTCGGCCTTAAAACCTTAGGATTGATGCACGAACATGATCCAAGAAGTTAAAGAACATCTTAGAATAGAGATTGGAAGGGTTGGTGATGGTTGGAATGCTTGGAATATTAGTATCGACATAAGAAATCAGGTGGAACGTTGTATCGACGGATGATAGTTGCAATCAGGTTCTTATGTCGATATTGCTAGCTTTGATGGAATCTGGTCGACATTACTAGTGTCGATCGTCTCCAACAGGCTGGGCATGAACCACCATCGATACTGATAGTATCGACGGCCATGGAGCCATTGAACTTGATGCTATCGAACCTACAATATCGAAGGTGATGCTGGTGATGTTCATCGATACTAAGCAACTTGGGGTCATTGATATTGTGCAGCCCCTGTCGATACTATTATTTTTACATGATCCAAGTATAATAAGCTTTGAATGGACCAAAAAATATTAGAAACGAAGTCGTGGGAACTGTCTAAACATGTGATACTCGGGGGTGAACCATTAGGGTTTTAGTGTGTGTGTTAACCGATTTTATGCTTCACCAATACTAAGGTTTTTAACTCCAAACATTCTTTGAAATATTCTACCATCTAAACATATGTTTTTATATTTCTTTGGATTTAAAAATATTTTTGGTTTTGTTAAATGAAACCATGAATAAGGTTGTTAAAACCAATTATTATTAAGGTGGGTTAATCAAGTGTTAACCTAAAACCCTAATACTTTCAATACTAACTAAAAGTGTTTTAAACTAATAAAATAAGTTTATCTAATAAAACACACCGAGCAAAAAATAGAATGAGAAGCCATGGATTACAAAGAAGCTAAAGAACGAGAGGATATTTATGTGGATTCAAGGAAAATCAACTAAGTATGGGATTATGTTAATATTATATGATCAACACCCAACTCTTAGTGATTTTATACTAGTGATAATAAACTTGGATTATTCAAACAGGATGATTTTAGTTAATTATCAACTCAAGAAAAAACAAGATCAACTAAGTAATGAGGAACTAACAAAGGACTTTGTGATTACCCTAAATAGGGTAACTCAAGTTCTTACATGATTAACACATGTTTTCATATGGTAACTTGTATTTTGCAATAAAATGAAATAATTTCTACCATGCAACCATAGTTTTAGAAAAATCATCATAACTTATATTATTCAAATATTTTATAGTAAATTAAAGGATTTTAGAAATATTAAATTTATGTAACTTAACAATATTTTATAAGAGATGAATTGTTCAAAAGAATATATCTTTTAACATTGTAAACCTTATGCAAATAAGGTTGAACCTTAAATAAGCATGGGTAAGGGTTCGTAGAGAATACTAACTTAGAATATTTAGAGAAATCCTATTAACATACTAGTAAAGGTAAAGGACACGTAGTTGCACACCGAGACCAAAACCCTATCTACGTCAATTATAAATACTTATCGTGTATGAATTACAATAATAAATCAACTCAGGTATTGAAGCTACATAATCTAAAAAGTAAGAGCGCGTGCATATCTAATTCTTTGTCAGTCAAGCATACTACAACACTGGTGAGTTAATTGGTCCCTTTTCAAAATATTTTGTTTTACTTTGGGACTGAGAATCATGTTTAAATATTTTAATTGAATGTTTAAATGTTTATTAAAGCTTATATACTTATTCTTGAAACTGATATTCTATACTCTCATACTTAAAGGCTTTAAACTTACGATTCTTGAATACTTGAGACTTATGATACTTGCATACTTATTAAACTATATTCTACGATTCTTGAATGCTTTTAAAATTATATTCTTGAAATGCTTAGATACTTAAACTCTCAGTAACTTGTAAACTTGAATACTTGGAAACTTAATACTTAAAATGCTAAAGACTTTGAAAGTATGCAGAATGGGATTCTGGTTGGGAAACAGGTACATGTGCACATGGTACGAGGAAAACTAGATTCTTGATGCTTTATACTATCGGACTTCATGAGACATACTGATTGGCCTCCGAGAGTGTCTCTAGGATTCACTCCCCACTAGTCAATAGTGTTCTTCGTTGTCAAGACCTTGAAAGATAGACTGATTGGCCTTCGAGCGTTAAAATTTGGTCAAGCTCCACCGGTCATTCCGTGTTCTTCATGGTTCATCCATGCTTTTTGTGACGAGTGACAAGGATGATTTTGGTTCCATCTAGCTGATTTTGTGTCACCCTATGGTTCCTTAATCAAAACCCCGATATTGAAAGTCAAACCAAGATTCTTTTACAGATTGATACTAAATGCCTCCAAGAGTGCCTTTAAAAGTCACTCCCCACTATTATTCAGTTGTCCATATAAGCAAACTCTAAAACTTGCTTTTCGAACTCTAATGAATTGGAAAATCGGTTTAAACATAATTCTTGAAAACTAAGGTGAATGAGGATTTAAATTGTAGGTAAAACGCTTAATTATCATTAACAACAATATCATATGTGGTTTAGTATGTGGTGGGCTAGCGGCTGGGCTGGCGGTAAGCTTGACCCTACGTATGCCATATATATAAGCATATCGGACTCGATAAGATAGCTGGTTATTAATGAAGTGAATGTTATTACCGAAAAATGTTTGTGAAACTTATTTTCAATTACTAAACTATATGAACTCACCAACCATGTGTTGACTTTGTTTTCTTACATGTTTCTCAGGTGATGTACAGCTAAGATTTAGGATTTGCATACTAGGATGCCCAGCTAGAGGACCTAGTAGCTTTTGGGAAGCACATATTTTGTTATCTATTTGTGAATCATTTTGATATCTTGTACAGTTACAAGAGAGTGCATGTACTTACGATTCTAATAATAGGTTTACTTAGTTAAATTATCAAATAGTGACAATTTAATAGGATGTCGCGAGTCTTGCACTTTGTAGGATTTATTTTATTTGTACTATCTGATTACATGTTGTTAATGTTAGCTCACGCGCTGCCTCGCCTGATATTTTGCGAGTTATTACCACCAGCAGCTGCGTAGAACCATATATGGCGGGGCCTACATCACACTGATTGACCGCACTCTGGGTCACCTACACTAGGACTTGATCAAGGAGTTAGCTGACTCTGTCTTACTGGTTAGACTCGATCGTTGGACGCTCTCTGGTATGATGATTATCCGGGATTTCCCTAGTGTAGGTTTGAGGTTTTCCTTCCGATATGGGGAGATATATATGGATCCTTCGACCACGACAAGTGATGGATATATACGCGGGGGGGGGGGGTTAGAGGTAATGGTAAGGGTGTTGGTGCTGGTGGAGAGGGTGACCATGATGGTGAGGCTGGTCGAGGTGACGATGACGATGACGGAGGCGAAGGGTCAGGGGTGATGATGAGCATGCGGGGGCGGCCGTAGGTCCTCATTACGTACCACAGCATTCACTACGGTTAAAGCGGACAGTGAGGCTTCCAGCACGTGTTAAGGGGCTGTTGCAGGAGCTTTCTACCCGATCCAGGGAGCATGATTGTCACCTAGCTTAGCAGCACAACATTTTGCACTGGTTGATCAATCACGAGATCGATCGGGATAGGCAGTCAGGCATTGAGCCTCCTCCCCTTCCGCCATTACCACCTCGACATGTACATATTTTTTATTTCATTTAGTTGTGTTATACAGACACAGATTATGTATATATTATGTGTGTTGTTTTGATTGTTTGTTTATTTGTTTATATATGTATTGTGTTTGTATCGTTTTGTATTTATCAAAACAAAATAATATTAAATTGATTAATTTAATAATAAAAATGAGAAGCTTTATAAATAAATCTAGTTAATATTTTAAATTATTAAATGTTATAAAAAGTAAATTTATAAAATTAAAACTATTATCATTGCCAATTTTTTTAATTTAAAGTCAATAAAAAAAATTCAACTTTTGGCGTATATGCCAATACTATACGCCAGGTAGAGATCTCTACGTGGAGTACAACATGGAATTTAATAAATCACATCATGAAATTTAAGGTTGCAGGTGTCAGATGTCGTGTGTCACGTAGATAGCTGTATGTGGCGTACAACACGCATGACAACAAGGTGCTTCAGGGTGTTGTACGTGTCGTAGAGAGTTATACGACACATACATGGTTACATGGGGTGTTGAATTAAAAAAATGGGATGTGCAAATAAACATTCTCTATAAATAATATGAAACATGTACAAATAATAAAACTAAGACTAATAATTCATTATCCGTAATGATTGTGATGACATATGTTTATTATAATAAAAGAGTAGCAAGAAAGAACACATGTCAACTCATTATAAACTATAGGAATTTTTTCCCGTTTATCTCTTCTTTTAAATACTAATTGACTTTTATAGTGAATTAAATATTATTGATTTTAAATAATTAAATTATACAATTAAATATAAAATATGTAAATCTTCTTATTGGAAAATTTCAATTATATAATATCTTAAAATATAATTTTATAATTCTTAATTTCTTAATATTTTTTATTTATTATTTTTAAGTATTCGTTATTTATATCTTATCAACAATTATTGTTATCAAACATGCAAATCTTCATAAAAACATTGTTTATAAAATATTAGATTTGTTCAACCCATGTAAATACATGGGTTTCTAACCTACTATAATAATATAATAATTGTAAATTATACTGATAATTCATTATTTGTTTTGATTATAATAACATAGATGATTAATTAACATTTGTTCCCATATCACGTGGGTCAAAATTATAAACCCTAATAATATTTAATTAATCAATAATATAATCATACATTAAAATATAGCAAGGCTTGAAACATGATATATGATGATGATAAAATCATATCCATTCTTGTTATGATGTATTAATCTTGATGAATGATCATGCTAGTGTTCTTGTTCTCATAATGTTCTTAAGGACTGCTAAATATCTCTTCTAATGATAACTGGTTATTAGGAACACACTTAAGATCCCTAATAAATCTTCGACTAATTACATGTCATGTTAGTAATGTTAAATCATATAAACCGCAAGATCACAATAACTAATTATATCAAGCAGTAAAAATTCAAGTACTTGAAAATTCTCAAAAATCACCATCTAAAACATCCTTCTTTTCTTTCATTGCTCTCATTATATGTTTTAGAAAAGCGTTTTTATTTTCAAGTAACAATAATAGATTTTTTAATACACCTTATAATAGTGTCCTGATAGTGTCCTGACAACGAAGAACACTGATGACTAGTGGGGCTTGACCAATGTCAACGCTCGGCGGCCAATCAGTTTGTCTTACGAGCTCACCGTTGAGTTTCTCTCTACTTTCCTCTACGACACGCGCTCGCTCACGTGCGCTAGATATGGGTTCTTACGTCAGCCATATGGCGTATCGTCTCCGAGTGTTCGACACATTCCCAGCACAGCTGCTTACCCTTGGCTCCGAGACGACTCCATACACGCTGCACGATATGCAGACGTCGAGGATAGTCACATTCGGCACCCCACCCCGATGGATGCCGTAGTTGGAGGATCCAGGCCTCCCTGATCCAGCACCCCTGGTCCCGCATCCTTCGATGCATCGCATCTGGCACCGAGGGGAGAGGCCGCCTTGATAGGAGCCACCGCGCTAGCCTGCACGTCCTATACTCACTGTTTGATACATACACCAGAGGATCAAAACGCCTGAGGACATAGTCAGGAGTATTGCAGCCACTGTCGGCGCTGTCGTCCCCCATCAGATGCATGCACCACGCATTCACTCCGACTCCAACCCCGATGACGGGTCGGATAAGAAGTGATTGTTTGTATTTAGTTGAGTGGATGTATTTTTTCTTTTTTGTATGTATTCGGACAGTACATTGTATATATTTATCTTTTGGTATGTTTGTTTATGTTTTTGTTTGTGGTTTTGATTAAATGTATATGTTGTTTGTTGATAGTATATTAATAATTGTAATTGGTTATATTTGTTAGAATGATTGTATAAAAATTGATTGTAATATTGTGGTTGTTGTTGTAGTTTGTTTCAACTTGTATACTATTGTTTGTATTATTATATGATGGTGTTTGTATGATTGCAATTGGATTGTTGTTTTATTGACAATTTTATATTTGAGTTTGTAATGAGATTGTACATTGAAAGGCACGCGACTCCACTCACGACACGTTTGCCACATTATCAAGGAGTTCTTCGCTTACCTTATGTATTATTAATTTTCTTTATTGATCACCAATTCTGAGGCCACATTGAGGGCAATGTGTTGTTCTAAGTGTGAGAATGTTAGGCTGGAGCCTTTTAGATTTAATTTTTCTAAAATCAAGTCCTTGTATATATCGAGTCAGTTTTGAATAAATTTTTTTAGTTTTTTGTTAAAATAAATAAAGAACTTGTAAATAATTAATAAAAATTGAAAATATTTAAATTACAAAAACAAAAAAAAATAAAATTACAAAAATATTTTTCTTTTAATTGAGTCATTTGTAAATATGTAAATCAAGTTAGTCCCTGAGTCTTTTTATTTAAAGTTGATATTGCTTGGTTGTTTGAGATCTCAATTGCAGTCTGGTTCTAACCGCTCGTACTCAATTTCCGTTCGAGTGGCGACTACTTAGACATTATCCATACGCAAACGACCGGCAGCTGAGATCAACTTCTTTTTGGATTAGATTCACTCATGCTGATTCCACGATATCAGCTAAGTCTTTTTAACTTTTTACCTTATTTTACTCTTTCTGTAAATATTTATTATTGTTATTTTGCCTATTTTGATCGAGTCTAGAGTTTTAGGTTGTATATAGCTAGAGTTTACAAAACGTCCTTGATTTTAGCTTACACTTAATAAATGCAAGATGATCGGATTATGATTATGGCTTTGGTTTTTAGAGGCTAACTTGTGTATTGATTTGGGATTTGTTGATAGGCCCGGCCAAAAGAAGGTTTTTTAAGATTGATATTATATATCTAAATTCATGATTCTAGAGAGATTAAAACTTGGGAAATTTAGGAAATCTAAAACCGGGTAATCGGGAATAAAGGAACCTATGTAAACTGGCGACCTAGAGTTTTTAAAATTTAAACCTGGCACATATGTCGTCTTTTTTTATTGAAATAAATCCAATGCTTATGGCGCCTGCATAATAAAATAAATTCCACAATTCACCAAGTAAGTTGAGCCTGTGCAAATAAAAGAAAGAGAAAATATGAGCTAAAAAGCAGTTGTCATACCCCGGCTAGCAACCGAGTGAAACAGTACTGTAATATGCTCAAGTGAGATAAAAATAAAAGAAAGAATGAGAGAATAAAAAGGCAAAATGCTCACACCTTCATCCATCTCCATTATTAGGTTAAATTTTGATTGTCTCTAGGTGGTTTGCATACAGAGATGGGTTTAAGTCATTAGACTTAAACCTGTGCCTTGAAAGTTTTTAGATGGAATTAGGATAACTCGTTTTGACCAAGGGATGGGGCCCGTAAGATTAATGACTGCATTTAAACATAAAGAATCATGATTAGAGAACTTCAAATAGGTGTTTGGGTTCAGATTGGACCATTATACCACTAGTCGCGATTAATATGCAAGGATTTAGGATTGTTATATCTTTTGCAAATAAAATCCAAGTCCCTCATTTATGATTCCATTTTGCAAGCTATTTCGAGGACGAAAAAGGTTTAAGTGTGGGTATTTTTGACGTGTTAGTTTAACGTATTTTATTTTGTACATAATCGAGTCCATTTTTGTATATATAGTTTACATTTTGAGTCGTTTTTTGTTCCTTTTTACATTCCCTTGTTTTTGTACAGGATTATGTCCTGCGGAAGTGGAAACAAAGGCAAACAGGCATTAGGATCGAGTGCGGTTGATCAAGAGAACAAATTGAAGATTTTAACCCTAGGCGGTACGCCCTACGTCGTGCTTCCACCCCAGGCGATGCGCCCCAAAACATTCTCTGAATCCTAAAATTCTGTGTGCACCGCCCAGTCAGGATGCACGGCCGCAGGCGATGCACCCGTCAGTCCCAGCCGCCCGACTAACTTCTCCCGCGTGCACCGCCCCATCTCACACACCCACGCTAGGAGGTGCGCCCCACACTAATATCATCTCTAAACCCTAATTTGTTCTTCTCTACAAATTGGAAGCGATGGCAGCCGATTTAGGGGACTGATCTTGCACCTTGGAACCCTTATCTCGCCCCTAGAGCTGCTGGAGCGTAACCCTGGATGTTTGGGGCCTGATTAGAGCTTTGAAGTGAAGAAACAAGGAAGATCTTGAGTAATTTATCTTCTTTCTTTATTTTGATATTTTAATCAGTAGTTTATGATGTTGTTAGACTTATTTCAGTTCTGTTTAGCTACTGTTATGATGATTGATGGCTAGATTATGGTTATGCCTAGGTTAGAGATGACAAAGTTGTGATTTTTGTGATGATTTGGACTTGGTTGGTGTTTATTGATGATCATATGCTTTGTATCCAGTTGTATTGTTGATCTTTGATGATATTTGCGTATTGGAAGGATGATTCTTGATGATTGATAGATCCACATATGTCTAGGAATGCCTTTACATCATAGATTGCATGTTAGGCTTATTACTTTGTGTTTTAGGCTCCTTTATGGATTGGTGATCGATTTCCATAGGATTTGGCATCATTAAGTCTTGTTATTCTCATGTGTCACCTAGACTAGAAATCTGGGAGGTGATAGGTTAGTCCGTTGGTTTATTTCACCTTGGTTATTTGAGTTAAAAGACCCAGGAGGGAGTTGTCTTAGATTTCCTTAATGATTGTGTCAATCGTGTCAAAGTAGTCAACTTTACAACTCTCTAGTATCTTCGGATACATGTGGGTGGAGAAATCCGGGAGGTGATCCACCGGTTTGAGTGCAATTGCATATTGGGAAAATCTGGAAGGTGACCCGAACAGATTGATTTGCCTTCGAGAGTTTCTCTAGGACTCACTTCCCACTAGTCATCAGTGTGCTTTGTTGTCAGGACCTTGGAAGACAGACTGATTGGCCTCCGAGCTTCGACATTTGGTCAAGCCCCACTGGTCATTATGTGTTCTTCATGGTTCATCCATGGTTTTGTGATGAGTTACTAGGATGATTTTGGTTCCATCTACCTGACTTTGTGTCATCTTATGGTTCCTTAATCAAAAAAAAGATGTAGAAAGTCACACCTAGTTTCTTCTACGGATTGATACTGAATGCCTCCGATGGTGCCTTTAAAAGTCACTCCCCATTAGTATTAAGTCGTCCAGAGAAGTAAACTCTAAAACTTGGTTTTTGAAATCTAATGAATGGGAAAATCGGTTTAAACAGAATTCTTGAAAACTATGGTGAATGTGGATTTAAATGGTAGGTAAAATGCTTAATATAAGCATACCGGACTGGATAAGATAGGTGGTTATTAATGAGGTTAAGGTTGTTACCAAAAAAGGTCTGTGAATCTTATTTTCAATTACTAAACTATATAAACTCACCAACTATGTGTTGTCTATGTTTTCTTACATGTTTTTTAGGTGATGTACATTATTAAGCTAATATTCGGGATTTGCATACTAGGATGCCCAGCTAGAGGACCTAGTAGCTTTTGGGAAGAACATATTTTGTTATCTATTTGTGAATCATTTTTATATCTTGTACAATTACAAGATAGTGAACTTACGATTCTTTTAATAGGTTTACGTAGCTAAATTATCAAATAGTGACAATAATAATTAAACTTTGTAATCCTAGTTTAATGTTTAGGGTACTTTAGTTATTCTCAAATGTTGAAGCTATGTATACAATCTGATCATTCTGATTATCACACGATATCTCGCCCCGAGAACCTTCCGCCCGACGGGAAAGTCGATCTGGCTCGCCGGCTCGAGGGGTGACAGATTGGTGTCAGAGCTCAAGGTTATAGAGAATATAGGTCATTTACTTAGAATGGTTTGACCTAGACTATAACTTAGGGACCCACGTGTAGAGAAAATAGGAACTAGGATTTTATTTTCATTATGTCTTCACCATTCGATCATTGCACTAACTGATTCCTTTTCGGTTGTGATCAGAACGCCGCCGAGAAGACAACCACCACCACCGGCACATCCTACTCCACCTCCTCCTTATCCTCCCCCACACACTCCACCTCACAATCAAAAGCAAATCCCGGAACTGGATCCCGCCACTATAGCCTTAGCTACCCTACTGAGCAATCAGCTGACCAACTAGATGAAGGAGGTGATCTCGGATATGATCAATAGGATTCAAGGCAATGGTAACCACTCTAGGAACTCATCAGGAGCAGCTAGTGGAAACACTGACACTGCTCCAGACTGCTCTTATAAATCCTTTGTTGGATGAAAACCGCCAAGCTTTAGCGGTACTGATGGAGCTGTTGGATTCATCCAACGGCTGGAGAAGATGGATACTACACTGGATATTAGTAGTTGTCCAGAACATCATAAGGTTCGCTATTCTGCAGGATCTTTCAGCAAGCGGGCCTTAACATGGTGGAACTCACAGATACAAACTCGAGGCAGGGAAGAAGCATTGGCGATGCCTTGGGCAGATTTTAAAATCCTATTAAGGAATGAATTTTTTCCCAAGAATGAACTCCAAAAGATGGAGACTGAGTTGTCTAATCATGTGATGAAGGAAGCCAATCACATGACATACACCACTCGCTATCATGAACTGGTAGCTTTGGTGCTAGAGATGGTGGCAACACTGGAAAAGCTTATTGATCCATATCTAGGCGAATTGCCGGCCTGCATTCAGGGTCTTGTACGTGCTGCAAACCCTGTGACTCTGGAATCAGCTATCTCGTTATCAGCTAAACACACTGATGTGATGGTAGCTTCAGGAACTTTGAAGGACTCGGGTAAAGCTAAGGAAGAACCAAAAAAGAAGCCCGAGCATCACCAGAAGAAAATGCAGAATGTCATAAAAAACTATGTGATGGCCAACCCTCTACAACAAGCTGCTGCATTACCTGCTAACGCTGCACGCAAACCTTATGTTGGCATGCACCCTCAATGTGCATGTTGCCAATTTCATCATGCTGCCACAATACAGTGTAGGCAGGCACCAGATGTGGCCGATTGGACCACTAAATTCAAAAATTTCGTACTCCAGCAAACCGGTAGTAAACCATGTTTCTTTGGCACTACCTCCACCTCCTAACCCCAAGAATTTCAACAATAATAACAGAGGCTGCTTTAACTATGGTGAACTAGGCCACTTTTCTAGGAACTGCCCAAAGAAATTACAACAAGGAGTTCAAGCACCTCACAGGAGGGCATTTGCTTTAGGAGCACCTGCTGCTCGCCAGGACCCTAATGTGGTCACCGGTATGTTCCTCTTATCTAACTTTTATGCTTTTGTTTTGTTTGATACTGGTGCGGATCAGAGTTTTATCTCTACTGACTTTGCTTGTAAACTTAATCATGTTGAAGAGCAATTAGACTCCCCTTATACAATAGAAGTAGCTGACGGTAAGAAAATCAAGGTAGTACTATACTTAGAAATTGCCCATTGATCTTAAATGATCAGTCACTCACCACCTACTTGAGACCAATGCAGTTGGGTAGTTTTGATATCATCATAGGAATGGACTGGCTATCCCTTAAACGGGTTGAAATGGTTTGTTCTGAGTAGCTACTTCGAATACCGAGAGCGAAGGATCAAGTACTTGAGGTACGAGGAGACTAAGCGAAACACAGTGTCAAAGTCATCTCATGTATGAAAGCGCGTAAGTGTTTGTGAAAGCAATGTGTAGCCTTCCTTTCACATGTGGTGTAAAAGAAGAAGAAGAAGATCGAGATCCACGACGTGCGAGTGGTGAAGGAGTATACGGAAGTCTTCCCCGACGATTTACCAGGTCTGCCACCGGCGTGACCGGTAGAGTTTTTCATCGACTTAATTCCTGGAGCAACTCATGTTGCTAAATCTCCATATAGGCTAGCACCTTCCGAGATGCAAGAATTGTCGAATCAGTTGCAGGAATTACTGGATAAGGGTTTCATTCGACCGAGCTACTCAACTTGGGGAGCTCTGGTTTTGTTCGTGAAAAGAAGGATGGATCCTTTCGAATGTGCATTGACTAAAGAGAACTAAACAAGCTAGATTGACTTGCGGTCCGGATACCATCAGTTGAGGATTCAAGATGAAGATATACCGAAGAAGGCTTTCCGAAAAAGGTATGGGCATTATGAAATCATGGTAATGCCTTTCGGATTAACGAACGCATTAGCGGTTTTCATGTACCTCATGAACCATGGTAATGCCGATGGAGATACGGTCTTTTCTGGGACTGGCAGGTTATTATAGGAGGTTTATCTCAAACTTTTCTAAGATAGCCTTGCCTCTCATTAAACAAACCCAGAAGAGTGAACCGTTCATTAGGGAGCAGAAATAGGAAGAAGCTTTCCAAACTTTGAAACAAAAATTATGTGATGCTCCAATCTTATCTCTCCTAAAAGGTACGAAAGATTTTGTAATGTATTGTGACGCTTCCCATCAGGGACTCGAGTGTGTGTTAATGCTGCGAGACAAAGTTATCGCGTACGCATCAAGACAACTAAAGATACACGAAAAGAACTAAACGACACACGATTTAGAATTGGGAGCAGTAGTCTTCGCTATAAAGATTTGGAGACATTACTTGTTTGGCACCAAGTGCACCATATTTACTGATCACAAAAGTATGCAACGTATCTTTCATCAGAATGAACTCAACATGCGACAGCGATGTTGGGTTGAACTTCTGAATGATTATGACTATGTGATTAAGTACCATCCTGGCAAGGAGAGTGTGGTAGTTGATGCCTTGAGCCGGAAGGAACGAGTCAAGCCCTTGCGTATAAGAGAAATGGGAGTGACGGTGCAGATGAGTTTACGAGACAGGATCGTGCAGGCACAACAGCAAACAGTGAAGCAAGGAAATCTAAAGAGGGAACTCGATTGTAGAGCTGAGCGATAGTTCGAGACAAAACCTGATGGAGTTATCTACTATCAAGATCTTTTGTGGATTCCTGCAGTAGATGAATTGAGAAAACTAATTTTCGATGAAATGCACAAGACCAGATACTCAGTACACCCAGACGCTAATAAAATGTACCAAGACTTGAGGGGATTTTATTGGTGGCCGGGAATGAAGAAAGACATGGCCAAGGATGTTAGTCGATGCTTAACATGTGCGAAAGTTAGGCGAAACACTAGAAACCGTCTGGGTTACTAGAACAGCGTGAGATTTCACTCTGGAAGTGAGAACAAATAGCTATGGATTTTATTACCAAACTACCCTGCACTTCTAGTGGTCATGACACCATTTAGGTCATTATTGATCGTTTAACTAAATCTTCTCATTTCTTGCCAATGCGTGAAACTTTCACAATGGATAAACTGGAAAGATTGTACATCAATGAGGTAATGGTGCGTCACAGTGTGCCATTATCTATCATCTCTGATCGAGATAGCAGATTCACATCAAGATTTTGTTAGTCATTGCAAACATCTCTAGGGACACACTTAAAGTTGAGTACAGCTTACCATCCACAAATGGACGGTCAAAGCGAACGTACAATACAAACCCTAGAAGACATGTTACGAACATGTGTTTTGGATTTCGGTGGGAATTGGGACTCCCATTTGCCACTGATAGAATTCTCCTATAAAAACAGCTATCATAGTAGCATCGAATGTGCTCCATTTGAGGCTCTATATGGTAGGAAATGTTGGTCACCGATCTGTTGTGCCAAGGTAGGAGATAACCGGATAACTGGACCTGAGTTTATACTGGAAACTACAGATAATATCTCCCAGATACAACATAGGTTACAAGCAGCTAGAAGCAGACATAAGAGCTATGCCGATAAACTACGCAAGCCATTGGAATTCCAAGTGGGAGACCGAGTCAAGTTAAAGGTTTCTCCTTGGTAGGGTGTAGTACGTTTTGGATAGACTTGCACCGTGATACGTCGGGCCGTTCAAGATCGTTCAACGGATTGATCCTGTGGCGTATAGACTGAGATTACCAGATGAACTCAGTGGTGTGCACGACGTGTTCCACGTGTCAAATCTCAAGAATTGCTTAGCATGTGAGTCTTTGGTGATACCAGTAGAAGAAAGACAGATAGATGAACAGTTACACTTTATGGAGGAACCGTTAGAAATTATGGATCGTGAAGTTAAACAACTGAAACGAAGCTGTATTCCAATTGTGAAAGTTCGATGGAGCTCCAAGCGCGGACCTGAGTTTACTTGGGAGCACGAGGACCATATGAAATCTAAGTACAAAGCTCTGCGTAGTACTTATTATGTGAAATCAATGATGAATGCTTATGAAACTATTTCAAAAACACTGTATAAACTATGGATTAACAGCCAGACTTATGTCTGACAACATGAAATTACTCTCTGCATGGTAGTTTAGGATTTATTATGTGTAAACGTATGTGAGAACGACTATAACAAAACAATAACAGATGTCGTTATGTGAACATTAAACTGACGAAGTATTCGTGTGAGTGGCGATTCGTACGAATATATCTGTGGGCTTAACATTCTGAATGATGTCTAATAATTAGATAATCAAATCAGACAGTACAGTTCTCGTCGTGTTCGTACGGATGACGACCTGAACGAATACACGCAAAATTGTACGATTCGATGAAACAGTCAAATTAAACGTTTTTGAAATTTAAAAATAAACCAAAAGATATTAAGTTAATTTACTAGGAATAATCACCTAAAATAAATTAGAAAACCCAAATTTAAAAGATCGTAACGTTTCGTTACGAGAAATTCGAAACCAACGCGTTTACGCGACACCGAGCGAAACCGAACGAACCATAACTCACCCGAGTGTTTAAAAATGATAAAAAGGCATTAAATGCCATTAAACCCTCACACAAACCTCCTTTCTCTCTCTAGAATCGTCCACTTCTCTCTACCTTTTCTCTCTCACTAAAAACCCTATATCTTCCTCAAATCTTCACCAAATTGGACATTTTTGATGTCAAAACAACCGTGGAAACATGTAGATTGTGAAAAGACAAAGAAATCGAGCCTTGGATCATCGAATTTGAGGTAAAATTTAGCTTAAACGAGCTGATGTTGTTGATGTTACTGTTCTAGCAAGATTCTTCCATTCCGGCCTTAAAACCTTAGGATTGATGCACGAACATGATTAAAGAAGTTAAGGAACATCTTAGAATAGAGATTGGAAGGGTTGGTGATGGTTGGAATGCTTGGAATATTAGTATCGACATAAGAAATCAGGTGGAACGTTAGTATCGACGGATGATAGTTGCAATCAGGTTCTTATGTCGATATGGCTAGCTTCGATTGAATCTGGTCGAAACTACTAGTGTCGATGGTCTCCAACAGGCTGGGCATGAACCACCATCATGGAGCCATTGAACTTGATGATGTCGAACCTACAATATCGAAGGTGATGCTGGTAATGTTCATCGATACTAAGCAACTTGGGGTCATTGATATTGTGCAGCCCCTGTCGATACTATTATTTTAACATGATCCAAGTATAATAAGCTTTGAATGGACCTAAAAATCTTAGAAACGAAGTCGTGGTAACTGTCTAAACATGGGATAGTCGGGGGTGAACCATTAGGGTTTTAGTGTGTGTGTGTTAACCGATTTTATGCTTCACCAATACTAAGGTTTTTAACTCCAAACATTCTTTGAAATAATCTAACATCTAAACATATGTTTTTATATTTCTTTGGATTTAAAAATATTTTTGGTTTTGTTAAATGAAACCATGAATAAGGTTGTTAAAACCAATTATGATTAAGGTGGGTTAATCAAGTGTTAACCTAAAACCCTAATACTTTCAATACTAACTAAAAGTGTTTTAAACTAATAAAATAAGTTTATCTAATAAAACACACCAAGAAAACAATAGAATGAGAAGCCATGGTTTACAAAGAAGCTAAAGAACGAGAGGATATTTATGTGGATTCAAGGAAAATTAACTAAGTATGGGATTATGTTAATCTTATATGATCAACACCCAACTCTTAGTGATTTTATACTAGTGATAATAAACTTGGATTATTAAAATAGGATGATTTTAGTTAGTTATCAACTCAAGAGTAAACAAGATCAACTAGGTAATGAGGAACTAACAAAGGACTTTGTGATTGCCCTAAAAAGGGTAACTCAAGTTCTTACATGATTAACACATGTTTTCATATGGTAACTTGTATTTTGCAATAAAATGAAATAATATCTACCATGCAACCATAGTTTTATAAAAATCATCATAACTTATATTATTCAAATATTTTAAAGTAAATTAAAGGATTTTAGAAATATTAAATTTTTGTAACTTAACAAGATTTTATAAGAGATGAATTGTTCAAAAGAATATATCTTTTAACATTGTAAACCTTATGCAAATAAGGTTGAACCTTAAATAAGCAGGGGTAAGGGTTCCTAGAGAATACTAACTTAGAATATTTAGAGAAATCCTAGTAACATATTAGTAAAGGTAACGGACACGTAGTTGCACACCGAGACCAAAACCCTATCTACGTCAATTATAAATACTTATCGTGTACGAATTACAATAAATCAACTCAAGTATTGAAGCTACATAATCTAAAAAGTAAGAGCGCACGCATATCTAATTCTTTGTCAGTCAAGCATGCTACAACACAGGTGAGTTAATTGGTCCCTTTTCAAACTATTTTGTTTTACTTTGGGACTGAGAATCATGTTTAAATATTTTAAATGAATGTTTAAATGTTTCTTAAAGCTTATATACTTATTCTTGATATTTATATTCTATACATTCATACTTAAAGGCTTTAAACTTACGATTCTTGAATACTTGAGACTTATGATACTTGCATACTTCTTAAACTATATTCTACGATTCTTGAATGCTTTTAAAACTATATTCTTGAAATGCTCAGATACTTAAACTCTCAGAAACTTGTAAACTTGTATACTTGGAAACTTAATACTTAAAATGCTAAAGACTTTGAAAGTATGCAGAATGGGATTCTGGTTGGGAAACAGGTACATGTGCACATGGTACGAGGAAAACTAGATACTTGATGCTCTATACTATCGGACCTCGTGACACATACTGATTGGCCTCCGAGAGTGTCTCTAGGATTCTCTCCCCACTAGTCATCAGTGTGCTTCGTTGTCAAGACCTTGCAAGATAGACTGATTGGCCTTCGAGCGTTAAAATTTGGTCAAGCCCCACTGGTCATTCCGTGTTCTTCATGGTTCATCCATGGTTTTTGTGACGAGTGACAAGAATGATTTTGGTTCCATCTAGCTCATTTTGTGTCATCATAAGGTTCCTTAATCAAAACACCGATATTGAAAGTCAAACCAAGATTCTTTTACAGATTGATACTAAATGCCTCCGAGAATGCCTTTAAAAGTCACTCCCCACTATTATTCAGTTGTCCATAGAAGCAAACTCTAAAACTGTAGGATCAGATGTTCTCAATTGATTCAATAATAAAGTATAGCAGCGGAATTCAAAGTTGAATTAGCACAATCATAGCAAGAACAAAGTTCAATCAAACAGTAAAGCACAAGTTTGTTATAGAGAGAGAATTCTGTAAAAGGAATAATTCAATCAATCGCAATAACTTCCTTACATTACAAAATTGTCAACTGCCCTTATATATAAAGACAGTGACGTCTGATGATGTCACATGATGTTGACACCTAACAGACAAAACAAAACAACTGAAATAACTAAACTACTGAGAATGTCTACAACATCTGAAGACATTCTCTTACAACTACTGAAGTATTAAAACTACTGAAGTAATAAACTAAAACATCTGATGAGTAAACTACTCATCAGACTTTTACAAGAACTGAAAGAAAACAACTGAAGACTAAACTACACACTACAACATCTGATGACTTACACTTCAGCTGTTGTATATCACTTCAGATCTTGTAACTTCTGTACATTGTATGTCAGCCGTTGTGTTCTTCTTCAGTTGTTATAAGTGCTGTGAGACTTAGAGATTTTTCTGATCAGGCTCATTGGTTCTTTTAGTCCAACAAACTCCCCCTGAACCAATGCAGCCAAAAACCTCTAATTTATTGATGGTCTCACTTATTTACTCCCAGGCTGAAAGATAAGTCTTTTTCTTTGAGATCAATATCAAAATGACCAGTTAAAGTGTATGCCTGATAATCAACAGCTTCCAAAAAATCTAACAAGCAAAATATGAGAGGGAACTCCATTGGGGAAATGGACTATGAGCATTAACTCCTCTCATTAAAGCTATTGATTATATACTAACCTGAAGAACTCCCTGACATATGCCTCAAGCAGTATTACCTTCTCTTCTGGAGTCAGCCTCTCAGGTTCACCTTCAAAGAAAGACTCAGGTCCATAATACTCAGACAAGTACCTGGCCGTTGTCCCATCATTCAGCTCAACTCTAGTAATCTCTCTGTATACAAACTCATCAGGATGCTTCCCTTCCAAAAATAGAGAAAGCTCATTTTATTGAACATGTTCAAGTTTCCTATATACCAAGCCTTTCTTGATCATTTTGTTTTCTATAAACGTTGGAGCTTTTGAGCCAGAGTTGTACACACTCTTGAAGTCATTGATTATCTCCCAAGGATCAAGTACTGACCCTAGCATAATGTCAGCACTCAAGACCCTTCTGATTCTTCTGGCATAAGATGCTGGAGCCTCTCTCTTGTGGATCCTATGAATGATTCTTGGATCAGGCCACATTCTAATCTGTTCCTTCCTATACTGGTAGGTGAACCTCAGAGCATACAACCTTTGAGCTTCTTTCTTCATTGCAATAATGGTTGATGTCTGAGGATAATCCTTGTCAACCATCTTTAGGATTTGCTCATCATGCTGTTTCTGGTTCTCTTCTTCTTCAAGCTTCACTTTTACTGCCAACATTTGAGATTCTGGTGTGAGCTTTGGATGTTGTCCCAACACCAGTGGCTTCTCAGGCACATATTTGGCAGGTAAAGATACTTTCTTCTTTTGAATGGCCAGACTTAACCCAGTTGTTGCTGAATCAGGCTTTTGAACATTTGTTTTTATGACTGTAGAGATAGGCATCCTGTCTTCCTCATCAGAATCTTCATCTTCTTGAATTCTCAGTTGCCTTCTTTTCTTTAGAGGAGCCCTTACCTCCACATTTTCAGATGATTTCTCAACCTCAACCCTCTGAGTTTGAACTTCTTGTTCTTGTATCTCCTCTTGTTCAGTTTCTTGTACATCAGAGGTTGTAACTTGTTCAGTACTTACTTTCTTAAAACTTACTTCATCTTCTTTATCAGCCTTTTCCAAACCTTCTACATTTTCTTGCTCAACTTCCTCCTCAGCTCTGTTGACAACCTCAGCAGTTTTATTCTTCTTCTGTCTCTTGTATGTCACTTGAATGGCAGGAGACCTTTCAGAAGCAATATATTCATTGTCAGACCTTTGCCTTTTGGAAGCTGAAGTTGTGACTGACTCTGTTCCTAACTCCCCCTTTTTGGCTGCAGGGGAAGAAGGAGTATGAAGAGTTGTAAGTCTGGCAGTCACAGCATCATCTACCATCTGCTGAATTTGAGATTTGGAGGGTAGCCTCTCATCAAGGGCTTGGACAATGATGGTTTTCAGTAAAGGAGTGATGAGAGGGATGACAGTTAGAAGGGCAGCAGCTAATGCCTCTGGGGGGCTAGAACCCAAAGGATTAGTGCCTGAAGCAAAGGCTGGTGGCATTTGAAATTGTGAAGTAGTGGTGGAAGTGTTTGGGGGACCTTCAGGATGAGAAGGTGCCATCTGTGGGGTAATTGGGGAAGATGGTCTTTTGTCCTTGGACATTTTGGTGAGTAGCTCATTGAGTCTACATACCTCAGCCTCAAGGATTTGATTCTGTTTCAGAACCTCAGCAAGTGTTCTTTGGTCATCAGTAGCCTTAGCTAAATCATCTGACCTCCTGAGATTATCAGGATCTACCTGAGTTGAGTGTGGCTCAACATGATCAGGTGCCCCTTTTTCTTGGTTCTGGGGACTTCCAACCTCAGGGGTAACCCCTTCATCAGTTGTTGCCTCTGACAAGGTCTTAGCAATGGTACCACTATCAATCACTCCAAATGATGGAGGTGATGAAGTAGCAGCCTTGTCAGATATCAGAATCTCTCTTTCCACACTAGGAGATCTGATGTGGTAGTCATAATCCTGTGGGCTATCAGAGACACTTTTATCCTCCCCCTCAATGTTGGAGCTTATCCCAGTAGTGATAGGTGTCTGGGAGGGGATAGGAGTGTTCAACTGATCCAGGATGTTTTCAATAACAAAAGTGGGACTATCTGGGGTGGTTTCCATAGGAATTGGCTTTGAAAGAGAGTGCACCCGGGGAGATTGGTGCTGTTCAATAGAAACCTTTTCAACTGAAAGAGGTTCTAGAAATGTGTCTGCCCCTTCAAAGGTTGCACCAGGTTCCTGTTGAGAGGAATCCTGGGCGGTTTGAGCCGGTGGAGTCTGATGGACCACTGGTTGACTACTCCCAGTGGCCATGTCATGCCTTGGTGAGGCATGGGCAGACTCAGGGGACTCATTTCCCTGAGCAGCCTTTTTGGTTTGTTTAGATTTTGGTTTAGTGGGGACTTTGGATTTGGATTTTGTGGTGGAGGCTGTGGGTTCCCTCTGCTTGGGTTTTAGCTTTCGGGCAGCCTCTTTGAGAGTAGGGTTAGAGTTGTGTCGGGAATATACTTCCAACAAAACTGCTGGAGCAGAGATCCCCTGACCAACAAGGCCATTTTGCTGAAGCTGTTTCTCTATGATGGCCATGATAAAACGTGGATAGAGTAGCCATCTAGAAGAAACAGGCTTAGCAGCATGTTCAGTTAATTCAGAAAACAGGATTTGAGAAAAATTTAGTTTTTGAGATTCAAGGATTGAATACAATACCTGTTGCCATCTGGAAGACATTTGGTCCCATGAAGAAGACTTTGGAGCCAAGCATATGTTGATCATATGAAATATCAGGCGCTCTGGGTCATTGAAGTTCTTCTTGTACAGAGTGGAATCACTTAGGTCACCTTGGTATTCATGACTTGTGAAACAGAGGTCAAGTTGATTCTTTGGGAATTGGGTGACCAGATTAGCATCATCGAGCTGAAGAACGTCCCTCAGTTCAGCTGGGCTTATGTGCACGTTATGACCATTGACAGTGGATCGAAGAGAGATTACTCCTGTGCCAACATTGATCAGTTCCACATTCATCCAGAATTGATGAATAGAGTCGACATATAGTGTTGGATTGATGAGAAAAGCAGTTTTGAATTGAGAAGCATTCATCAAATCCACAGCTTCATCAAACTTTGACCAGAAGGAGGATTTGGTCAGATAAGCAATGGAGTTATGACGCGGTTTCAAGGTTACGGACGCCAAGGATGCAAAGACTGGAGAGGGAAAATAGGTTTTTGAAAAAGATGGAAAGTTCTGAGAGAGTGATAATGAAACGACTGAAGAAGGTTGAGTTAAATAGAGAAAACAACAGAAGTTAAAACAACTGAAGAGTAAAATTACTCATCAGGTGTTGTCAACAGTTTTGTTCAGCAGTTGTTTTCATCAGTTGTTCATCAGACTTTGTGGAAATGTTGTTCATCAGAACTTGTGAACAATGTGTTCATCAGAACTTGTAAACAATTTGTTCATCAGAACTTTGTGGAAATTTTGTTCATCAGAACTTGTGAACAATGTGTTCATCAGAACTTGTAAACAATTTGTTCATCAGAACTTTGTGGAAATTTTGTTTATCAGAACTTGTGAACAATGTGTTCATCAGAACTTGTAAACAATTTGTTCATCAGAACTTTGTGGAAATTTTGTTTATCAGAACTTGTGAACAATGTGTTCATCAGAACTTGTAAACAATGTTTGACCTTCAGTACTTAGTGAATCAATACTCATCAGTACTTGTAACTTAGAGTATTAGAAAAGGTCATATTGTTCCTTGAATCAGTACTTTTGATATGGATCAGTATTTACTGAAAATATCAAAAGGTTTCAAGGTAAAAAAAATTTTATTTGAAAAGAAAAATTGAAAATATTTTTGGGTTTTTGAAAAGAAATTAAAATTTATTTGATGAAAAACCAACCTATTCAAGTTGCAGCATACCAAGCCTTAGAACTAAATTTTGAAAAGTTGAGGTGTCTAAAGGCTTAGTAAAGATGTCTGCAAGCTCATCAGCACTAGGAACAAACTTTGGATCAATCAGACCCTTTTCATAACAATCTCTTATAAAATGATGTCTGATCTCAATGTGTTTAGTCCTAGAGTGCTGAACTGGATTCTTGACAATACAAAGAGCTGAAGCACTATCCATTAACAATGGTGTCTTCAGTTCTTTGATGCCATAATCCAAGAGTTGAGACTGAAGCCAGAGAATTTGTGAAGTACAACTTGCAGCAGCAATGTACTCGGCTTCAGCAGTGGAAGTGGCTACAGATGTTTGTTTCTTACTTTGCCAAGAAACCAGACAATTTCCGAGAAATTGACACCCACCAGAAGTAGATTTTCTTGAGAGTTTGCATCCTGCATAGTCACTATCAGAAAAAGCAACTAGCTTGCAGGAATGTCCAGTGGAATACCATATTCCCAGAGATAGAGTGCCCTGCAAGTATCTGAAAATTCTCTTCACAGCAATTAAATGAGATTCTTTAGGTGCAGCCTGAAATCTAGCACAGACACAAGTGGCAAACATAATGTCTGGCCTTGATGCAGTTAGATACATCAAAGAGCCAATCATACATCTATAAAGAGTTTCATCCACTGAAGTACCTTTCAGATCAGCATCAAGTTGTGTGGTGCTACTCATGGGGTTAGAACATGGTTTACAGTTTTGCAAATCAAATTTCTTTAACAGCTCTTTTGTGTATTTTGATTGGTGAATGAAAATTCCATCAGGTTTTTGTTTAATTTGAAGACCCAAGAAAAACTGTAGTTCCCCCATGGCACTCATTTCAAAATTTTTGGTCATAAGCTCAGTGAAAGCATCACACAACTTTAGATCAGAAGAAGCAAATATGATGTCATCAACATAAATTTGAACAAGTAGCTTATGCTGTCCTACATTCTTTATGAATAAAGTTTTATCAATGGAGCCTCTAGTGAAATTATTTTTGAGAAGAAAAGTGGATAAAGTGTCATACCAGGCTCTAGGTGCTTGTTTCAGCCCATAAAGAGCTTTATCAAGCTTGTACACCCAATCAGGATGTTTATTGTCCTCAAAGCCTGGAGGTTGACACACATACACTTCCTCTTTTATTTTACCATATAAGAAAGCACTTTTGACATCCATTTGAAAAACTTTTAATTTGTGTAAGGCAGCATATGCTAAAAACAATCTAATTGCTTCTAGTCTGGCTACAGGGGCAAAGGTCTCATCATAATCAATACCTTCTTCCTGAGAGAACCCCTGTACAACTAGTCTGGCCTTGTTCTTAACTATTTGACCATTTTCATCAGTTTTATTCCTAAACACCCATTTAGTGCCTATTGCACACTTACCTTGGGGTAAAGGAACCAGCTCCCAGACTTGTTGTTTCTGGAACTGCAGCAACTCCAACTGCATTGCTTCCACCCAGCCATTGTCTTTGAGTGCAGTGTGATAGTTCTTTGGCTCTTGTTGACTGACAAATAAGGCATAGAGGCAAAAGTTTGATAATTGACTTCTTGTTGAAACACCAGCAGAAATATCACCAAGAATTTGAGATAATGGATGATCTTTCAGTTCTTGATATGGAATAAGAGCAGTGCAAGTGTTTGCTGGAGGTTCAGCTGCTGCAGAAGTGGATGAAGAACCAGGGAACAATTCAGCTGGAATTTCAAATGATGTGGAAGAATCCAGAATTTCATCAGCATTTGTATTTGGAGGAGCAACTGGAGCAGGAGGAGCAACTGATTTTGCAGATGTAGGCAGATTATCACTGAATCTGAACAAATGAGTACTTTCATCTTCATCATCTGGAATTCCTTGTGTGGTTTCTGTAGAATCTTTTGGTGGATTTGCTGGAAGTACCTCATGTTCTTCACCATTAGGTTCAACTGGAAATTTATGTTGCAAGATGTTAAGATCAAACATCTCAGCAGGATTTTGAGGAATGGAATCTTTGGGACATTCATTGAATTTAACATGAAGAGTTTCTTCAACAATCTTTGTTCGACAATTGAACACTCTATAAGCCTTGCAAGTTGAAGAATATCCAACAAAGTATCCTGCATCAACTTTGGAATCAAATTTGGTAAGTTGATCTTTGGTGTTGAGAATATAGCAAGGACACCCAAAAGCTCTGAAGAAGGAAATCAAAGGAGTTAAAGAGTGAAGTATTTCATATGGAGTCTTCAACCATCTTTGATTCACCAAAACTCTGTTTTGCACATAGCAAGCGGTATTAACAGCTTCTGCCCAGAAGGTTAGTGGTAAACCAGAATCTGCAAGCATTGTTCTGGCAGCTTCAATCAAAGTCCTATTTTTTCTTTCTACAACTCCATTTTGTTCAGGAGTTCTGGGAATACTGTACTGTCTCTGAATTCCCTTTGACAGATAAAATTCATCCAGAAGGTGATTTCTGAATTCAGTGCCATTATCACTCCTAACACACTTGATAGGAATAGAATATTGCTTTTCAGCAAACAACACAAAATTCATAATAGCCTTGGCAACCTCACCTTTTGAGTGTAAGAAGAAAGTCCAGACAAACTTTGAATAGTCATCAACAATAACTAGACAATACTTCTTCTTTGCCATAGACATTATCTGCACAGGACCAAACAAATCCATGTGCAGTAGTTGCAGGCAACCAGTGGATTTGGAATCTCCAATTGGAGGAAAGAGACTTTGTGTTGCTTTCCTTTCAAGCAGGCAGTACAATTCTCATCACAACTAAAGTCCTTTAAAGGAAGACCTCTAACCAAACCATGTTTCACCAATTGATTCATGTTTTTGATGTTCACATGACCTAATCTTCTATGCCACAGATTTGATTCCTTGAAAGAGGCCTTAGAGAATAAACAAGGATGACCCTTGACAGAGATATTCTTAGATAAATCAAAGGCATATACCTTTCCCACTCTGTTAGCCTTAAGAAGTGTATACTCATCTAAAACTTTGCTAATCAAAGGCATCACATCAGAAGATAAAATCCTACAATCTTGCTTAGTGAAAATAGAAACATGACCCTTATCACACATTTGACTAACACTCAGAAGATTGTACTTAAGATTTTCAACATGATTCACATCATCAAACCTAATTTCACCATTTGTTACCATACCTTTCCCAATAATGTAACCCTTAGCATCATTTCCAAAGGATACAAATCCCTTCCTTCCAGTAAAATAATTTTGAAGGAGAGATCTGCTCCCAGTCATATGCATGGATCCTCCACTGTCAACATACCAGATGCTATTTTGGCATGCTGAAGGACCCTGCATACAACAACACACTCAGTTAGACTTTGGGACCCAAACCATTTTGGTTTTGGGTCTGTTAACACATGAATAAACAAAATGAGCAGTGTCAGTTGAAGCAACACTTGAAGCATTCTTATCAGAAGATTTTGCTTTGACTTTTGATTTTGATTTCTTTTTATGAAATGAATCAACAGATGCCTCTGCCAGATTGACTCTTCCTAGCAGTTGTTGCATCATTAACATCAGTTGATTATGATTTTGTGTCAAGATTTTGATTTCATTAGACACATTCTGACCTGACTTTGGATTTTTGGGTTTTAACACTTTAGTTTCTTTAACTGATGAAGAATTTTTCAAGTGTTGTTTCTTTGAATCTGGAACCACCTCCTTACCTTTCTTGAACTTATTTGATTCAGTTCCATGTGAGGTGTTTCCAGTCTTTGAACTGACAGATGATTCTGGTACAAACTTGGAACGAAATTCAGTTTTCATTTTGAGAAGGTTTTTGTTTTTATGCTTTATTTTGTTGAATTTAGAACCTTTCCTGTACCAGCAATCATCAGTGGAATGATTAAACAGCCTACAAATTTCACAAGGCACCCTCTTTTGCTTTCCCTTGTGATTATCTACAAGTACTGATGACTTAGATACTGAGTTTTTGTTCTTCAGCACATTTGGAACATCAGTATTTGTAGACAAATTGATAACAGCTGATGTGCTGACCTCTGAAGAGGTATTCTTCAGCACTTGTCTATCAACCCTTTCCCACTTATCAGTAGTTGTGCCATCAGCTTTTTCTACAACTACTGATGAGTGATTCTGACTTATCAGAAGCCGTGCATCTTTCTCTCCAGTGCCATGCCCATCTGACTTAACCAGTTTTAAATTTAATTCATTCGAAACCTTTTCATCAGGGTTAATCTCAATTAAAACACTATCCTGACATGTTTCATCCTGGATAACATTTGTACATCCAAGAGAATAAGAATAAGTTTCAATGTCAATAGTTTCAGACTCAGATTTGCAGGCACTTGAATCACTTTCAAATGATTCTTCAGCATCAGACTTTTCTGAAGATTTGGTGGATTGGTATACACTGTCTCCTTCAGACTCACAGTTAAGATTTTTTGGTGTATAATCAGTTGGAGGAGCAGTGTGATTGTATCCAATACCAAACTTCACATTTGATGCTGTTTGTTTGTTTAACAGCAACTCAAACCCCTTGCAAGATTCAACCCATCTTGCACATTCTACTTGGGTTGCTGCAAGTGTTTGTTTCAGATCATTATGCTTCACAAGCATGACTTCCACTCTAGCTTTTTCATCAGATAACAAACATTTGAGTTTATAAATATCAGACTCTTTTTCATTTAAAGCTTTTTCAAACTCAGTTTTGTTTTTAGCCACAGCCTTCTCTAATTCAAATTTCTCATTTATCAATTCTACATTTATTTCCCTAATGGAAGCAAATGCTGAAATACATGACTCTGAGCATAACTTAGCTTTTGATTCAGAAGATACCTGTGATGTTGAAGAAGATTGACAAGAGTTGTCAGTTGAATCAATAGCCATCAATGCAAGATTTCCAAAAGGATTGTCTCCACCATGTGGACCATTTTCAGAATAAGGCTGCATGTTGAAGTCAGATAAATCATCAGGTAGACTACTCCAATCAACTACTCCAGGAGTAAAGAAACTTTGATGCTGTTGTTGTTGAGACTGTTGATTGGTTTGAGATTTGCTGGTATCAGGAAGAGCAGGTGATTGTGAAGGAATTAATGCTGGAGTGTGTGTAGGTTGAGGCATGTAGAAACAAGGATATGGATATGGCATAGGATTTTGTTGAACAAAGTGAGCTGGATAGAATTGTTGTTGACTAGTACCAGAGGATTGTGGTCCTTTGCTTGATGGGTTGTTGCTTGGAAAAGTCACAAAAGGTGCAGCAGAGTTAGAACCAGTAGATTTGCACTCCCTAGCAAAGTGACCAAGTCTGTGACACTTATGGCACCTCAGCTTCCCTTTGTCAAATCCAACTTTGGTTTTGCCAGATAATCCAGGAAACTTTCTTCCTGTTCGTTTATAGAACTTTTGTGATCTGATGTTGATTAATGCCATTTGACTCAAAATGTCCATCTCCTCTAGATCATCATCCGGGATTCCTTTCAAATCATCCATCACAAAACACAAGTTATCACCATAATTTCCTGCATTACCATCAACTCCCACAAAAGCATGTTCAGAATTGTTAGTAGAAAAATCAATATGTTCATCATAAGAACATTCAGACCCATTAAACTCTGACTCCTGACCTATCAAAGCAGTGTTACCAGGAACAAAATCATCAGCAAGTTTTCCAGATGAAGACAGTTTTCTCTTTTGTTCTACCTCTCTCTCAAATGTTAAGAGTTTCCCATGAAGTTGGGTGAGAGATAGATGTTCTAGAGTTGCACTGGAGCGTAGGATAATAGTATAAGTATCCCATCTCTCAGGCAGTGATCTGAGAAATCTGTTATTCATCTGACTATTAGTATATTCTTGCTTAACCATTTTCAACTCAGAAATTAAACATGAGAAACGCTCAAATTGTTGAGTCAATGATTCACCCTTCCTATGAGAGAACGTCTCATACTGTTGGGCGAGGATTTCTCTTGTGTTTGCTAAAACCTCATCGGTGCCACCAAATTGTTCTTTCAGTGCAACCCAGAGATCATGAGCAGTATCATGATGCATCAAGCCAGAGTAAATCTCATTCGGCAAAGCCATGGCCAGAATACCATGAGCTTTCGCATCAATTTCAAACAGTTTGATATCCTCATCCGAATACATATCCGAAGGTTTCGGAATCATTAGTTTAGTTTCAGGATCAGTAATCATGGGTTTATAAGGACCATGCACTACAGATTTCCAACATCCTGCACTGTTAATTGACAGGTGATGTAGCATTCTACGTTGCCATATGTTGTACTCACTCCGCACAAGCATCGGAGGCTTGGTTGCGGAGCCTGTATTGTGCGGATCATTGTTTGGAGTCGTCATGATCACAGATTCAAGCAATTAGACACAAGCTAATGCAAATTTCGATCAATTGATTCAAAACAAATTAATATTGAAGGACAAATCAACAGAAGTTAACAGAAAACTTCAATCTATAACAAATTCTTACTTAATCAGCTAATTCGATCAATTAGAGAACAAATTTGAGCAGTTTCAGAGATCAATTGTTTAATCGATCAATGATTAACCTGCTCTGATACCAATTGTAGGATCAGATGTTCTCAATTGATTCAATAATAAAGTATAGCAGCGGAATTCAAAGTTGAATTAGCACAATCATAGCAAGAACAAAGTTCAATCAAACAGTAAAGCACAAGTTTGTTATAGAGAGAGAATTCTGTAAAAGGAATAATTCAATCAATCGCAATAACTTCCTTACATTACAAAATTGTCAACTGCCCTTATATATAAAGACAGTGACGTCTGATGATGTCACATGATGTTGACACCTAACAGACAAAACAAAACAACTGAAATAACTAAACTACTGAGAATGTCTACAACATCTGAAGACATTCTCTTACAACTACTGAAGTATTAAAACTACTGAAGTAATAAACTAAAACATCTGATGAGTAAACTACTCATCAGACTTTTACAAGAACTGAAAGAAAACTACTGAA
Source organism: Mikania micrantha (assembly GCA_009363875.1). Taxonomy (NCBI): domain Eukaryota; kingdom Viridiplantae; phylum Streptophyta; class Magnoliopsida; order Asterales; family Asteraceae; genus Mikania; species Mikania micrantha. The sequence goes on from CM018693.1 coordinate 57,256,717, forward strand.
GACTAAACTACACACTACAACATCTGATGACTTACACTTCAGCTGTTGTATATCACTTCAGATCTTGTAACTTCTGTACATTGTATGTCAGCCGTTGTGTTCTTCTTCAGTTGTTATAAGTGCTGTGAGACTTAGAGATTTTTCTGATCAGGCTCATTGGTTCTTTTAGTCCAACAAAAACTTTCTTTTCGAACTCTAATGAATTGGAAAATCGGTTTAAACATAATTCTTGAAAACTATGGTGAATGAGGATTTGAATTGTAGGTAAAACGCTTAATTATCATTAACAACAATATCATATGTGGTTTAGTATGTGGTGGTCTGGCGGCTGGGCTGGCGATAAGCTTGACCCTATATATGCCCTATATATAAGCATATCGGACTAGATAAGATAGCTGGTTATTAATGAGGTTAATGTTGTTACCGAAAAAGGTTTGTGAAACTTATTTTCCATTACTAAACTATATGAACTCACCAACCATGTGTTGACTTTGTTATCTTACATGTTTCTCAGGTGATGTACAGGATTAAGCTAATATTCAGGATTTGCATACTAGGATGCCCAGCTAGAGGACCTAGTAGCTTTTGGGAAGCACATATTCTGTTATCTATTTGTGAATCATTTTGATATCTTGTACAGTTACAAGATAGTGCATGTACTTATGATTCTTTTGATAGGATGTCGTGAGTCTTGCACTTTGTAGGATTTATTTTATTTGTACTATATGTTTACATGTTGTTAATGTCAGCTCACGCATTGCCTACATCACACTGATTGGCCTACATCACACTGATTGGCCGCACTCTGAGTCACCTACACTATGACTTGATCGAGGAGTTAGCTGACCTTGTCTTACTGGTTAGACTCGATCGTTGGACGCTCTCCGGTATGATGATTATCTGGGATTACCCTAGTGTAGGTTTTAGGTTTTCCTTCCGACATGGGGAGATATATATGGATCCTTCGACCACGACAAGTGACGGACGTAGACGCGGGGGGTAGAGGTAATGGTGAGGGTGTTGGTGCTGGTGGAGAGGGTGACCATGATGGTGAGGCTGGTCGAGGTGAGGATGGCGGAGGCGAAGGGTCGGGGGTGATGAGGAGCATGCGGGGGCGGCCGTAGGTCCTCATTACGTACCACAACATTCGTTGTGGTTAAACCAGACAGTGAGGCTTCCGGCACATGTTAAGGGGCTGTTGCAGGAGCTTTCTGCCCGATCCAGGGAGCATGATCGTCACCTAGCTTAGCAGCACAACATTTTGCACTGGCGGATCGATCACGAGATCGATCGGGATAAGCAGTCTGGCATTGAGCCTCCTTCCCTTCTGCCATTACCACCTCGACATGTACATATTTTTTATTTCATTTAGTTGTGTTATACAGGCACAGATTGTGTATATATTATGTGTGTTGTTTTGATTGTTTGTTTATTTGTTTATATATGTATTGTGTTTGTATCATTTTGTATTTATCAAAACAAAATAATATTAAATTGATTAATTTAATAATAAAAATGAGAAGCTTTATAAATAAATCTTGTTAATATTTAAAATTATTAAACGTTACAAAAAGTAATTTTATAATATTAAAACTATTATCATTGCCAACGTTTTTTTAATTTATAGTCAATAAAAAAATTTTAACTTTTGGCGTATATGCCTATACTACACGTAAAGTCTTCAATGTTGAGAAGAACACGGCTCATTTTAATCAGAAAACTATATACGTCATGTAGAGATCTCTACGTGGAGTACAACATGGAATTTTATAAATCACATCATGAAATTTAAGCTTGCAGGTGTCAGATGTCATGTGTCACGTAGAGAGCTGTACATGGCGTACAACACGCATGACAACAAGGTGCATCAGGGTGTTGTACGTGTCGTAGAGAGTTATACGACACGTACATGGTTCCATGGGGTGTTGAATTAAAAATATGGTATATGCAAATAACCATTCTCTATAAATAATATGAAACATGTACAAATAATAGAACAAAGACTAATAATTCATTATCCGTAATGATTGTGATGACATATATTTATTATAATAAAAGAATAGCAAAAGAGGACACATGTCAACTCATTATAAACTATAGGAATTTTTTCTCATCTATCTCTTCTTTTAAATATTAATTGACTTTTATAGTGAATTAAATATTATTGATTTTAAATAATTAATTTATACAATTAAATATAAAATATGTAAATCTTCTTATTGGAAAATTTCAATTATATAATATCTTAAAATATAATTTTATAATTCTTAAATTCTTATTATTTTTAATTTATTATTTTTAGTATTCGTTATTTATTATCTTATCAACAATTATTGTTATCAAACATGAAAATCTTCGTAAAAACATTGTTTATAAAATATTAGATCTGTTCAACCCATGTAAATACATGGGTTCTAACCTACTATAATAATATAATAATTGTAAATTATACTAATAATTCATTATTTGTTTTGATTATAATAGCATATATGATTAATTAACATTTGTTCCCATATCACGTGGGTCAAAATTATAAACCCTAATAATGTTTATTTAATCAATAATGTAATCATAGATTAAAATATAGCAAGGTATGAAACATGATCTATGATGATGATAAAATCATATCCATTCTTGTTATGATGTATTAATCTTGATGAATGATCATGCTAGTGTTCTCATAATGTTCTTAAGGATTGCTAAATATCTCTTATAATGATAACTGGTTATTAATAACACACTTAAGATCCCTAATAAACTTCGACTAATTACATGTCATGTTAGTAATGTAAAATCATATAAACCGCAAGATCACAATAACTAATTATATCAAGCAGTAAAAATTTAAGTACATGAAAATTCTCAAAAATCACCATCTAAAACACTTTTCTTTTCTTTCATTGCTCTCATTTTATGTTTTAGAAAAGCGTTTTTATTTTCAAGTAACAATAATAGATTTTTTTAATTAATACATCTTATAATAGATGCAGAACAACTGCCTTTAATAATTGTACCAGAACTGTTTTGCACATGGGTTGATGGGTCGGGCAGGTACGGCAGCTCAAATGTTTTCAGGTAGACTCTCTCCAATACGCATTTGGGGAGGGTGCATTTCGCCTACGTGGACATTGCACTTTAGAAAGATGCACTAGAGTGTGCTGACTAGGAAGTTGCACTTCAATGAGTGTACTTGGAGTAAATGTGGGCCACATTTTCCCAAATCATCATAAATATATATAAAATAAAATTGTGATGTGAAAGAGAGAGAATGCATGTAGTAAGTATGTGTTAGAGTTAAAAAGAGGAGAGATAACGCATGTAAGAATTATGAGTAAAAAGATAATGTGACAGTAATGACTATGATGCATGTAGTAAATGCATGTTTATGCATTGCCGGTAGTCTTAGGCTATTTGTTATGCAATGACCACCATACGTAGACGCCACGTGGGCGCCACACAATCAACCAACACCATCACCCCTTATCACTCCACAAAAATAAAAAAAAATTACATGATAAAAAAATTAAAGTACATAATTAAATTAAAAAACATTAAAATAAATTTAAAAACTTTTAAAAAAAACTACAAATTATATTTCTTCATAATCTACTCTTTCGTCTTCTCAGCTATTTCACGAGCGCGACCGGTTAAGTAATCAATTGGAGTCCAAAACAATTTCATATCATTGTATTGTTTTTGCTCCTATATGTTGACAAATTTTTGCAACGAGTCGGAGATGGTCTCCAACGTGTCTTTGTAATCGGTTGAAGAAGAGGCTTGTGGTCGTTTGCCCTTGTTGTTTCGACCGGGCGGACGGTGAGGAGAGGTTGGTGGGGGCATGTCCATTTCGACTTCCTCATCCGACTCGTTTAAGTTAACGAAACATCGACCGGTTGAGTCGGATTGAGTGGTCGTGTACTTTCCGGACGACGACGTCTTCGTCCGTTTCGAAGTTTGTAACTTCGGAACGGGATGCCATTTGGTTAATTTCCGCATAACTTGTCACGGCGTGATATGAGCAAATGACCCTTTTCTTGTGCGTAGGCCATCAACGCCTTGTTCATGACCGATTTGTCGTTCTCACCACATTTACGGTTGTTGTGGTGTTGAATCCATATGCCGTTAAATTTCGCGACTTACGTTGTAAGTTGCGCCATTTTCCGGAAATCATGTCGTTCATCCGGTAGGAACCACGACCCATTGCCGAAAAGAACTGGTGTCTCACGCGTCTCCAAAAATCCGAGCACTTTTGGTTGTTACCAACGATCGGGTCTTCGGAAACGTCAATGTAGGCACGTGCTAGTGCCATCTCCTCAGATTCCGACCATCGAGTGATGGTCGGTTTGGTTGTTTTTTCAGGCACTTCTTTTCGTCGGTGCCTGCGACGTGATGAAGCAGGTTGGGCGTCGGGTTGTGTTTCCGGAACCACGTCAACACCGGGATCCGGTTGATTCTCAGAATCGTCGTCACCGGTGATTGAGTTTTGGTTGAAAAAAGGTGGTTGTGGGTACCAATTTGAGAAGGTTAGAAATTGGTTCGGGTTTGGATTGTTTGGATCAAGTTGAAGTCGGTAACAATACATAAACAGGTTAAAATATGGGTTGTTTGGATCCATGGTAGTGTAGAACTTTTTGGAGATTTGAAAGATTTTTTAAGAATTTTTGAAAGATTTTTGAAAGATTTTTGAAGTTTTTTGAATGGGTTGGATGAGTTTATATAGGGTTGCATTATTATTATTATTATTATTTTGGCATCTCAACGGTAACATAGCTGTTTGAAGATTTTTTTTACTTTTCCCCCCAACGGTCATCACCACGTGAGGGGCCTCACCACCTTGCCCATCACACCACCCTCATGCTCCTGTGTTATAGGGGTGGGGCGCGACCAGGGCGTGACCTAGGGGCGTCACGCCTGGGTCACGTAGCACAACAAATAACCTTAAGATGAACCTAATTAGACTTCTCTCGTTCGTAAACAACCAGCCTAAACTATTCATTAAAAAAAATTTCTCTGTCTTTCATTTATACAACCAAGCAAACTTAATTTATTCACTCTTATTGATAACTAGTCCAATTAAATCAAACTTAATTTTTCATTCTCTATATAACCAATCAAAACTTGTCAAATGTCACATGAAATAAAAAAATAATTATAAAAGAACCACCAAAAGGTTGGTGGATTAACTAGATTGGCCAATTTTAATGAACAAGAGTTTTCTATTTTATTATGTTGTCAAACAACCAAATGGTTGGTTGTGGATGCGAATGGTCTTAGGTAATATGAGATTTTCGAATATTAATAAGATAAACTTAGTGTACCCAAAAGGCGTAGTTTGAAAAAAACTTTGATAGGGAAAAGGAATTTTATAGAGAAAAATGGAAAAAACAAGACTATAGGCGTAAAATTTTTTAATAAAATACTACTAAATCGATTTTAAAACCTTTGTCCTTCCTGTTTGTACATGGACATGTCATATCTTGTTTTGATAAGATATCTATCATTAGACTATTAGGTATGCCAAGTGACCCAATCACTCCACCTATGCGTCATGTAGGCGCCAAATAAGCACTCACCACAACCACTCACCCCACCATTTTGCACATGGACATGTCATATCTTATTTTGATAAGATATCTATTATTAGGGTTTTGGATGTAAGCTTGTGAATGTCTCAATCAAATTATTGCAAAAGACATTGATAATGAGTAGATAAGTTTCTCATTATCATTTTTCTTGGAATGTGTAATATGATATTTCAAATGTAAAAATGAATAAATTTGATACCATTTTGTTTATCTTTTGCGTAACATGGATAACGTATATCATTTGATGTATAAGATATAATAATATATGTGTTAAAAGCTTGCTATAGATGTAAACGAAACTTCTAAATTTTAAAGGCAGAGACATGAAATTAATGTTTTCATGACTGACCGGACCGGACAGCCCACCGGTTTGACTGATGCACAGTCGGCAGTTGGACCGGAACCGGTGACCAGCGGCCAACTTGGTTTAATCTTTAATGTGGCAAGAGACTTTTATTCAACCCTTCACCTACCAATATTTTATAATGTACTATTTTTGTGCATAAAGTAAAAAAAATGACCTTATTTAAAAATGACTTTTATTCAACCCTTCAACTACCATATATATGCTGATATGCATTCGACAAACTTAAGAAAATGAAAAAAAAAAAAAGCACAACCAATACTTTTTATATCTATATATGTACACGTGTTGCTCACCTGGTATATAATAAATAAAAGTTTTTATGTACACGTGTCAAATTTCTAGAATATCTACAAATTGTTTTTCTCGTATCTTTCTCCTATGAAGTATTTATATGCTACCTTTTATTGAGTTTTGATTTTTTTATCCCTTTTCTCCTAACAAATACTATTGATTTTATTAGACTTGGTAAAAAATATGATTAAACCTAATATATATATATATATATATATATATATATATATATGAGACAGATAACTTTAAAACCTTTTCTTAGTGTGAAAATTATGAAAATCACATAAAAAATATGTAAAAAACATTTTTTTTCTTAATTTTTTACAGGTTTGTAAAATTATTTGGCATATTTTTATAAAAAAATAAAAAAATCGCCGTATGAATTTTTTTTTTAAATATTTTGTAAACCACGTTAAACATTCGTAACATCTGGACGCAGCGTTACGTATGTTTTACGTGGGTTTAGAAAATATTTTTTCAAAAAATTCACTCGGCGTTTTTTAATTTTTTTTTGTAAAAATGTGCGAAATAATTTTACAAACCTGTAAATAAAATTTAGAAAAAAAAACATTATTTTACATGATTTTTACGTGATTTTCATAGTTTTTACACTAAAACGTTGTTTTCAAATTATCTATACCCATATATATACACACATGTATATATATTTACACTATGCTTTTTTAAAATAAATAATTTTAATTCATTTATTAAACATGTGTAATACACATACCATAAGTTAAGTGGTGTTTGTGATTGCTTATTTAACTCAAAAAAAGTTTTTTTGGTTATAAGTACTTATTTACTTGTAACTTTTTCTAAAGGAGTTTCTAAAAAAATGTTTAGATTAGCTTTTGTGATAAGAAAAGCAAATAAGTTGTTTTTTTTTAATATTTGGATCAGCTTATTTTTGTAAAATGACAAAAAAATGGCATTATATTTAGAACTATTTTATAGAAGTTGGTGGCGGAAGTTGATGGCGATGATGATGGTGGGTGACGGCGCTGGATGGAGGTGGATGTCAGTAAGTGTGGCAGTGGGTGGGTGGCGGCAGCGATGGTGATAAGGAGTTGTGGGTGGCGAAGGCAGTGGTAGTGGGCGGCAGCGACGATGGATGACGTTTGCTGTGGATGTCGGTGGCGGTGGGGGTATGTGGTAGATTGGGTGAAGGGCATGTGTAGATTAGTAATTTTATGTTAATTAGTCATAAGTACATGGTTCCGTGGGGTGTTGAATTAAAAAAATGGGATTTGCAAATAACCATTCTCTAGAAATAATATGAAACATGTAAAAATAATAAAACTAAGACTAATAATTCATTATCCTAAATGATTGTGATGACATATCTTTATCTTTATTATAATAAAAGAATAGCAACAGAGGACACATGTCAACTTCTTATGAACTATAGGAATTTTTTCCCACCTATCTCTTTTATTAAATACTAATTGGCTTTTATAGTGAATTAAATATTATTGATTTTAAATAATTAAATTATACAATTAAATATAAAATATGTAAATCTTCTTATTGGAAATTTCAATTATGTAATATCTTAAAATATAATTTTATAATTCTTAAATTCTTATTATTTTTAATTTATTATTTTTAAGTATTCGTTATTTATTATCTTATCAACTATTATTATTATCATAAATGCAAATCTTCATAAAAATATTGTTTATAATATATTAGATTTGTTCAACCCATGTAAATACATGGGTTTCTAACCTACTATAATAATATAATAATTGTAAATTATACTAATAATTCATTATTTTTTTTATTATAATAGCATATATGATTAATTAACATTTGTTTCCATATCACGTGGGTCAAAATTATAAACCCTAATAATATTTATTTAATCAATAATATAATCATAGATTAAAATATAGCAAGGCATGAAACATGATGTATGATGATGATAAAATCATATCCATTCTTGTTATGATGTCTTAATCTTGATGAATGATCATGCTAGTGTTATTGTTCTCATAATGTTCTTAAGGATTGCTAAATATCTCTTATAATGATAATTGGTTATTAAGAACACACTTAAGATCCCTAATAAATCTTCGACTAATTACATGTCATGTTAGTAATGTTAAATCATATAAACTGCAAGATCACAATAACTAATTATATCAAGCAGTAAAAATTCAAGTACTTGAAAATTCTCAAAAATCACCATCTAAAAGAGCTTTCTTTTCTTTCATTGCTCTCATTTTATGTTTTAGAAAAGCGTTTTTATTTTCAAGTAACAATAATAGATTTTTTAGTACATCTTATAATAGATGTAGAACAGCTAGCCAATGTGGAACTAGCTCACTTGGTAGAGGCATTGTCTCTTAGAAAGGAGGTCTTGGGTTCAAATCCAAGCAAAGGGGAAATTTAGTGTAATTTAGGAGTAGGAGTAGGATAGTATTGCCGTTCAAAAAAAAAATGTAGAACAGCTGCCTTTAATAATTGTACCAGAACTGTTTTGCACATGGGTTGATGGGACGGGCAGGTCCGGCAGCTCAAATATTGTAAGTTAGACTATCCACAACAGTCACCACACTAGAAATCTTTCTTCACAGAAATTTCCTGTCACGTCATCACCCCACTGAAAACCTTAAACACCCACAATGGTCACCCAACTGAAAACTCTTCCCCACTATTCCACATCATCAACATTATTTAAATTTAATTGATTTATTTAATTTGTTTGTTGCAAACTAAAAATAAAAACTTTAGGATTTAATTAAACCATTCGAATAAAAATACAAATAAAATAAAAGTTATGTTACAAACTTAAATAAAATAAAACATAGAAAAAAACTAACAATTCAAATAAAAATAAAATTTAACGATATTTATCAAAGAGCTTCTTTTTCAATTTTTTCATTATTTCACGTTCTTACTCGTCGAGTTCTTCGGGAGGCAAAGACTCCATTGCTCTGAGGTCGGCTCGGAGAGTCTTCTCGAATTTGAAGTTTTTTTTCGTGCATTTTTTTCCTATCCTCGTGTTTTTGTTTTTGAAAAGTTGTGATGTGACAACCAGTACCAGACCGTCCGGCAAGTCCGTACGGTGTGTGTACTTTCACCATTACTATGTGTAAATACAGTGCGTAAACAGTTGTGTGACAACAGAACTCAGAAAACAAACCACAGTTGTATGTGTGTAAGTGAAAACTTAAATACAGTAAATACAACAGCTCAAGAGAAACGACAGTGTACAAGTAAACAACAAAAACACATCGGTTGCGATCTAATATCCATAGATGACAAGAATCAGATGACCGACGAATCAGTACGAAAACAAAGTGAAATCAGGATGTCTAGTTGAGTCCGACAGTGAGGAAATACAATTTAAAGCAATAACTCAGTGTCGTATACGAATAATAAACTAACAGCGTGTTTGCGTGGGTGACGATTCACACAAACATTTCTGTGAGTTTAACGTTCTGAACGACAACTGATAAGTAGAAAACCAAATCAGAAAGTGAAACGTACGATCGTGTTCGTACAGTCAGCGCTCTGTACGAAAACGCGCGTAAGTAACGTTTTCTGACGAAACGGAAACGAAAACACGACACGAACGAAAATAAATTAATAAAATAAAAAAAATAACATTTTACAATTTTGAAACTCATCAAAATAATTTAATTAACTTCTTTTTAATTATTACAAATGAATTACGCGTAAAAATCCCGGATACACGACAAAAACGCGAACAGAGCAACCGAAACGAACCCGAATACCCCCGGGGTATAAAATCACCAAATGAGGCTCATTTTCCAATCAGCCCTCTCTCTCTAATCTCTTAATCCCGAACCCTCTCTCTCTCTCTCAAATTTCCAAGCTTCAACCCTTCATTACTTGCTCGTTTCTTGACGGATTTGAGTGATTCTTGAACCCACGCGAAGCTCTCATCGTCCTCTACGTGAAAGTACAACAGATCGGGGAGTTTGCCCAGCTAAAGTTGAGGTATGATGCGTCAAAGATCTGAGAAAATAGGGTTTTAGCATGTTGTTCGACCCAACCTTTTTAAACTGGCTACACACCTACTGTTTCGCATCACAAGCCCTCGACAACTCGACCCACTTAACCCCACCACGTGTGTAGCTTTGCAACAGATTGGAATGGTGATTTTCATACTACACAGTTACAGGTTCGCCTAAGAAGACGTCGGCCGAACCTTTGGGTGCAGACCGAACTTTCACCTTGTCACGAACCCATGCAAGGAAAACTAGCCGGGCCTTCGTGTTTTGCCGAACCTTTGGGGTTTTAGGCGAGCCCTACTAGGTCACGAACCATTGACAGATACTGAACCTGTTGAGACCTCACGAACCAACCACATGCAAGCGAACCTTTTACTTGAGCCGAACCCTTCATTGTCCACGAACCCTTTAGAGGAACGAACCTCCATGCCGAACCCTCCCAAGGATGTGAACCTATGTTGAGTAGAAAGAGCCGAAACTTTTTCAACTTTCTCTGACCGAACCCTTGGCTTCACTTTCAGCCGAACCATGGTACCTCTAGAGGGTTCGCTGCTGGATGATGGGACGCGATACACTACAACATGCATGGCCAAACTGTTAATCGGCCCATGTACTCTATAAGGCCCAAAGTTGATTGAGTTAGCTTACAAGGCAACAGGCCCACTTCAATTAAATTAGACCCAATGGATTGGCCTGATCTAATGCAGTTAGCCCAATAAACTTAAGTAGCCCATGTGGTTTAGTTCTGGCCCAAATTTAAATGATTTGGGCCATGAGCCTTTAATACGGTCTATGGTTCCAAGAATTCGGCCCACTTAAAACATTGGCCCAATATAAGGCCAATAGATTCAATCAGCTCACTAAATTCAATTGACACATATGGTTTACACTGAAAAGGCTACATTTCAAGATGTTAAGTATTAGTAACAAATAATCATGGAACTAAGTTTCTACAATTAGAACTCTTATTATTTAAACCTAGAGTCAAGTGAAGTATGAAATCAATAACAAAGTGAGCTAACCTTAACTGAAGTGGGATAAATTATTTAAACACATAATAAATACACTGGGCCGAAAGAAGACCAAGACTGAACTTCGCGATTGTTAGCCAATCCTAGGGCTAACACAAGCACCCACACGCGCACAAATCTATACAATCGATACTTATAAGATTACAATCACATAAAATCAATACATGATCGTGAAAGCAAACTCAAGTACAAACCAGAGCGCGTGCATTCTTCTTTTAAGCTAAGTCAACCCTACAACAACAAGGTGAGTTCATATGCCCTTTTTCTAATCTTTACTGATTTCAAAGCTCGGGGCTGAGAAACATGCTAAACTTTTAGTTACTTAAAATTTTATTTTAACATATTGCTTATATCATGACTTAGATAATAATTGCTTGTCTTTATTATCGTCTATCATTACATGCTTAATTGATTGATGATATCATACTTGATATAGCTAGGATGCTACATGCTAACCTAGAACTGTAACACATTAACAACATAGGATAATGTGAGTTTCTAAGAACATATCTTACAACTGTGCATAATTCTTACACGATAGGACAACGGGGAAACCAAGGGATGATATGTCAATAACAATTACAAATAACAAGAATGATAATCATGATAATGTAACTTCATGATAACAAGATCATTCACACATTACTAACATAGTGTATTAGACAAGTTCTTATAACACTCCGTTCAAGTTAGTAAGAACACTCAACATCGAGATAACAGTTGAGACAAGCACTTGTGATATCGAGGAGGGTATCGCAAGCGCACACTTTTGGGATGGCATTCCCACACATACTATCACTACCTAGTAAGACTCTATTTAGAGCACATCTTATAACCGTCAGAAGATGCCGGTTACACAACCATAGGTCAGTTGGGTAAACCACGAACACAAATCACTAAGGATTTGGAGCAATCCAGTGAAATCACACCGGGCACGAGAGGTGCTACCATTTTAATTCATAACATTCATGGATTCTAGGGAACGTATTCATTCCAATAGATATCGTGGGAGGATATCTTACACACCGGGCTGATCAGAAATGACAGCTACTGAGACTATCATGTCTTAAGCTAGGGATTTATGGGTAGAACATTTCATATACCGAACTGGTCAGGGACGACAGCTACTGGGACTATTATATCTCAATCTAGATATCGAGTAGGATATCTTACACGCCGGGCTAATCCGTAAGGAGTAGCTAATAGAGGCAATTATGTCTCTCTATTCAATTGTTTGGGGATTTTACACGCCGAGCTAATCAGTCATGATTAGCTACAGAAACTATTAAGTTTCGCTCTAGATATCGAGTATGATATCTTACATGCCGGGCTAATCCATAAGGAATAGCTAACAGAGATTATTACATCTCTTACATTATTTATTGGGTTATTATACATGCCGGGCTAGTCCGTAAGGAATAGCTAACAGAGATTTTATATCTCTTATTTCAATTATTGGTTTATCTTACATGCCGGGCTTTTCCGTAAGGAATTGGTAATAGAGATAATTACATCTCTTTCTTTCCATTATTTGGATAGACACACAGGGAAATCATGGGTGAAAGGAAATGGGTATCCATCGTTGTATTACAGGTAGTGTTGAGTTCAGTTGAGCATGTGGTGGGATGGCGTCTGGGCTTGACCCTTTCGTATGCCCTATATATAAGCATGCTTGGTTGGATGAGACACTATCTGTAAATATAACCATGGAGAGGACATTGTGTGAAACATGGAAATCAATTAACATTACAACTTGTGTGAAACATGGAAATCAATTTACAATACAACTTGTGTGAAACGTTGTGAACATGATTGACAAGAATTCAATGGTTTTCAATTATTAAACTTATGAACTCACCAACCTAGTGTTGACTTTGTTTAAATGCATGTTTTCTCAGGTGACGAATAGGTTTAGTCACCATGATTACAGGGACATAGCTTTTGGACTCTTAAAAGACCTAGCTAATTTTTTGATTGCATACTTTTGGCTAACAAGAACATGAATCATCTTTTGTATATGTTGTACATACACAAGATACAGTCTCATTGATTCTTTTGATAGATTTACTTGGTTAAATTATGAACGATATATTGTAATTTAATCTTGTAATTCTATATCACTGATGTGATAGCATTTCTCATTTATTATCATGTGCTATATAACAATCTGATCATTTGATTATCACTAAAGATATCACGCCCCGAGAACCTTCCACCCGACGGGAAAACTCGATCCGTTCCCGCCGGCCTGGGGTGTGACAGATTGGTATCAGAGCCATGGTTATAGAGAAATATAGGTCATATTACTTAAACGGTTTGGCCTAGAATATAACCTAGGGACCCTCATATAGAGATCATGTGACTTAGGATTCTATTTGCATATGGCTTCTGCTTCTGATCACCGCACTAACCGATTTCTTTTCGGTTATGATCAGAATGCCGCCGAGAAGACAACCGCCTGCTTTATTGCCACTACCACCACAGGACTCTCCACCTCACTCTTCCACACCGACACCGCCTGACTCTCCTCCACATCTACCACCTCCACCTCCTCCTCCGCCACCACCTGTTCATCAGCTGGATCCTGCTACTATGGCATTGGCCACTCTCCTCACTAGCCAACTGAGGGATGTGATCCCGAAGATGATGAACATGATCAACACCAACAACAGCAACAACGCTGCCAACTCATCTGGAGAAGGCAGTGGCAATACCAAGCAGCATCAGGACTACTCCTACAAGAACTTTGTAGGATGCAAGCCACCACCATTCAGTGGCACTGAGGGAGACGTCGGCTTGATCCAATGGATCGAAAAGATGGAAACAACTCTCGACATTAGCGGTTTTCCTGATCAACACCGCGTGAGGTATGCTGCGGGATCGTTTGAGAAACGAGCACTAACCTGGTGGAATGCCCAGGTTCAAACCCGAGGAAGAGATGAGGCATTGGCGATGCCTTGGGAGGATTTTAAGACACTGTTGAGGGGCGAGTTCTGCCCGAGGAACGAACTGAAAAAGGTGGAAACAAAATTGTTGAACCACGTAATGGTGGGAGCTGAACATCTGGCATTCACTACCAGATTTCATGAACTAGCAACACTGGCACCGGATATAGTGCCCACACTAGAGAAAAGGATTGAATGGTATGTTGGTGGATTACCGCCATGCATTCGAGGGCATGTGATTGCCGCACACCCAACCACACTAGAGATGGCTGTCACGCTATCAGCTTCACTGACCGATGTAATGGTTGCCTCCGGTGCACTCAAAAAGGAGTCAGGAACTAGCAAGGAGCTGGAACAACACCCCACCAAGAAACGAAAGGTCGTTAAGAATTTTGCAACGACCACTACTACCAAACAAGCTGTGCCCACACAACCACCGCAGAACCACAGATCTTATTCTGGCACGGCTCCATTCTGCACTAAGTGCAACTACCATCATCAACCTAACACCGGGTGCAGACAATGCACTTACTGTGGAAAAATGGGGCATTGGGCCAAATTCTACAAGAACCAAGCACCACAACATAGGGCAAACCAAGCAGTGGCACAAACCGCTGTACACAACGATCTCATTTCCTGTTACACCTGCGGTTGACCAGGACACTATGCGAAGGACTGCCCAAAAAGGGTGTTACCAAGAGGGCCAGCACCGAGGGGACGTGCATTCCAAGTGGGAGCCGCTGCAGCTCGCCAGGACACTGACACCAACACTGGTACGCTTTTCATTCCAATCTTTGCAGTGTATTATTTAATACTAGCATAGATTATCGTTGCCTCTTCCGAGTTAGTTTAGAACTTACTCAAAATTGGGGCAACACTCGGACATCTCTTACACTAAATGACATGAGCTTACTGTTCACTTACCTTGAGTGAACAAACATATACCATAGCATTCAATGTGATGGACACGAGTGGTGTCAATACCATCATCGGAACGGATGCCTTGTCCTTGATAGGGATGAAGTCATCTAATTCAATAAGAACCTTCCTCATGTCATTACAGTGAACGACATAGATGCATTCATAAGTCCCATTTCGTGGGGACGAATACTCACGATTAGATTCATCCCTGTTGTTCTACCGGACAATATATGGATCCATTTCAACAAGGGGAGGAATGAGTGGTTCCTTCTGTCAAGAAATAACACGGGAGCATGAGAATGATAGCAAATGTTAGGGATCATGAAATTGTTACAACAACTCGAGATACCACCATGGGAGTGTATACAAACAGCTATGGAATGTGATGCCAAGCTACCTTACACTTCCAGTAGACTTGATGTTCTTGAATTGACAGGAATAATGAAATCAAGTCTACTCATTACATAACTATACACAAAAGCATAGGCTCCCTAAGGAGGACTAGGTCACATACAAACAATGTTCTTCTAAGAAACATAAACATTTCGGATAGTACAGACGAGAGACTGAAAACGAATCCGTATCACATCGAACAGACTTGGGGAAACTCTAAATACAACTTCGCATAAACATGAGAACATGAGAAACACATGATATCAAAGCATCTCCACCTATGCAAAGAAAAAGTAGTACCCGACAATGACGCTTAATTTTCGGGAAGAAATTTCTTTAACAAGAGGAGACTGTGACAACCAGTACCAGACCGTCCGGCAAGTCCGTACGGTGTGTGTACTTTCACCATTTACTGTGTGTAAATACAGTGCGTAAACAGTTGTGTGACAACAGAACTCAGAAAACAAACCACAGTTGTATGTGTGTAAGTGAAAACTTAAATACAGTAAATACAACAGCTCAAGAGAAACGACAGTGTACAAGTAAACAACAAAACACATCGGTTGCGATCTGATATCCATAGATGACAGGAATCAGATGACCGACGAATCAGTACGAAGACAAAGTGAAATCAGGATGTCTAGTTGAGTCCGACAGTGAGGAAATACAATTTATAACAATAACTCAGTGTCGTATGCGAATAATAAACTAACAGCGTGTTTGCGTGGGTGACGATTCACACAAACATATCTGTGAGTTTAACGTTCTGAACGACAACTGATAAGTAGAAAACCAAATCAGAAAGTGAAACGTACGATCGTGTTCGTACAGTTAGCGCTCTGTACGAAAACGCGCGTAAGTAACGTTTTCTGACGAAACGGAAACGAAAACACGACACGAACGAAAATAAATTAATAAAATAAAATAAATAACATTTTACAATTTTGAAACTCATCAAAATAATTTAATTAACTTCTTTTTAATTATTACAAATGAATTACGCGTAAAAATCCCGGATAGACGACAAAAACGCGAACAGAGCAACCGAAACGAACCCGAATACCCCCGGGGTATAAAATCACCAAATGAGGCTCATTTCCCTCATTTTCCAATCAGCCCTCTCTCTCTAATCTTTAATCCCGAACCCTCTCTCTCTAAAATTTCCAAGCTTCAATCCTTCATAACTTGCTCGTTTCTTGACGGATTTGAGTGATTCTTGAACCCATGCGAAGCTCTCATCGTCCTCTACGTGAAAGTACAACAGATAGGGGAGTTTGCCCAGCTGAAGTTGAGGTATGATGCGTCAAAGATCTGAGAAAATAGGGTTTTAGCATATTGTTCGACCCAACCTTTTTAAACTGGCTACACACCTACTGTTTCGCATCACAAGCCCTCGACAACTCGACCCACTTAACCCCACCACGTGTGTAGCTTTGAAACAGATTGGAATGGTGATTTTCATACTACACAGTTACAGGTTAGCCGAAGAAGACGTCGGCCGAACCTTTGGGTGCAGACCGAACTTTCACCTTGTCACGAACCCATGCAAGGAAAACTAGCCGGACCTTCGTGTTTTGTCGAACCTTTGGGGTCTTAGGCGAGCCCTACTGGGTCACGAACCATTGACAGATACCGAACCTGTTGAGACCTCACGAACCAACCACATGCAAGGGAACCTTTTACTTGAGCCGAACCCTTCATTGTCCACGAACCCTTTGGAGGAACGAACCTCCATGCCGAACCCTCCCAAGGTCGTGAACCTATGTTGAGTAGAAAGAACCGAACCTTTTTCAACTTTCTCTGACCGAACCCTTGGCTTCACTTTTAGCCGAAGCTGCTGGATGATGGGAGGCGATGCACTACAACATGCATGGCCAAACTGTTAATCGACCCATGTACTCTATATGGCCCAAAGTTGATTGAGTTAGCTTACAAGGCAACCGGCCGACTTCAATTAAATTAGACCCTATGGATTGGCCTGATCTAATGTAGTTAGCCCAATAAACTTAAGTAGCCCATGTGGTTTAGTTCTGGCCCAAATTTAAATGATTTGGGCCATGAGCCTTTAATACGGTCTATGGTTCCAAGAATTCGGCCCACTTAAAACATTGGCCCAATATAAGGCCAATAGATTCAATCGGCTCACTAAATTCAACTGACACATATGGTTTACACTGAAAAGGCTACATTTCAAGATGTTAAGTATTAGTAACAAATAATCATGGAACTAAGTTTCTACAATTAGAACTCTTATTATTTAAACCTAGAGTCAAGTGAAGTATGAAATCAAAGTGAGCTAACCTTAACTGAAGTGGGATAAATTATTTAAACACATAATAAATACACTGGGCCGAAAGAAGACCAAGACTGAACTTCGCGATTGTTAGCCAATCCTAGGGCTAACACAAGCACCCACACGCGCACAAATCTATACAATCGATACTTATAAGATTACAATCACATAAAATCAATACAGGATCGTGAAAGCAAACTCAAGTACAAACCAGAGCGCGTGCATTCTTCTTTTAAGCTAAGTCAACCCTACAACAACAAGGTGAGTTCATATGCCCTTTTTCTAATCTATACTGATTTCAAAGCTCGGGGCTGAGAAACATGCTAAACTTTTAGTTACTTAAAATTTTATTTTAACATATTGCTTATATCATGACTTAGATAATAATTGCTTGTCTTTATTATCGTCTATCATTACATGCTTAATTGATTGATGATATCATACCTGATATAGCTAGGATGCTACATGCTAACCGAGAATTGTGACATATTAACAACATAGGATAATGTGAGTTGCTGAGAACATATCTTACAACTGTGCATAATTCTTACACGATAGGACAACGGGGAAACCAAGGGATGATATGTCAATAACAATTACAAATAACAAGAATGATAATCATGATAATGTAACTTCATGATAACAAGATCATTCACACATTACTAACATAGTGTATAAGACAAGTTCTTATAACACTCCGTTCAAGTTAGTAAGAACACTCAACATCGAGATAACAGTTGAGACAAGTACTTGTTATATCGAGGAGGGTATCGCAAGCGCACACTTTTGGGATGGCATTCCCACACATACTATCACTACCTAGTAAGACTCTATTTAGAGCACATCTTATAACCGTTAGAGGATGCTGGTTACACAACCATAGGTCAGTTGGGTAAACCACGAACACAAATCACTAAGGAATTGGAGTAATCCAATGAAATCACACCGAGCACGAGAGGTGCTACCATTCTAATTGATAACATTCATGGATTCTAGGGAACGTATTCATTCCAATAGATATCGTGGGAGGATATCTTACACACTGGCTGATCAGAAATGACAGCTACTGAGACTATCATGTCTTAAGCTAGGGATTTATGGGTAGAACATTTCACATACCGGGCTGGTCAGGGACGACAGCTACTGGGACTATTATGTCTCAATCTAGATATCGAGTAGGATATCTTACACGCCGGGCTAATTCGTAAGGAGTAGCTAACAGAGGCAATTATGTCTCTCTATTCAATTGTTTGGGGATTTTACACGCCGAGCTAATCAGTCATGATTAGCTACAGAAACTATTAAGTTTCGCTCTAGATATCGAGTATGATATCTTACATGCCGGGCTAATCCGTAAGGAATAGCTAACAGAGATTATTACATCTCTTACATTATTTATTGGGTTATTATACATGCCGGGCTAGTCCGTAAGGAATAGCTAACAGAGATTTTATATCTCTTATTTCAATTATTGGTTTATCTTACATGCCGGGCTTTTTCGTAAGGAATTGGTAATAGAGATAATTACATTTCTTTCTTTCCATTATTTGGATAGACACACAGGGAAATCATGGGTGAAAGGAAATGGGTATTCATCGTTGTATTACAGGTAGTGTTGAGTTCAGTTGAGAATGTGGTGAGATTGCGTCTGGGCTTGACCCTTTCGTATGCCCTATATATAAGCATGCTTGGTTGCATGAGACACTATCTGTAAATATAACCATGGAGAGGACATTGTGTGAAACATGGAAATCAATTTACATTACAACTTGTGTGAAACATGGAAATCAATTTACAATACAACTTGTGTGAAACGTTGTGAACATGATTGACAAGAATTCAATGGTTTTCAATTACTAAACTTATGAACTCACCAACCTAGTGTTGACTTTGTTTAAATGCATGTTTTCTCAGGTGACGAATAGGTTTAGTCACCATGATTACAGGGACATAGCTAGTGGACTCTTAAAAGACCTAGCTAATTTTGTGATTGCATACTTTTGGCTAACAAGAACATGAATCATCTTTTGTATATCTTGTACAGACACAAGATATAGTCTCATTGATTCTTTTAATAGATTTACTTGGTTAAATTATGAATGATATATTGTAATTTAATCTTGTAATTCTATATCACTGATGTGTTAGCAATTCTCATTTATTATCATGTGCTATATAACAATATGATCATTTGATTATCACTCAAGATATCGCGCCCCGAGAACCTTCCACCCGACGGGAAAACCCGATCCGTTTCCGCCGGCCTGGGGTGTGACATGTGAAAGCTTGGAGTTGATCAGTGAGATCGGTTGTTGTCGGGTTAGAGGAGACGGTTTGACGACTCGAAAAGGAAGCCCGTTTTGTTGTATCTCGACCTGTTGGTCTAACTGGTTCCGGGGGGTGTCGAACTCGGCTTCTTCCTCGTCATCCTCGAGGTTAACCGCGTAATTTGTATGGGTGGTCAAACACTCCGGCGAATACTTGTTCGACTCGGAGTTTTTGGTTTTTTTTTGAAGAACCTTAGACCTCGTTACCTTCTTGGCAAAGAACACGGAATTTTGGCGAGTCTTTTATTGCCACCCAAACGTGGTAGTGGTTAAACGTTTGGCCGTTACTCTTTAGTTGGTATTCCTTTTCGGCCCGTTTCAACACGTTCTCGTCGCTCATCCCGCTTTTCCGGTTGTTGGCGCAGTTGCTATAGATCCCACTAAACTTTGTTAACTTGGTGCACATATTCTTCCACTTTGAATTTAATTGATGATATGTGCGGTATTCGGCATCAAAGCCCATCATATTGTGCCAAGTAACGGTGATTTTTTTACAAAAATTTTCGCGTTTTTGCGAATTACCTACAAAAAAAATAATTAACCAAAAGTAAGTAAAAAATTGTTTATCCTTTAAAAAAATAAATAACAAAACTAAGTAAAATAGTTTTTACCTTTGGTTTTGTTCTCGGATTCGTCCATGTAGCATTTTTTGAGAGTGGTTTCTTTATCGTGAGTCAATTGTTTCGGTGCTATTGGACCACTACTCGGCCCTGTTCCGGCCGGCTGTTTGTTTTTATTACCCTTTTTATTGCGTTTTTTAGTGTCTTGTGTCTCCGGCACGACTTCGTTATCAGGTTGATTCGATGACACGAAATCAGATTCGAAGCAAGGTTGGGAAATGCTTTGTTGGAAACCACTTTGGGAGTAGGGAGCAAAACCGGGTTGGAAGTTTGGTGGTGGTTGAAAGTTTGGTGGATGTTGTTGAAAGTGTTGGATGTTCGGGTTTTGTTGTAGTTAAACCAATAAATTTCTAAGCGATTTAGGATCGTATGAGAACGAGTTGAATTCATGATTGAGATTGTTAGGCCTTAGATTCATGTTTGTAATTTTTTTTTTAAAATATAGAGAGAAAGATGAAAGATGAAGAGATTTGGGTGGTTTTTTTGGGTAAAAAGGTTGAGTATTTATTTTGTTTTTTTAAAAATTTTTTTTATGAAAATGTCGTTGGTAAATGGCTAGTTTACTTGGGCCAATCACAATCCACAATATCAAGCAGGGAGCGGGGGCCGTGGGAGGTACTTGGGCGGGGGCCGCTGGCTAGGGTGGCGGTGTTCCCGCTGGACCCCGCGGCGGGTGAGGAGGCCGCTAGCCGAGCGGGGAAGCCACTGTGGGTGGTCTTAGGATGAACCTAATTAGACTTCTCTCGTTCGTAAACAACCAGTCTAAACTATTCATTAATTTCTCTGTCTTTCATTTATACAACCAACCAAACTTAATTCATTTTTATTGACAACCAGTCCAACTAAATCAAACATAATATTTTTATTCTTTACATAACCAAACAAACCTTGTCAAATGTCACATGAAATAAAAAATAATAATTATAAAAAAACAACCAAAGGTTGGTGGACCAACTTGATTGACCAAGTTTAATGAACAAGAGTTTTTTTTTTTATTATGTTGTCAAACAACCAAATGGTTTGTTTGTGGATGCGAATGGTCTTAGGTAATATGAGATTTTCGAATATTAATAAATTAAACTTAGTGCACACAAACGGCGTAGCTTGAAAAAAAACTTTGAGAGGGAAAAGGAATTTTATGAAGAAAAATGGAAAAAGCAAGACTATACGCGTAAAATTTTTGGATAAAATACAACTAAATCGATATTTTAAAGAGTATACGTAAAAGGTCCTTTATGTATATATGAAGTTGCAGATTTCATTCTTAAACATTGTTAATTACATTAAACATCTTTTATTTTCATGTTTTGTAACAATTAGGTCCTTTTACTATAACCAAAGTTATATTTTTTGTTATTTTTTTAAAAAATGACTATTTTACCCTTATTTTTAAAGGATGAAAAATGTAACTATGTCTATAATTAAAGGATGTTTTTTACAATTTACTTATTTGAGTAATTCTTTTATTTCCCCTTGTTCTTTTTCTTTAATTCTTTTCATTTACTTTTTTTATAAAATTTTAAAGCTTATTAATTAAATAGTCAATTTATTTATTTTATAATTTAAAAATTATTTAAGTATACTTTTTTTGTTTATTATTTTCATTTTCATTTGTTTGGTTTATTTATATACTTTTCTATTATTTATTATAATTGAAACAAATTATTTGTTATTTTATTACAATGTTTTATCTAAAATACATTATTTATAACTAATAAAAATAAAGTTGGCTAATACCAATTTTGGTTATCAATTAAGTTAATTATTAAAGAATTAAATGCCAAAATGTTCCATGTGTTTATATCAAAAATGTCATTTTAGTCCCTAAATAAAATTTGTTGCCATTTTAATACTTGATTTTTAATTTAGTTGCGGATATAGTCCTTCGTCTAAATTTTTGTTGTCATTTTAATCCTTGTTTTTGAAATTTAATTGTCAATGTAGTCCCTAAAATGACAACTAGAAGAACTATATTGGCAACTAAATTAAAACACAAGGATTAAAATGACAACAAATTTTATTTAGGGACTAAAATGATATTTTTGATATAAACACTGGGACCATTTTAGCATTTAACTCATTATTTAATTTAAGATTTTAGGTATTTCAATATGATTTTATTATATATTTATAAATTCAAAGGCTCATAAAGTCAGACTGGTGGGTATTCCCCTTGAGTGGGCGTGAGAGGGGCGTGGGAGAGCGTGAGTGGGCGTGGGAGGGGGAGGCGTGAATGGAACCACGGCGTGATGATGTCTCTTCCTCTGTCTCTCTCTCTCATTGACACACACATGTCTCTTCCTCTCTCTCTCACAGACACACACACATGTATATATATAAATGAATGATGACTGGAGTGAGTGGGTAATGTGGCATTTTCACCAAAATGATGGGGTGAGTGGTTGTGTTGAGTGCCTACGTGACGCCTACGTGGCGCATATGTTGAGTGAGTGGGTCAAGGGGCATACCTGATAGCCTCATAAGAAGTTAGATTAAAAGAAATGATCGTAGGGCCCAATAATCAATCTATAAATAATATGACAAACGACTTTTGATTAAAAAATGATAAGCTTTTTAAACAAGGCTCATAAGAAGTTACATTTGCAATTAATTTTTTATTGTCAATTACTAAAATAACTTTAAAGGACATTTTAATTTATATTAAAAATACCTAAATTTAATAATTAACCTTGTGATAACTATAAATGATAATAGCCAACTTTATTTTATTACTTGTAAATAATGTATTTTAGATAAAAAGAAATCTTATCATTAAATAACTTGTTTGAATTATAATACAAATAGGAAAGTAAATAAACTAAACTAAACTAATTAAAATGAAAATGATAAACAAAAATGTATAATTAAATTATTTTAATTAAAAAATAAATAAATTGATTAACTAATTAATTAGCTATAAATATTTATAAAATAAAATAACTTAAAATTATAAAAGTTAAATAAAAAACGAAAATAAAAAGCATTACTCAAATAAGTAAATTGCATAAAACATCATTTAACTATAAACATAGTTACATATTTCATCAATTAACAATAAGGGCAAATTTGTCATTTTTTAAAATTTAACCAAAAAAGATAACTTTAGTCCGTGCAAAAGAACCTAATTGCTACAAAATATAAAGATAGAGAATGTCTTATGTAATTATTAATGTTTAAGAATGAAATATGTAACTTGATGTATATATAAAGGATGTTTTATGTAATTTACTCTGTTTTAAAAGCTTTGTCATTCCTGTTTGTACAATTGCACATGTACATGTCATATCTTATTTTGATAAGATATCTATTATTAGGGTTTTGGATGTAAGCTTGTGAATGTCTCAATCAAATTATTGCAAAAGACATTGATAATGAATAGATAAGTTTCTCATTATCATTTTTCTTGGAATATGTAATATGATATTTCAAATGTAAAAATGAATAAATTTGATACGATTTTGTTTATCTTTCGCGTAACATGGATAACGTATATTATTTAATGTATAAGATATAATAATATATCTGTTAAAAGCTTGCTATAGATGTAAATGAAACTTCTAAATTTTGAAGGCAGAGACATGAAATTAATGTTTTCAAGACTGACCGGACCGGGCAGCCCACCGGTTTGACTGGGAACCGGGACCACAGACGGTTTGATTATACCCAATTGAGCCGTGCTTGAATTAACCGGTCAGTTATGCAAAGTCGGCAGTTGGACCGGAACCGGTGACCAACGGCCAACTTGGTTTAATCTTTAATGTGGCAAGAGACTTTTATTCAACCCTTCACCTACCAATATTTTATAATGTACTATTTTTGTGCATAAAGTAAAAAAAATGACCTTATTTAAAAATGACTTTTATTCAACCCTTCACCTACCATATATATGCTGATATGCATTCGACAAACTTAAGAAAATGAAAAAAAAAAAAAAAGCACAACCAATACTTTTTATATCTATATATGTATATTTAAAAATACCGATTTTAAATTGCTGATCTCACAAATAGTAAAATGAAGCATCTAAATTTTCTATAAATAGAACCAGAATTCCACCACTTCCATATGCTGAAAGCTCCAAAGACATTAATTAGTTCTACGGATGGAGTCATCTCTTGCTTTCTTGGTTCTCCTTCCACTTATAATGGTAATGCATGAAGTCTATATGTACATAAATATAAATATAAATATATGTGTGTTTTGTATTTATTTATTTTTTATTGCGACTATGCATGTCAAGAACGATAGCAATCATACGAAAGGCAATTTCAGGTTGCCATGTCCAAAATATCAAACTAAAACGTGATTCATGTACCCATTTCGGCTAAACTTGTTGATGAGTAGTTACCAAGTATACGTAATCAAATTTTTTAAGTGAGTTGTAAATGTTTTGATGTGTTCTAACCCTTAAATATATATTTTTTCTTTATTATATTATATTATATTATTTTTATTTTAAATATGTTGAGATGTATAATCTGAAAATAGCTGGTTTAAATTTAATTATGCAAATCAACATGTTTGATTGAATGAATTAAATAGAAGACACTAAATATCTGTATGATATGTGATATTTTACTTTTTTTTGAACGGCGAAGGTCTCAATCGTTTGAATCCACTGTTTCAAGGCCATGTCACCAAGGTCTAGTTACCTGGACCTCCCATGAGCCACCACAACCACCCCAGGAGGAAACCCCACTGGGAAAACCCCTGACCCCCCACAGACCCCTTTTTCGCTGCGGGAGGGTTTTGAACCCAAGACCTTCCATTTGGAAGAATCTTGGGGTACCATTGAGACAATGCCTCTTTGGTAAAATATGTGATATTTTACTAGGCAATATATTATCTCTATTATATTATTCTTGGATAATTAATTAACCCTTATTTAAACATTTTTCAATAGACGTACTGTTATCAATACTGATGCAAGACCAAATCCTGAAGAACATAGGCAGGACTCATTTGTTCATGAGGCTACTTTGATGTCACCTCCCGCAAAGGAAAGTCATTGTAAAACCTTGCCAAACCAAAGAAACCATATCTCAACATCGGTCGATAAAGATATAGGTTTAAAAGTTAAAAAAAACTTTGAGAAAGAGTTTGAGCCTAGATCAAATCCCTTATTTTATAATAATGGTAAAAAGAACTTTGATGAAGAGTTCGAGCCTAGACCAAATCTCTTATTATATAATAAGGATGACAGTTTAAAGGGTATTAACAACTTTGATAAAGAGTTCGAGCGTAGACCAAATCTCTTGTTATATAATAAGGATGCCAGTTTAAAGGGTATTAACAACTTTGATAAAGAGTTCGAGCCTAGACCAAATCTCTTGTTATATAATAAGGATGCCAGTTTAAAGGGTATTAACAACTTTAATAAAGAGTTCGAACCTAGACCAAATCTCTTATTATATAATAAGGATGCCAGTTTAAAGGGTATTAACAACTTTGATAAAGAGTTCGAGCCGAGACCAAATCTCTTATTATATAATAAGTATGCCAGTTTAAAGGGTATTGACAAATTTGATAAAGAGTTCGAGCCTAGACCAAATCTCTTATTATATAATAAGGATGCCAGTTCAAAGGGTATTGACAACTTTGATAAAGAGTTCGAGCCTATACCAAATCTCTTATTATATAATAAGGATGCCAGTTTAAAGGGTATTGACAACTTTGATAAAGAGTTCGAGCCTAGACCAAATCTCTTATTATATAATAAAGATGCCAGTTTGAAAGGTATTAACAACTTTGATGAAGAGTTTGAGCCTGTGCCAAACATATCAGCTTATGGCAACGATATAAGTTTAAAGGGTGAGAAGAAGCCGGATGAAGAGTTTAAATTCTAAACCGAGACCAAACATATCGGTTTATGAGGGTTAAGTAAGGCTTCAATGTCAAAATGAAGTTTATGATCAACGTCTAATAATAATGTATAATAGAACGTATGTATGATTAATATGAATTGAAGCATAAATAAGTGGCTTTGTGCTTGTCTTCGAATCTTACATTTGAATTCGGAGATATGGTCATGATGGTTTGTTTTTTAAATGTATATTTTATATGTATGCAATGGTTCATTTTTGTTTTATTATTTTCATTATTCTTGTTGTTTTTTCTTTCTTTAAGCACCTTTCTTTCTTGAGTTTAATTTTGGATTCATTAGTTGAAGTAAATTCGAAAGGATTCAGTTTAAGTCCTAAGTTATCTAACAATTACACTACTAAAAATTTCCACCGATCGATAACTACGATTAATTATAAAGAACACATTAAAAAATTGTTTGAACAAATTCTTAGCAGAATATTTTTGCAATGGATTTCAAGAGTAAAAATGAAGTTTGTTTTTTCTTTTGTACGACAACAGTTGGTTGCCTGACACATTTCAGAAAAAAGTTCGTACATTAATCACACCACTTAATAACATCCTTTAGTTCAAAGGAACTAACTAAGTTAATACCCGTTAGTGCCCAACTCAAAATAAGTCAAAATACATCAAATTAGGTCAGGTCGTAAGCAAGACTATAGCTTACGTCATTAAGGACATAAAACATTACTTTTTGGCCCCTACGCAATAGTCTATGGCCCTAGGATCGTAGATAATGGTTCCCCATTAGTGCCTAACTCAAAATAAATCAAAACACATCAAATTAGGTCAGGCCGTAAGTAAGACTATAGCCTACGTCCTTAAGGCCATAAAACACTAACTTTTTGGCCCCTCGGCAATAGCCTACGGCCCTAGGTTCGTAGGTAATGGTTCCCCGTGCATTTGTTGTTGCAATTTACAACTTTGTATAGCTTAACAACATTGGTAGTCATAGTTTCGTTCTTTAGCCTATCAATGTGTTTGAACATATCGGAAGAGTCTATTTAATAATAATATATTGATTCACATCATACTATTAACTCACAACTTATACTTGACATATTACAAAGTAGGAAGCGAGTCAACCTTTTCAATCAACTTCCTATTTGCATTTCATGTCTAATCTATATCTATAATCTTCTACTCTTAATAAAAGAGTAACTCTAATATCATATGACACTTAACTAGGATGTCCACCTCACTAAGAGGATACATGTCACTCTAACAATCATGCCATGTAATGTCATTTTACACATGTCAACACCACACATATCCACATAATTGATTTCTCAAATAATCAATTTAAAACTTTCCTAAACAAATTATCCGTTACATAATTTATTGAATTATATGCATTAAGTACAACTTTATTTACAATTTAAAATACAATCATCACCAAAAACAAATTATTTGTTATTTTCATACTCTATGTATGGTTTCTATTATAAAAATATATTATAATACAGTTAACCAAATAAAATATTTATTAATTAAAAAAAATGTTAATAAAATGTAACGTATTTGCTATTTTGATGCAGACATTTATTCTAATATGAACTAAATAAATGTCTTATACTTTTAAATACTTTGCTTATTTTTTATCCTAATATAAATTATTGATAATTGATTGTTCATAATATAACTACCTCAAAACTTTCCTAATTAAATTCTAAAAATTTACAAAATATTGAAACATTGTACATTCTTCATAATCATACCTCATTGTATTCTCTCATTAATGATTTTCACCCTTTATGCATTCTCCATACTAGGTGTGTCAATACATTTAATTCAATCTTTAAGCTTATTTTATATTAATACGAAAACTTTAATGTTTATGCATTTATATTAAATTGATATAAATTGAAAGAAGGTTGTAATACTTAGTGTAATACATCTATTTTATTAACTATATTGTTTTACCGTTGTAAACACACATACATCAATTATTGAAATCAACAATATTCTCAGATAAACTGTTTGATATATAGCAAACATTTAAAAAACGGTAACATCAAACAACAAAGTTGTTATAATTATTTATAATCTAATTAAATATCATTATATCCTTGATAGGTCAAAATGAATAAGAAACATTCCGAAAACAGTCAACCTATTGTACCATCATATCCAAATTCTCAAAATTACTGTTTAAAAGGTACCGATTAAAAAATCCTTAATAACTAATCTTTTCATAATTATTGTAATTATAAACTGTTATAAATAATGTTGTATGACTTGTATAGTTTGCAATATAAGAATTCCTTTGTCAGACGTTTCAAATGGTATATTTCTTTTTACCTTGAATTAATTTGACACCGTCTGATAAAAAGATCCCTTTTAAATTTAAAAGAAGACAATTTCCACTCTTTTTATGTTTGTCAATAACAATCAACAAAAGTCAAGGGCAATCATTATCAAAATTTGGGTTGTATTTAAAAGATCCAGTTTTTACATATGGGCAATTATATGTTGCATTATTCAGAGTAAAAAGTATGGATGGACTAAAGATTCTGATTTTAGATAAAGAGGGGAAGGTTTCAAGTACAACAACAAACGTTGTATACAACGAAATTTGAAAACTTATGAACAAATTTTTGTGACCTTTTATTCTAATTTAGCATGTTTTGCGTGGTATATAGTTCAAGTTTCTTAGAAAATGGTTGAATTCTTTATTTTTATGTTTCACTGCATATGATTTATATAGTTTGAAATCATACTTTCACATTTTATTTTTATGTATGTTTAATGATTGAAATCATAGTGTAATACGTCGATTGTAATTATATCATTATATTAAAATCTTTTTTTTTTATTTTCATCTTAACATAAAATCAGCTCGTGTGTTACATGTGTTACTCACCTGGTATATAAGAAATAAAAGTTTTTATGTACACGTGTCAAATTTCTAGAGTATCTACAAGTTGTTTTTCTCGTATCTTTCTCCTATTAAGTATTTATATGCTACCTTTTATTGAGTTTTGATTTTTTTATCCCTTTTCTCCTAACAAATATTATTGATTTTATTAGACTTGGTAAAAAATATGATTAAACCTAATATATATATATATATATATATATATATATATATATATATGAGAAAGATAACTTTAAAACCTTTTCTTAGTGTGAAAATCACATAAAAAATATGTAAAAAACATTTTTTTTCTTAATTTTTTTACAGGTTTGTAACATTATTTGACATATTTTTATAAAAAAATAAAAAAATAGCCGAATGAATTTTTTTTTAAAAATATTTTGTAAACCCACGTTAAATATTCGTAACATCTGGACGCAGCGTTACGTATGTTTCACGTGGGTTTAGAAAATACTTTAAAAAAAAAAAAACCACTCGGCGTTTTTTCATTTTTTTTTTGTAAAAATGTGCCAAATAATTTTACAAACCTGTAAATAAAATTTAGAAAAAAAACATTATTTTACATGATTTTTACGTGATTTTCATAGTTTTTACACTAAAAAGTTGTTTTCAAATTATCTATACCCATATATATACACACATGTATATATATTTACACTATGTTTTTTTAAAATAAATAATTTTAATTCATTTATTAAGCCTGTGTAATACACATACTTTAAGTTAAGTGGTGTTTGTGATTGCTTATTTAACTCAAAAAAAGTTTTTTTTGTTATAAGTACTTATTTACTTGTAACTTTTTCAAAAGGAGTTTCTAAAAAAATATTTAGATTAGCTTTTGTGATAAGAAAAGCAATTAAGTTGTTTTTTTTTTAATATTTGGATCAGCTTATTCTTGTAAAGTGACAAAAAATGGCATTATATTTAGAACTATTTTATAGAAGTTGGTGGCGGTAGTTGGTCGCGATGATGATGGTGGGTGACGGCGCTGGATGGAGGTGGATGTCAGTAAGTGTGGCAGTGGGTGGGTGGCGGCAGCGATGGTGATAAGGAGTTGTGGGTGGCGAAGGCAGTGGTAGCGGGTGGCAACGACGATGGATGACGTTTGCTGTGGGTGACGGTGGCGGTGGGGGTATGTGGTAGATTGGGTGAAGGGCATGTGTAGATTAGTAATTTTATGTTAATTAGTCATAAGTAATTTTAAAAAATCAAGATTTATGGCTTCTCAAAAACAACTTTTTTAAGTAATTTTCAAACTCAATCCCAAACATGCACCAAGTATTATGATAAATCAAGGTTTTCTACGGGCACATTGCATGTTCATAAAATATCTTAACTATGATTTATCGTCTCTCTCATATTAAACGCATCTTATATTAAATGATAATATTATACAATGAATATATATTTATAAAATTTTAAATTAAAAAGGTTTTCTACTTTTAAACAATATTATATTAAAAATATATTTGATAAAAACAAAATTATAAAATATAAAATTTTCAAAAAAAAAAAAACGTTTTTAGAAAGAAGTGTTTAAAGAAACAGATTTTGAAATAAAAAGTTGTGGTTAAAGAAATAATATAATTATTTTATTATTTGTAATATAAAATTACACCAAATTATTGTCTAAATTTTCATTGATGGTTATTTGAAATTCTTTTTTATACAACTCGTGTAATTCACTGGATACTAACCTAGTTTTAGCTAATATGCATCTATAGCATTCATGTATGATGTTAACATCTTGAAACAACATCTTTATGCAAGCAATCATCAATGAACAAGATTTTTAACATAAAAGACTTAAATGGGTCATTTCTTACCCCAATCAACCCACACATTTACAAATATCACATTCTTGGCCATTAGGCTATTTTTTGCACTCATTTCAATCATATTACAACTATGTTGTTTACCCACGAGTTGTAACACACCCATACAACCATAATTAAGATACAACACATATTCATATTAAAACATAATTAATCCTCTTTATGAAATTCAATCACCTATTTTCCGTATTTTTAACAAAGATTAATCAGATTTATGCATCAACTCCTCATAATCATGCTATAAACAATCTTACCATGTTTTAAACACAATAATAGGGATTTATAAATAACTTCTAGTTACCCAAATCCCATCCACTTAAATTTTAACAAAATTATTCCTAGATACTAGTAATTGATTGTTCACTAGCATAAAAAGCCTAGTTTTACAATTTCTAAATGCATATGCATTCAATTTTCATATTTTAACCAACGACCCAATTATTTATCATCCAAGAACTTGTAATAGGGGTCAAAAAAAGATAGAAAAACACATATGAATTAATAAGGTGGAAGCCCCAAAATCCTTCCACACATTACACGTGTTATATAAACAACATCAGAGTTTTGGTCCAAAGTTTTCAACTTTAAACCACATACTAACTATTTTGTCACAAAATATCAACATTAAACTAAGTAAAAGTTTGAGTATGTAACTTCCAAAAGACATCATTACTGCATTAACATATATACCAAATAAAGATTTTAATTCATCAAGTGTGTTCGATCACGAGTCCCATAAGATATCCGATCACGCATGCCTTTACCCTTTTGTTACTTAAAAACACCACATTTCAATCACCGTTAGTTTGTTAGAAGTAAGTAAATTCACCCTCCTTTTCCCCAAGCTTAAACAACCCTTACGATGAGGCAAGGAAACAAACCGAGGTCAAAAACGACATTTTTAAAATTCAAGGTGCCCTTATAGGTACGCTACAGAATATTTTGGTCGCACGGAAGGCACACTAGGCGCCCAGACAAAGCTCTAGTTTGGTTTTTCACCTGTTTTGACCCCCAAAACCATTCCCGATCATTTCTAGCCAATTTCTTACCCCAAATACATCCCATAACACCATAAGAACATAATAATCAAGTCCGAAACATACTTTAGTGACTTTTATTACACGCCAACAAAAACAATTTACTAACAGGTTGATTCCACCAAACTCCTCTGACCTTTATAACAAAGACACTGTTGGAAAAATAAGGACGGATGAGCCTCAACCACAATTTCCAACTTCTGAGTAAACCATTGTGCACCTAACAACTGAATAACAACCGTGGATGGTTTGTAAAAGAACAAACGTGGACATCTGTTCTCAACCACTAAGCCTCATCATTGGATCACAACAGCGGAATCAACAACCACGGGTCATGCATTGAAGAAAAAAGCAGAATCAACAATCGCGGAATAGCTTCTGTGGTTTTAGCACTGATCACACAACAACAACTTACAACCACGGAAGAATAACTTAAGAGCTTAGTTTCCGTAGTTGTTGACTTTTCTATCGGTTGTTGTACAATTTTGTTTGTATCAGTGTCTGTATTTTGTCAGCTGTTTTTTCTTATTATTTTTGTCCTGTAACATTGAATGTTTGGATATTTATATCCCAACATTCCCTGCCTTACTTGAATTGATTTTCCAGAAAATTCCTTTTGCTATTATTCTGTTTCTCTTTCTCTAGCTAACTTAACAATCTGAAATAACTAAGTGTTTGACTTAAGAGGGAATTAATACCTAGTCTTTGAGCCTAGAGTCTAAAGTCGGATATTCCCGGTTAATAACTCCTCACTGTCCAACTAATGGTATCAGAGCCTTGTTATTTAGTCTTGGTTTAAGCATCATGTCAAAAAATCAGAGCTCTTTTTGATATCCGGTTCTTTAGACTCTTCAAAACTTTGTTTACTCCTTCGCATCAACTGCTTTTAATTTTCTGTAGGTGTTTGGTTTTGAACTCAAATGATTGAGAGATCATTCATCTATTGATTTTCTCATACTGTTTGTAACCTCAATGGCAGAAAAATTTACTCGTGATCCTCATAACACTGCTCTGCAACTAAGCCTCCTATACCGGTGAGACATCAGTATAATATATGGCAGAGGATGATGATGCATTTCTTGTCCAACAACCATATTGGCTATTGGAGATCAGTTATGTTTGGACCGGAGAAGCCTATGGTCATGTACATTGAAGCTGGCGAATCAATTCCTAAATATCCTTGCAACTATACCGAGGAAAATTATCAGAAACTAGAGCTTGATGCCAAGGCTCATGCCCATTAGCAATGGCTCTCCCAAATGAGATCTATTCAGGTCTCCTTCACCATGAGTCTGCAAAAGACTTGTGGGATGCCTTAAAAGAACTGTTCGGAGGAACTAATGATGTCGTGGCTAATACGGGGGAGGCTTTAGCTCAACAATATGAAACTTTTTCTCAATTGAATAATGAGTCATTGACTCAACAATTTGAACGGTTCACCTATCTTATTAGTGAACTAAAACTAGCGGGTCATGTATACCCAACTATTCCCGTTCTCAATCGTTTTTTGAGATCTCTTCCTGACAAGTGGGAAACTTATTCCATTATCATGGGATCTTCTCCAGACATTGGCAATATCATACTTACCGAACTTCATGGTAAGCTACTCACCTTTGAAAGTGAGATTGACCAGAAAAGAAAATTAATAGTCTGGTAAATCAACTGAGGAGTATGTCCAAGGAAACACGACTCTCCTCAGTCATGCTCATAACTCTGAGAATTCTGATTAGAGTTATGATGAACACATTGATATTACCACCGGCATTACCACTTCTTTCTCTTCATGTGATGACCCAACTTTTACTCCTGACAACTTGTGCTTTATCATGGATGATCTCCGTCACATTCCAAGTGATGACTTGGAAGAGAAGAATATCTTAAATCAACTTTCCCTTTTGAGCATAATAACTAACAAGTTCTACAAAAGGACATGAAGAAAATTTCCTGGTATCCATGGTAAGACCAAGATAGGTCTAAATAAAACAAAAGTTCAGTGCTATAGATGTCATGGAACATGGCATTTTGCTAGGAAATGCAGAAATGCCCCTAACAATCCTTCTTCACCCTATGTGACTTTCCCCAACATAAATTCTTCCTCAACTTCTTTTTCTTCTTATTCTTCTCATTGTCCAAAACATAATGCTAATTAGGCTACATCTCATATTGTTCAGAATTTTCCTTCATCAAATGTTCAGTATGTACAAACTGCCAATGATTGCATGTATCAACTTATACTTGCACCTCTTCAAATGTTTCACATTCTTCATCACAAATAACTACTCCAGGCCCAGCTGTCCCAGCTCCCAATCTAACCAGCCTGCTCTTTTCACTCAAGAGTACATGGATTGGAGCAGCCTGCCTGATGATGTAGGTGTGCCTTCATAACCAATGAGCCCACAAAATTTGCGTTAATGGCCATTGGTGAAACTTCAACTTCTATTGACGAGCTTGATGCTGATTCATCTAATGCTCAAGCATCTCCTGCTCCTCTAGAGAAACTATGTTCTAAATCTTGTATTGAAGCATTTGCTAAAATAAAGAAAGCAAATGTTTTGTTACAACAACAATACCAGGAACTTGAACAACAACTGGTAAATAAAAACTAGGAAGTGGATAAAATAATAAAAGATAAAAATGGTCAGATCTCTCTTCTAAAAACTGTAAAATCAAAATTACAAACATTGTTTGAACTTCAAAAAGAAAAATATTCTGCTTATAAAGATGAATTAGCCGAAACAGAAGTAAGCTGTGAAAAGTGGGTTGAATCCTGCAAAGGGTTGAGACTGCTTTTTAGTAAGTTCACAGCAAGGCAAAATTCGGAATTGGGTATAATCATACTACTGATTATACACCAATTGACAATAAAGTGGAAGAAAAGGTCTCTGAACCTGTTTCTCCCACATTTCTTCCAGATGTTATTCCTGAAATAATGAACTCACCACCAAGGGTGTATCAATCAGAATCACTTCAGAATTTTGTGTATCCCACTAACACAAACCCAGAAGTACCTAAAGAAACATCCTTGGATAATGTTCAAATAAAGAGCTCTTCAGAATAAAAAGAGACTGTTCCCTCAACGAACTTTACTCCAAGTTCTGAAGATACAAAAAATAAAAGAAACTACTGTTGAATCAAAGGATCCTCTTAATAAAGGAAAAATTCCTATGATTGACAATAAGTTTCCTCCTTCATATCCTTATCCTCCCTATCCAATAATGAAGGAAAACAAACCTTTTATTCCAATTCTGAAGATACAAAAAATAAAAGAAACTACTGTTGAATCAAAGGATCCTCTTAATAAAGGAAAAATTCCTATGATTGACAATAAGTTTCCTCCTTCACATCCTCATCCTCCCTATCCAATAATGAAGGAAAACAAACCTTTTATTCCAATCTACTCTGCCTTGTCTCCTAATTGCACCAAGTGTTTCAAGTACAATCACTCTACCGAAGAGTGTAGGACTAAAACTCCACTAGAAAAACTTCGAGATAAGTTGAAAGCTGACAAAGCCTCTTCATCTAAAGAGAAAGCCCCTAACAAGGTAAAAAAAGGCTAGGAAAGTGAGTAAACAAAGTGCTAACAGTACAATAAAGCCCACTCAACATCCATCCTTTCTCTCACTTCCACCCTTGGCCTCCATTCCCAGACCTTCAATTCTTGGCACACCTCCTACCTACCCTCCAATGGTGAATCATGCTCATTATTCATCAGTTGCTGTGAATTCACCCTTTGTGAACTCATGTTAGTCCCATTACAGGATCTAAAACTGATATCGATTATCACACGTGAGAGTGCGGAATGGTATCACGTGTGTGCAAGAACAACTATAATCAAGAACGAGATAAAAAGAACAATACGATTACTCACTTTTATTGCACTCGGCCTCAAACTAACCTACTGGTACAATAGGTTCGACTTCAAGAACAGAGAAAAATAATAATCAAAACGAACCAACCCTACTGTGACATCCACACCTGGTTTATATAACACCCATACACCACCTAGGCCTCTCGGTCCATTCTAACTAAACAAACCCAACAAACGAAACAAAACAAACTAGTAGAGGACAATAAACCATTCGAGAACCAATGTCACCACTCTAGAACTAATGTCAACCACGAGAAACATCAAGACTTATTTTACTTCCCAGCAATCTCCCCTAGTTTTGTGTTTCCTCAGCACTCTTTTCTTTTGTAGATTCATCAGATTCTCCACACTTGATCATCAATGCAGAGGAATCTCCTTTACCTCCAGACCATGCTTCGTTCTTCACAATGGCTCTAGCATAAACAACAATCTCCATAACATCTTCCAAGTGATCTTGATCCACTTTTATGTCTTGATTATTTAGGCATTTTATATCTTTCTAACTTAAACACATAAGATCAGTCGGATCATAAAATGTGTACTCAACATCCCTACAGTTAATAATCACGCCATATGTCTGTTCATCAAAAGCCTAGAATTTGAAACTATTCAAAACTCCCTCAGGTAAGTTTGGAAGCATCGAAACCTTCTTCTATCATTCAGTAGCTGGCCATTTTACTTCATAGACACCAATACCAATGGGTTTCCAAGAGAATTTGTCTTCTTTTTTATTTTGACAGACTTAGCAAGAGTCTTATGAGAGAAAAAAATGTAGAAATTTTCTACCCGTTTTTTCTTGCTAGGATTAAAAAATATTTGTCTCGCTAGTTCCACCATGTCGAAAGCTGTCAATGATTTGAACGAAGAAGGATTATCATAATATTCAATACGCTTGGTCAAATTTATTTTAAGCCACCACATCTCGTTCACTTCATCATATCCCCAGCACACAATCCCAGACTTGTCTCCTTCATAATTAAATCTACTGTCTCCCACATCAACAATGAATCTGGTAGGTTTGAACTTAGCAACATCTTTAGCTTCCTGAATGATTCTGTCAGTAATCATCATGAGCTCCCTAGACTTAGCTATGCTACCTATAAATCTAGTATCACCAGCAAAATATTTCCTGAACCCTTTTTCATGACTTCGGGTAAGCTCATCAAACTCAGCTTGACTAATTCCAAGTGTGGGTTCAAAATTAGTCAATGGACTTGATTTATCAGCAAACTCTCCTTTAAACTTGTCTTGTAAGTTTTGCTTTAAATTAAGTACAATTTTTGATAAATGGCCCATATTAGTTTCTAGGTCATTGATCTTTTTGTCTTTAAGTTCATTGCCTGTCTTCAGCTTTTAAATCAGAAGTGTATGAGATAGAGAGTCTTGTTCTAACTCAAACACTATGCTTTGCAGCTTAACAAT
This sequence comes from Mikania micrantha, assembly GCA_009363875.1. Classification (NCBI taxonomy): domain Eukaryota; kingdom Viridiplantae; phylum Streptophyta; class Magnoliopsida; order Asterales; family Asteraceae; genus Mikania; species Mikania micrantha. The sequence continues at coordinate 57,294,378 of CM018693.1, forward strand.
ATCAATGGGTTCATCTTCAGGCAACACATTCTTCCCTCTATCAGTTCTAAATACTTGTTCTCCAGCTATGAAAGAATCATAATCAAGATCTTTAGTATGCGAGGAAGACCCAGCAACTGATTCTCTAACTTATGGTGATGGTTTGTTGGTTCAGTAGTGGTGGTCTGTATCTGAGTTACTGAAACATGTTCAATTTCTGGTTCATCAATAAAAACCCCTGGCCGTGGGTCTCTTCTTCTTCTCTTTCTTGGAACCAAATCAGCAGCTACATCCAGAGGTGGTTCTTGATCAGTAAAGGAAGGTGCTGAAGGAGGATTTCCTACACTCCTTTTAACGTGCTGAAGCAACGCCTCAATATTCTCAGTAGTAAGCAAGTTCACTTGCTCAAGAGGATCATTCTCAACCTATTATGTCTCAAACTCAAAGTCAAAATCCATATCAGGCTCCTCTCTAGTCAAAACATCTTCATACTCGGACAGCTTAACAAAGTATACGTCATTATTTGCGGATTTTGAACTAGCAGCTTCAACATTATGTTCTTCCTCAACCACAACATTTGGAGCATTTACTTCTCAGCCGCCTCAGCATCTTCAATTTCAGCAAATTGAACAAATTTCTTCAAAGGGTGCAATCCCTTAAACTTGTATTTTCCACCCCTATTTTGCATCATAAGCGGAAAGGTTTATTCACTCTGGAGTTTCAAATCTCTAGTCACCACTCCTCTCTGTAGACTAGAAAATCTCTCGTCAAATATCATTTGCAGAAATCTGGTATATATCATGAACCTTTCTGATTTACTCCCCTTCAAGTTGCCCTTCATCTCATTTAGAATGAATTTTGAGAAGTTATACCCCCAGCTCATGGCAATGGCGACAAAAGCAGATGATTGTTCCTTGTTCAGCATATCAAAGGTCCATTTCCACTCATACAGACCATGAAAACTTGAGCTATATCTCCAATATGGAATCAGTAGTTTCTTCTGCAGCATTGGATATATTCCTTCATAACCCATTTCAGACAGTACACCTTCAATAACTCCTTTCTCAAGTGCTACGGGATCAGTAGGCTTACCAGTAAATGCCATAACTTCTCTAGTCACAGCTTTCGAGATCACAACTTCCGTGTCTTGAACTTGAGCAAAAACTGTCCCTTTTACACCATCTATTTCTTTGTGTCGCTTAGCAGAAAACCAGAACTCTTCGATAAGGTTTTCATGAATGACTGGGTTCATTCTGAAGGCATGAGAGATTTTTCAAGTGTTGAACCCATGAATAGCGGATGCAAATTGTTTATGAATTTCTGGAGGAGGAACTAATAACAATGCTAGGTTATGATTTTCTTTCCACAGAATATGCAGTTGTTGTTGTGCCATTTTAACATGCAAATTATCAAAACCCAACAACAAAAATCAAGTTAGAAATAATTTCATCAAGTCACAACAATAAATCATTTTCGAATTCACTTTATCATTCTCTAGTCAAAACAGGATTTTCGAGAACAATAATGATTTTTGAGTTCGAATTGTAATCTCGAGATCGACTACATCAGTTCTCGAGAACATCTTGTGTTCTCGAATTTATCTTTTCTTTCTCGAGTTTTTAAAAAATTCAATTTTCGAATTTAAAGAACACTTTATCGAATTCGAATATATTCACATCTATCTCGAGCACAATTGAACATTCTCGAGTCTACTCTTCCTTTCTCGTGTTTTATGTGAGTTTTCAATTGTTGAGTTTGAGAACTGTTTATCTTCTACCTGATAACTCGAGAACCATTTTAAACATTTTTGAATTTTCTTGAATCAAAGAGGATTCACATTTCATGATCGATTAAGGCACGATCATGATCAGAAACACGTTTCGATCATGTTAGAGTATATTTCATGGCCAAATTTTTGAATTTTCGTTCAAGAAACTCCTAAATCTTGAATTCGAACAGTCGTATTCGAAGATTCCCCTTTTGAAATTTGAGCTTGTTAATGAAACCTACAAGTACCTTTTATACACACTCAATCATAGTGATGAAGATGATTAATCTAATCGATGCAGAATCCAAGAAACTTGACAAACTCGAGAATGGTTTCAGAAAATTCAAGAAATAAATTTTGAGAGAACTCGAAAACGTGATCAGTGATCGTGAGAGCAGCTAGGTTAAAACAATTAAACCCTTATTTCCCCCTTTTATAATTTATTAAATCAAACAAGCCTACACCGACCCATTTAACTGGCCCACAAGTCTTAAACATTTATTTTGAATTAACAGGAGTTATCTAGTCAAGCAGACACATTATTTGGGATCAAATCGTTCTTAAGTCAGTGAAAAATTCCTTTCAACACTTACCCTTATGAACCAAATATCATGATTGCCGGTATATTGTCCGTTTAAACCCAATCATAAAACGATTTTGCTTTTCTATTCATGCATATTTATCATGTTTTGATACCTTAAGTGTGTTGTGGGCGAATCACACTAAATCCTAGATACCTGTGGTGCATCCTATCAAGCCAAAGATTTCTTATTTCACATTTAATTGGCATCTGATCATGATTTTATGTCTGAGAGTTTAGCGAGAGAAAGCAATAATGGATCATAGGTTTTAATATACATGGCTTAATATACAATGGAGTTTAGGTTTTGGACTCTAAAGGGTCGCTTTTAACTTGCTTTTTGCATGATTGTGCTTTGAGGCATCTTTTATTGGTGTTAGCAGATCCAGATTTCGTAGCATATGCTCATGTATGCAAGTCACATCTCATGTCTCCGTGTAAACGGAACACAGAGAGTTAGACTTCTCAGGTCTTTGCGGAAGCAGAACAGAGAGGAGACATCCATGAGCACTGTAGAATTTTACGTACAGCATTTTAAGAGAAATCACTCGATGTTCGACATATTTTCAGAATCTCGTGCATATTAAATGTGTCCTAAGATTTCTAACAGTCAAATAGGCAATGCACTCTTCTAAGTAGTGATATTTTAACACAACAACACACAATTTCTTTAGTTAAACACAAGATAGATCAGCTAATTCGGTTAAGTGAGCATACCAGTATATCATTTCAACCCAAGTTCTTTCAGAGATAGCACTTTACAGAATTTGTAACTGACCCTTTATTACGAAAATTTATATCATTTCCCAAAACATAGTAAGAGCTTAAACTTAATTTCTTTGACATATTTCTCCTTCTAAATTTATTCATGGTATGAAAAAAATTATTAAAAGAAATTTGAATTATGTGTAAGAAGAAACCTCCTTACCTGACCAAGTGATCGGTCCTTAAAAAGAATCATTTTCAACAAATCCACAAGCACATTGAAGGTAGAGATACTCACATGCTTTGTGAACATGTCAGCCACATTTAATTTTTTTTTATCAATTTGTTCCATTTGAATTAATTTATGGTCATAGCAATCTATGATAAAATGGATTTTCATGTCAGTGTGCTTGATTTTAGAATGTTGAATTGGGTTTTTGCAAATTTGGATTGCAGCGTCGTTCTCATAGAAAATACGAATTCAATTGAAATTCAAACCGTAATCCAGCAGTTGATGTTGCATCCATATCACCTGGGAGCAGAAACTGGGTATTGCAACATACTCAAATTTTGTAGCGGGGGTGGACATAGTTTGTTGCTTCTTGCACTGCCATGAAATGAGCCTATCTCCCAGAAATTGACATCCAACAGTCAGATGGGAGAGTCTGGGCTTTGACTGATGGCGTGCACATTGACATACTGCAAACATAATATCCGGTCGACTAAAAGTAATATACATCAACGACCCAATCATGGAACAATAGTGAGTTTGATCAACTTTAGATCCATGTTCATCAGATGTAAGGACGGGTCTATCTTTCATGGGAGTTACCTCGGAATGGCAATCCTGCATTCCAAATTTAATCAGCATGTCCGTCACAGATTTTCTTTGATGAATAAGAATTCCATTGGAATTTTGACGAACTTGTAACCCCAAGAATGTGGTTATTTCTCCCAACGAGCTCATGTCAAACTTCTTCTTCACCACACTTTCAAATTCCTTGCACAGTTTTTCACTGGTTGATCCGAAGATGATGTCATCAACATAGATTTGAACCAGAATCATATCATCATCATCGACCCTTTTTAGAAACAGAGTTTGATCAATTGTGCCTCGTGTATATCCATGACCCAGCAAATGTTTTGTCAGTGTAGCATACCAGGCCTGTGGAGCACGATGAAGACCGTATAGTGCTTTATCAAGCCTATATACATGCTCTGGGCGATCAGAGTCAACAAAACCAGGAGGTTGACTAACATAGATTTCACCTTTCACTTTCCCATAAAGAAATGTTGTTTTGACATCCATTTGATACACCGTGAAGCCCATGTATGAGGCATATGCAAGGAACAGATGAATGGCTTCCAATCGAGCAACTGGAGCATAGACTTCATCATAATCAAGCCCTTCAACCTGACGGAAACCTTGAACAACAAGACGAGCTTTATTTCTAATGATGACCCCACTGTCATCTTGCTTATTGCGAAACACCCAATGCGTACCAAGTGCCTTTTTTCCGGTAGGTAGAGGAACAAGTTCCCACACCTTTAAACGATCAAACTGATTCAACTCATCATGCATAGCTTCAACCCAACTAGGTTCTTTAAGAGCCATGTATATGTTCTTTGGCTCTATATGAGAGATAAAACACCAATATAAGCAGTTATTTATAACACCAGATTGGCTTCTTGTTTGAACTCCTGTGTCAAGTGATCCAATGACATTTTCAATGGGATGATCATGTTGAATACGGGTAGGAATAACATTGTTAGAAACATCGATCACACTTGGTAAATTTGGCACATTTTCAGATGGTACTTCTAGAGTATCTGGTTCAGCATTTGCGTCAGCACGTGCTGAAATGGCAGATTCAATAAGTGTGTCATGATGAATTACTTTGCCTTCTTCAGTCAACTGAGGTGCAGATATCTGAGCAGGTGGATCAATTGTCCTTGAGGTGTTTCTAACAAATTCTGAATTGTCTGTGTTGAAGGTGTTTCCTGAAACGTTAGGTTCATTAGAAGAGACGTCCGACATAATATTGAAAGATTTGAATAAAGTAGCATAATCAAAAAGTTAATCTGGGCCAACTCTGGCATCTGTTACGTTTTCTTCAAGCCAACAAACATCATAAGACTCCGCGATTTGTTTGGTTATTTTGTTATAAACTCGATCTGCCGTTTTACCAGCATATCCCACAAAATAGTAGTCATCTGCTCGAGGATTGAACTTTGGGATTGCATCCAGGTGCAATAGTGTACAAGGACATCAAAAGATTTTAAAATGCTCAACAAAGGGTTTTTGTTTAAAAAGAATTTCATATGGAGTCATCATGTGTCATTTGTTTAGCAAGACTCGATTTTGAACGTAACAAGCAGTGTTAATGGGCTCGGCCCAGAAAAATATAGGCACACTGGAGTCAATCAGTATGGTTCAGACAACCTCAATCAATCTTCTATTTCTACGTTCAGCAACTCCATTTCTATGTTCTAGCAATTCCTTTTCCTGCACAGAAGATGTTAACTTCAGCATTCTTGAATTTTGTTCCATTGTCACAGCGAATTCCCTTGACTTGTTCATTTGTTTGATTCTCAATGAAGATGATAAAATGATTTAGCAGTTCTACAGTTTCACTTTTGTTAGACAGAATGAAGAGCAAAGTAAAACGTGAGTACTCATATGTAATAACCAGACAATATGATGCTCGATTGATGCTTAGCACATTGACTAGACCAAATAAGTCCATACGTAGAAGCTACAATAGTGAATCAATGGAATTGTAGATCTTTGGCTTATGGAATTTTCCATGTTGTTTCCCTTTAGCGCACGCAATGCATTTCTCAATCATCATGAAATCTTAGATTGGAAGATTCCAGATGATGTTACCATTTGCAATTCGATTCAAGTTATTGAGATTTGTATGTCCCAGACGACGATGCCAAAGCATTGCATTTTGTTCAGATAACTTAGATCAAAGACACACTATTACATCGTATGGTTGCTGATTCATGTCCAGCAAAATAAGCATGTTGTCTTCTTTGAGCTTTCACCAAAATCCAATCTTCTGGTATGATGATTACCGGTTTAAGAATGAGATACTCTTTTCTTGTAAAACTGGAATAACCTTTTTCACACATTTGAGACACACTGAGCAGAAGATGCTTGAGTTCATGAACGTAGTTGACATTTTCAAGAGTTAATGCTTGATTTGTGACAGTACCTCGTTGGACAATCTTTCCTCTGCTTCCTCCTACAAAAAAAAACATCTCCCCCATCATGATCCTCATGATTTTTAAGCTGGGAGATGTGTCCTGTCATGTGCATGGAACAACCACTATCCACATACCAAATTTTGAGGATATTCCTCCATAACCATTCCTGCACAGATAATGGGATCAATTAGTTTTTGGAACCCAGATCATTTTGTTTCTGGGTCTTCCAAAATTATATGTGTAAGCAACAATCATAAGGTTTGACTTGAATTTAGCATGTTTAACAAATGATTGGGATGATGTTGTGAACTTGTGAATTTTGTAGGTTTTTGAAAGATGAGATTTGTCCCACAAGATTTTATGCTTATTTTGATTTTTCACTTTTCTCTAGTTACCATCAGAGGGCTTCGGTTTGAAATGTGATTTTGTCATAGTCTTAGATGTATACATCTTCATTGATTTAGATTGTTTTGCATTTCGCAACTTAGCCTTCTGATTTTGTTTTGCAAAGGAAGCATAAGAATCAGGTATGCAATTTCTTGCAATATATCCAGGAACTCCACAGTGAAAACATGTTAGATGCTTCACTGATTGTAAGTGTTTAGCATTGTGATGATCCTGTTGCTTCATGAGAGAACCTTTCTTGACACCCTTTTCTTTGTGATAGGATAAGGAGCTCTGAGATGTAGCTTTTATATATGTTTTAGGTTTGGGTGGTGTAGCATCCGTAAATTTGATAAAAACAACAATGAAATAATAAATGTTAATGCTAAAATAATTATTATTAATTAAAGGTGATAAGTTGTTTTGTCATATTCGGCAGGGGGATAAGACAGAGGGTAAATGCAAAAGTGGAAAAGTTAAAGTCAAAGTGATGGGATTTATCACTATAGCCATACTTCTAAATATAGAAAAGATTTCAAGACATGTGAAATCATTGTAAAAGGAAATAGGCACAATAAGGGTAGGTAGTACACAAACAATGAAAAACCAAATCAAACTATGCAGCAAAAGGATAAGATTTGGTGGCAAAAGAGTAAATAAAATGATATGCTATTTCGGGTAATAAAGAAATCGCGCGAACCCTTAGTGGATCCGGATGATTTCTAAAATTAGTATAAAAAGGGGAGCCACCACCCTTCTCCTTCATTCACATCCAACCAAATTAAGAAATACACACAGATCGATAATCTCTCTTTCTCTGGTAGATTTAAAATATAGAAAACCCTATTTTCTTCAAGAACGGAAGCTGCAACGGAGCTTCAGATGTCTCGGATCAAGAAGAATTCGTGTTGCATGTCAAAGTCTCTGCTTGAACTCCCAAGATTCCACTTCTGGGCAGGTAAAGACCCAAACGGGAACCCGCACAGGAGCAAAATTTCTGTCCATGGCGACGGGGATGAGGAATTGTTATTGCCTGTTAGAAACTGCCGCACTCTAGCAACCATGACACGGCAGGAAACTGCGGGGTCATTCCTTAACCTTATGTTTGCATACATCCCTTGCAATCAAGGATGAGGAATTCTTATTGCATGTCACATCTCCTTTCAATTTCCGGTTCTCTCAATAGGAGAAGATAACGGCTATTTAGGGAACCTGAAGTTTAAGGGAAGAGCCCTTAATCTAAAGAGGAGATAGTGACAGGGGTCGGAAAGAAATGATACCAAGATACCGGTTTAAGGTTTTCCTAAATTGGATCGAAGAATTCGGTACTTGAATAGTGAACCGAACTAGTAAACCGGTGTACTGTAATTAGAAAAGAAAATTTTCGGAAGAGAAAGCCAGAAAGGTTATTTTAAAAAAATTGGGGGAAATTGTAACAAATATTAATTATGTGAGAAAAATGTATAAATTTTAGAAAATGTATAAGTTCTTTAAATATATATGTAATTTCTGTAAAAATTGTGAATTTTGGAAATGTATATATATTGTAAAAGGAGATCTAGAAATTTTATCAAGAAATTGGGAAGTTTATAAGAGGGAGAAATTAAATAATAACTTAATCTATGGAGAAAGGAAAAATAAAAATAAATAATAGTTTGCTAAATGTATTATGAAAATAAGACAAGTATAAATAAGCAGTAGGGACAATTGTGGACAGGAACGGTATACTTGGTATCATCACAAAAACATTCGCAAAAGAGATTCATGATAAAATGCTTAAATTATACTTAGAACAATTGCGAATGAGTAATCTGAAGTATTTGTGAACAAGTGCTTAGTACTGGGTGCAATTACGGATGAATAATTCTGAACAATTGCGAACTAGTAAATCAGCATACTTAGAAGATTTGCAAATGATCAGGAACCTCTGCGAATGAGTAAAACTGTACTTGGAAGAATTGAGAATAAGTGATCTTAAGCAATTGTGAACAAGTATATAATACTCATAATATTTGCGCATGAGTAATTTGATAAATGTGAACTGTTGCGAACTACTGCATATCGTACTTAGTATGATTACGAATGAGTAGTAACCAATGTTTACGCACAAACATAACTTTGCGAAAGAACAAATCTGTAAGTTAAGAATCTTTGCGAATGAACAAAACATTCGCAAACCTCTATAGAACATTAAATAGAACTATGAATGATATTATAGGTCCTTGATGCTTGGTTGGCATATTAAAGAAGGTTAAATCAACAGAACAACCAAGTGAGTTCTATGACGCTCCATTTCGCTAATAAATTTGAGCTGGCACATAATTAAATACGATATTACAATTATGTAAACTCTGTATTGGAATTGTGTATTAGATTTTATGCATCTAACTTATAAAGTCGTATGCTGTCGGTCTCATAGTGTTGAGATTTAACCTATTCGCTCGGGAAGGAATAGCCCTGATAATGGTGACATTTATATGGGGGTTAGTTGATCAATTGACTGAAAGTGGCTGGTGACGACTGGCCTGGCAGATGATGAATGTGACCCTAAGATAGTGACTCATTTGAAACGTTGCTTAAATATATATATAAACAGACACACACACACACACATATATATATATATTCATAATTTCACTATATGTGATACAAAGATAATTCAAAATGATTGTTGGGGTTCTTAAATAAGAACTATAGAATTATCAAAGTAATGATGATACAATATCACATATGAATATGTTCTAAATTTACTAAACTTAGAACTCACCAGTATATACTGAACTATTTTAGTTATGTGTCAGGTGGACCTTCAAGAAAGGGGAATAAGAGAAAACCAAAGATGTAGGATAATGGTGAAGGTGGGAGAGACAACTCGTCAGAAAACCATGTTGATGAATAATCTCCACTATTATTGCCTTTGAATGGCTGCATTTTGTTGTACAAGAAATAACTCTTGAAATTGTAAATTTTAGTTATGAGCTTTCAGTCAAAACTTTTGACTGAACTGTATTTCTATTATTATGAATGATTAATATAATTCTGATGCTTACATTATCAACACATTAAATCATTCATATGCTTTGGTTAACTGATGAGTGGTGGATTTGGGAGTCGAGGCGCCACAGGTGGCACATATCTTGCAATCATAGGTTTTTCAACAAACATATCAGTTACATGCAATTTATCATTATACTGCAAAGAATCGCTTAGATCAGATTCAACAACTGAGATTGTTCTATTGATAGAACTCGAACCAGATGCATTCAAAGTATTAATAAAATCCCAATCAGATAAATTCGAATGAGAGCAATCAACATAATTGGTACTCGGTTTTTAAAAACAGAAAAATCTAAAGTGTTTGAAACACAATTGTCTGCAGAAATCATTTTTGAAGATGGATTGTTAAAATTTATATCAGCAGCAGGTTCATCATCCTCTTCATCCCAATTTTCCACTATTACTTGATTTGTGCAAGAATAAACAATGTTAGAAGATGTTACATGGACCTCAGGTTCAGCTGATTTAGCTGAATATGAGGTCGTTCTAAGGATTCCCTGTCCAAATTTGCTCCAAAAGTGGATTCAGGATACTTTGTGGGATATTCTCAAACTTTTAAAGCCGACAAAGCTTTCAATCTTAGAACTAAGACTATAGAAGAATCGATTGATGTTAAGTTCAATTAATCTGATAAATCCTCAAAACCATAAGGAGCATGTGTTAACTTCCACATCTCCAATCATTGAAAATTTTCTAATAAACACTTCCGAAAAAGCAGCTGTTCCCATATGTGAACCTATTCCCACATGTGAAAACTCACCTTGTCTAGCTGAAAATCCCTCTTCTTCTGATGCTGCTTCTGCTAACAATTATTTGGACATCATTCCTTTCAATAGGAATCACCCTTTAGAACAAATCCTAGGTGATATGAATAAAGGTGTTCAAAGCAGAAGCCAAATCTCAAACTTTTGTCTTAATGCTGCCTTCCTATCCCAAATTGAGCCTTCAAAGTATCAGGAGGCTCTCAAAGATAATAATTGGGGGGAAGCTATGCAGGATGAACTGATTCAGTTAAAAGAGAAAATGTTTGGACTCTCTGTCCTTTACACTAAAGAAAATACCCAATTGGAACAAGATGGGTATTCATGAATAAAACTGATGATAGGGGCATTGTAGTAAAAAATAAAGCCATATTGGTAGTTCAAGGTTACTGGCAAGAGGAAGGCATTGATTATGATGAAAACTTTGCCCCTGTAGCCAGACTTGAAGCTATATGACTCTTTCTTGCATTTGCTATATCCCATAAAATAAAAGTGTTCCAAATGGATATAAAAATTGCATTCTTGTATGGAACTATTAAGGAAGAAGTCTATGTCCGTCAACCACCAGGGTTTGATGATGTTCATCATCCTGACTCGGTGTACAGACTAGACAAAGCCTTCTATAGTTTAAAATAAGCACCAAGAGCCTTATGATACTCTTTCTCAATTTCTTCTTTCAAATAAATTATCCATGGAACCATTGATAAGGCATTGTTTATTAAACGGGTAGATAAGGAACTTTTGTTGGTTCAAATTTATGTTGATAACATCAATTTTGGATCAACAAATCCTTCCTTATGTGAACAATTTTCAAAACCAATGTCTTGAAAGTTTGAAATACGTGCCTTAAGTGGAACTAAAGACATTTCTAGGAGTTCAAATCAAAAAAAACCCCAATGGTATTTTTATTCATCAGTTTAAATATATAAAAGATCTTTTAAATAAATTTGAAATGACTGATTGTAAAATAATCTCTACCCCTATGGCAACTACTCCTTGAAAAACACCAGATGAAGATGGTGAACCTGTAGATCGAACTCTCTACAGATGTAACATTGGATCTTTGATGTATCTTATTGCATCAAGGCCAAACATCATGTATGCCACACTGTCTGTGCTAGATACCAATCTGCCCCTAAACAATTCCATTTATCATTAGTGAAGAGGATATTTAGATACCTGAAAGGTAATCCTGTACTTGGTATTTGGTATCTTGCTAATCAATCTTGTAAGCTTATTGCTTTTTCAAATAGTGATTATGCAATATGCTCTCTCACAAGGAAATCAACTTATGGAGGATGCTAGTTCTGTACAAATCGCTTAGTTTCATGGCGAAGCAAGAAACAAACCTTCGTATCCAATTCAACTGCTGAAGCTGAATATATTGTAGCAACACATTGCACTGCACAAGTTTTGTGCCTTCAATACCAATTACTGGACTTTGAAATAACTGAGCTAAAAACTCCCGTTTAATAGACAGTGAAGCTGCTAAAAACATAATAAAAAATTTTGTCTATCATTCTAAAACAAAAATACATTGAAATAAGACATCACTTCATAAGAGACTGTTTTGAAAAATGACTAATTGTCCCAAAACATGTATCTACAAGTGACCAAGTTGCTGACATATTTACCAAACCTTTAGACCCTTCTACTTTCTAAAAATTTGTCTCAATATTGGGCATTATAAATATGAGCTAATTGTTTGATAAATATGGTTTAGAATATTATTCTTAAACCTCAAACTTTACGTAAAAGGATAATTCTTTAATTGTCCTAATAACGGAGAGATAAACACTAATAAAATAACCTTGGTTTATTTTTCAGAGGTTGTACCTAACCACAGATAGACCAAAGCGGATATACAGTTGTTGTAATCCACTGATTTTATCCTTCCGTGTTTTTACCACATTCGTTGTTACATACTGCTTTCATCCTTCCGTGGTTATACCACATCTGTTGTTATATGCTCTCAGTAATTAATCACTGGTTAACATTTTCACTCTGTGGTTATTATCTTTCGTAATTATGCCCTAATATGACTCTCAGTAATTACTCTATGGACATGACACTCCATAATTAATCCATGGATTTGACCCTCATTAATTATTTTACGGCTTAAATATCTCATTGGTTTTTACCGTTTTGTCCCTTTGACTTTGTTGACCATAGATTCCTTTCCCCTTATTTATATCCGTCGTTCCCAAATCAGTGGTTACCACCTTCCGCACTACCCTAATTATTCAGCAACTTCATGATCATCTGTGTGTCATGAAGTTAATCTCCTTCAAACTCACAATGCTGCTTCTGGTTAAGGACAACAACTTGTCAGGCATGTCGCTTGGCTCGGTCCATTTACACTGATCTTGTCTGAGCTTGAAGTTCATGATGATCTTGTGTAAAGACATATGGACTAGGCTACATTCCAGACAAAACATTGTTTGTACTACAAGATTTGCATGGTGGTACTGTTTGTTGTTTGTTTGTTTTTCTCTCTCTTATGTTTGCAGGTTTGTATGTTAGGTAAAAACCCTAAAATGAACTTTTACTTTGGTTATAAGTATTAGCGGTTTTCCAAAGATATGACATACACTTTGTAACGTTATTTTCTCTCAATCTTTTTCTCCCTGTCTTAAGGCAATATTTGTAACTGTGTTCTTCATTTGAAAATGTTCTTCTACTTCGAGCTCTTCTACATCCATGGCAAACGAATCTCTAAAACTCAAGCCAGTACACAACCTAGTTGCATATCTCACCAAGTCCTCTGAATACCCCCACTACGCTGAGGTAATCGAAACTAGTTCAAACTTTTTTTTTTTAATACAGCTCTTACCCTCAACCCTCCTATTTTTTATTTCTTCCCTTAACCAATTTTGTGCAAACTCTGATTTGGTATCTAAGGACAACGTTGTTGAAAGCTTAACCTCAGAGGTTGCTAGTCAACAAGTTTCTATCACCTTTCTCGGCTGAGTCTTGTCGTAAATCTGGGTGACACTGATGCACCTAAAACTGATTCGCTTAACCTCCTTCATGCTGCATTTATTCAGTGAGATTATCAGGGTGACCTTAAGAACATAACCTTGTACAAAGTTTATCTTTACTCGAAGTACAAGTTTCTGTATCACACTATTCTACAGTGTCTCTCTCATAAGACCGCGAGTTGGGGAGAAATGCCTTATGACATGCAATACGTCATGTATATGGTTGTCCTCAACGAGAAGGTAAACTTGTCCCAAATTATCTTTGGCCTTTTGGTTCATTACCAAAAGGCACCCAAGTTTCTGATGTATCCTAGGTTTGTGATGGCCTGCTTGTTTGCTGAATAAACACTATTTGTCATGTTGCCTCACCTTTCTTTTGTCAAGGTAATTGACAAACAAACCTTTGCTAGACTAAATACTAATGCAAAGTTACTAGATGACACTAAGGACACAACTGTCCCAGGTGAACCCACATCCAACTCCTCTTCCACACCTATAAAGGCACTATCCAAAAGAAAGCCACCAACCAAAGCCGCTAACTCTAAGAAGCCCAAAAACACTGCTCTGGAAGATGAGATCCCTGAGCAAGTGATTGTCCTTCCTTGACAAGAAAATCCATTTGCCCCATCCTCACAGGTGGATCCAGAATCTCATACCCAGATAGCTCCTTATCAATCCTCTCAACAGGATGATGTTGTAATCCAAATGGATCCCAGACAAACCACAGAAGTATCACTTGATACTCAGATGGTAGTCCCCTCTCCTAGGGACTCTCCTGCTTCTTCAACCCATCCAACCACCGACTCTATTACCCAGATTCTCCAAGAGATTGACTATGCTCTTGGACCTATTGGTTCCCCTCTCACCATACCAACTGAGGAGAAGCCTCTTCAAACCAGTGTCCAAGACCATCAATCTCCAACCCATGGAGAAGAGGATGAGATCAGGGTGTCAAGTCTGTCTAGACATCAAGATCATGTATCTGGAGCATCCACTCCACATGAAATCCCAAGGGGTCTTCATTTGGATGGATTAGTCAATTAGACTCCATTTACGGCAATGGACAATGAAGTTCTTGATAGTGAGGCCAGAAATACCCAGTACCAAGAAAAAGGGGTCATGAAGATCCTGAGAAGGACTAGGGTCATGTTGAAACTGACAAACAAGTCAGGGATTTGGATAATATCCATAAATGGATTGACGAATCAAACCATAAAATTTAAGAATTGACGGCAACTGTTGTAACACCCCGACCGATGGCGGAAACGTCGGGATGCCACGAGGGATGTGTAGATTGTTCATAAGCTCGTGGGCGTCTAATTTAAATCATCACATATCAATTAATCAACCAAATTAATTACACAAAAATCATGTTCATCATGAAATAGTTACATCATTTACACAAAAGATTTAGCTAAGTAACTAACTTCTAGTCTTCAGAATTTCAGTTATTTTAGCTAAGTCCAAGAACCTAAGTGATGATGTCCAAAAGATGTAGAGCTATCCTGCTCTACCTACTTCTCCTCGTTCCCTGAAACATGTAGAAAATCAAGTGTCAACTACGAAGTAGTTGGTGAGAAGTCATAAGTTTTTATGTATAAAAAACGTTTATAAAATGTTTATGAAAGTTGATAAATGGGTTTATAAAAGTTTATAATTTCCCCAGAAAATCCACATGTGCACCTGCGAAATAATCCAACACTGCCAAAATCCAACAAACACAACATCCAAACAATCCACGTAATCACATACACAATAATCATAATAATCACAAATAATTATCCACATATGTTCAACCAATGACATCAATTCAATCATCATCAGTCATCATAATCATATCAATATAAGTTACCGCGGAGGACCTTAGTCAACTCAATCAACGGCGGAATCATCGTGGAGGACCTTAGTTAACTCAACCAACAACATTCCTGTAAGTGTCTTCGTGCACTACGGAGGACCGCAGTCAGCTCAACCAACACTAGAATCACTGAGAAGGACGTTAGTCAACTCACCAACAGTAACTCAATCATTGCGGAGGACCTAAGTCAACTCAACCAACAATGACTCACGGAAAAGTATTAATCCATATCAATCCATAATCAATAATAATCCATTAATAGGAATATCATATTGATAATCCAAGTGTCACCCATGTGTTATCAAAATAATATTTAAATTGGTATACATGTTCCACCTCCGAGTTTGAAAACAAAATAGTTTAAAAAGGAGGTTATGAGAACTCACCTGATTTCAGTGTTCTTGTAAAATGTGTGCTCATGTAAGAGAAATCAAGAATACTTCAACAACCTGAATTTAATATGTGTTCGTTTTTTATAAGCATATGTGTTTCATTTCATTTAAATGCCCCTAAGTGTTTACTTTAAATCCTTAAGTATTTCATTAACCTAGTTTAGTTAGACCAAGTTAAAATGAAACACCTAAGTTATCATGCATGATCATCATCAATATCTAGTTTAGACTTGCCAATTTATTTTATAAAATGGTGATAAGAAATTCTTGAGATCCCATGTGTACTCTCATAGATATGTATGATATAAGGTGATGTTCTTAATCACAACGTATCCAAACATGCATGCATATTCCATCATTTGCCTTCATAAATTTAAGTTATTTAAAATTAACCTTTGTGTTTAAGAACTCACACCTAAATCATTTATATAAAATTGTTTTCAATATTTGTAACCCATAATTTTAAAACTTATATTTTCGAGAGAAAAGGTGGTGATCCTTGTAATTTCATATGCATGCATGGATACACATGGTTTACCATAATCTTTGGTTCCTCATTAATCCCAATTCGACACTTAGGTTTTATTAGCCATGGATCAGCGAACCTTATTCCTGATCACACCTTAGGCTCGGCAATTGAGGGAGGTTCGGCTGAGAGAGGTTTGCCTGGTGGAGGGTTCGGCCAAAGCAACAGGTTCGTGGTCCTAGTGGTTCGCCAAAGATGAAGGTTCGTTCAACAGAAAGAGGTTCGGCCTCATGCAGGTTCGTGGCTCCATGGTTCCTTCACCCTAGGGTTCGGCCAACACCCAAGGTTCGGCCCCTATGGGTTCGGTGATCAAGGGTTCGACCAAAAAGGATGGTTCGGCTGGACAAGGGTTCGGCTCCCTTGTGCCTAGCTCCATGAAGGTTCGGCCAATACACAGGTTCGGCTCACACCAACCCCTCACGAACCCAGCACCATCGACCAGCTCCGCCTTCACGAACCCGTCATTTCTTGGCTATTCATCGTCATCATCCTTAAGTTCTAGGTTATTGCAGGTTCGTTCATGGCTTCTATAGTGAGAGAGTGGGAGTGTAAAGAATGAAAAAGAAGAGGAGGTCTTCCTCATTAATACCCCGTTCCGTCCCCGTGTGCTCGGTCTCGTTTATTTCGCGATGTGATTTGTTAAATGATCGGTTAAACTCGTAAAGTACATTTAGAATATAAAACGTTTAAATCATTTTAGTTCATTTTAATAAAATGATTTTAATTAAAGTTGTTTTGTAAAAACGATTCCGTTTTACTTCGTTAAATTATTTATTTAATAAAACCTTTCGTTCGGATACGTTTTAGCTTGTAATTCCTAATAAACATTCTTATATTCTTTTTCTTATTTTAATATTGTTAGATATTGTTTCATTATCTCGTCGAAACGTGTTATTTACGTACGTATTCGTAAAGATCGTCACCTTTCTGAATCCAACGTTCGTATCGTATTTCGATTCGATTTACGATTTATGAAATATCGTTTCAGAATATTATTCTTAATAATTATATTAGTGTGAATCGTCACCCACTTGAATACATTATTAAGTTAATATTTCTGAATTAATATTCGCGTTTAATTTATAATCGTAACCTCACCAACGCGTGTTTATTTCCAATAACGCTTCCACTATTTTATTATCTTTAATATTATAATTTCCCAATCCAAACCCACTAAACCATATCACCGACACATCCATAATAGACCGAAATATGCTTATGTACAGGGCATATGTAGGAGTAGGTCGTAACCTATCCAGTCACCACCCCACCGCTATTTCGATAAACCATGACCATGTGTCTTTGACTATGTTTAGTAACCAAACCATAACAAACTCAAAAACCTTTCCATTGAAAACCAAAACCTCGGATTCTCCTCACGAAAGCCTCAACACTGATATAATCATGATAAACCGAAGATGGTTTATGTATAGGGCATACGTAGAGGTCAGTCGCAACTGCTTCAGCCGCCATCCCACCACCTCTTCGATAGACCATCATTATATCCTTGCCTATCTTTGACTATGGAATCCTAAACCACAACTATCCCAAACCAACAATCCATAATACGTGAATTCAACTGCGATAAACTCTCTGGTCCTATTTAGTTGTGTTTCAACTAAACTTCCCATGGTTTATGCATGTAATAATATTTTCTCAATATGTATACCAATATCAGTAATAGCATCCAATAATTCATCATCATTAATAATTATCATATCAGGTTGTAACAGTACAATTAAACATGTACGGACAACCCGAAATACAGTGATGTTACAACTGTCACCAACATTCATGCTGATGTGGCCAAACTCGCTTAGTTGGTTACAAAAGTCTTGAATGACCATGTCCTACAACCCAAATTCAACCCAATGCAGGCACCTTCACTTGAAGGTCACTCAAACGCTACAACCACTCTAATTGTTCCTACCTTCTCTTCCTAGGTTCTTCAAAAAGTGTTAGACCCACTTCTTACCACCCAGCTTACAAATTTCGTTACCAGCTTTGCCAAAGCTTTCTTTCACACTTAGTCAGCCCAAATGGATCAACTGAAAGTTTCAGTAGATTCCAAAATTAAATCCCTCAAACCTGAAGTAGCAAACCAAAAAATTTACCTACATTCTCTAAAAGATATTGCTCCTCTTCCCCCTTGGTTCAAAGAAGAGTCTGATGAAACCAAAATGAGGGGGATTGAAAAAATCTACTCCTAAGCTTAAGAAGCTAAAAGGGCTCAAAATGAATTTGAGCAAAGGAATTTCAAAGCTTTGAAACAAAAGAATCAAGAGGCCCTCCTTAAAGACGCCATGGATCAGCAGTTTGAGACTGCAACTGCAAAGGCCAGTCTTGAACAAAAGCTAAAAGAAATAGCTTCTCTAGTGGATACGGGAGCTCTGGGTGATCAGCAAACCCAAGCCTCCCAAACAAGCTCAAACTGATTCTGTCCAATCTGAGCCCAATCAAACCTCCTTCTCCTCCCTATACATGCTTCTAAACAAACTTTCCCTACCAGGTCCACACCTCCCCCACCTACAAAAACCACCAGAGAAGCTTCACTTACTCTATCTCTCAAATCTTCTTCTCAAACCCTCCTGGACTTATCAAGAGAAACCTCATCCATCATACCCTTTTGGATTCGTCCAAAATTTGCCAGAAACCCAAACCTATTATCACTCGCTCCTTCACAACAAGACAAAAGAGTTTAGCCAGAAAGTCTAAAACCCCTACAGCCAAAACCAAGAAACCTTTAACTCCCATAAGAGAGTCAAACTTAGAATCAAATGATAATCAGCCTATATCTTCTCTAATGCCTAGAAGAAGGAAACTTAGATTGGCTGATGATGATGAGTACGATATCAATCCACCCAAGACTACCAGAGTTCCCCCTCTAATAAAACTAGCTAAGGATGCAGTTGAACAATCTCAAACCTCTCCTCTGAGAGAATCCTGCTCCCCAAAGGGGTACATGCCCTCAACTGAAGAACTTCAAAGCCAAATAAATGAAGAGGAGGAGAGGGAGAAGAAGTACAGACTTTCATGAACTAGATAAAGCCTATCAGGATGAGAGGGAGAAAATCATCAAGTTTCTGCTGAATAAAGGAAAGTACAAAGTACAGACTTTCATGAACTAGGATTTCACAAGCCTTAGAAAGGAAGCTGAAGTCCTTTATAAAAGACTAAATGAGGCAAATTAAAAGAAGAAGACAACTGAACAGAGGAAACAGATAAAACATATCCTCATCATAAATGGTTGGGAAGCAAGAAACACCAATATGAGATGGAAGGACAATACCTTGATCGATGAATGGACCAAATTTAAAAGGGTCCATAGTGACCACCATGAACTATTGCAAGAGTCTGCTTCTCCTTCCACATCCCTAGTATCCTCCACGGTAACAGAAACCAAGGAAGCCACAAATAAGACAATAATTGATCAGCTGATGAGTGAATCTTTAGGGGGATCTGGCATTGGTTTAATGCAACCATCCTTGGATGGAAAATTCAACCCATGGATACTTATTGAGGAAGAATTCAAACTTTTCCTATTGGTCAAAAAGGTGCTTGACTCGAGGGATCAAATCAAAAGAAGAGAGATCATACATTGGCCTTCATCATCTGTTCCCAATCTACCTATAGCTCCTCCTCGTCAAATGCATCCTCTTCAACTTACTCGTTCTAGGGCCGGAATCAAAAGGTGGCTCTTCAACCTATACTCTAATTATATAACCATTGAAAGACTGAATGGCTCAAGAACCTCTTTTACAAACTGGGATTACATTCTAAACCTCTCAATGGATGATCTGAAAATCTTGCTGCACATAACTTTGGAGAATGCTGATACAAACTATGAAGTTTACATTTTGTGCGCAATCTCAAGGATCAAATCAAATTGATTCTAAATTAAAGATAAGTGGTTTTACAGTTTGTTGGAAATATCAAGACTGATGAGCCTCAACCACACTTTTCAACTTCTGAGTAAACCACTGTGCAGCCATACACAACTGAATAACAACAACGGATGATTTGTACTCTCAGTCAACTCGTGCTCTGCCAGGCGTTTCCCCGGGTTCTTTCCGTTCCCGTTGTTGTCCATCCTGTAATCTCGATTCAATAAGTAACAGGTAACAATAATAACAACAACATATTATTGTGCAATGTCTAAGTGTAGTGTGTAGTGTTGAGCAATGGCTATAGTCTAAGTTTACTACATGCAAACCTAGTTCTCTATACCCAAGGCTCTAATACCATTCTGTCACACCCCCCAGATTCCCATGTGTGGTGTCAGTCCACATGGGTGTGACATGGCCAGAATCACAGCTCATGGCCATATAGAACGACTCTATATGAGTTACACAAACACACAATTTTGTAAACAAATCCACGTTTCATAGATTAAACAGCGGAAAACATTTAATAGTTAAGCAGCAGAAAATATAAGTGTTACATCGGAAAGTAAATTGTAACATACAAAATATGGTTTAAATTTTCAAAACGAAACAAATGAGTTATAAGCCTAGGATTGGAGTCTATATGCATGCAGACTCTCTTGTGCATCTCCTTGTGCATCCTAGCTCGTGTTGTTCAGTTCCCTGAGAATACATGCAAAGATGTGTCAACATAAAGTTGTAAACAGATATAATGGGTATGTTAAATTGTTGGATCTACGATCCCGAGTGTGTCGGTTCATCTTACCGAAACTTAGACTTGTTTGCCTCCCCGGGTTATAGCGGTACCCAGCATCAGATCGATATTACACTCGTCGTGACCTCCAGTCACTATTGTCGTCGAGTGGGGCTTGTCAAACCCAATAGTATTACGTAATAAAGACTCGTTTGTTACACAACTAACGGTAAGGGTGTGAGGACTTTTGTTGCGATACAGTTAAACTCAAAAGTTATTTTACAACATACTAGGCATACATCTAAAAACAGTTGCATTGTTTTCTCACCCCATAGTTTAACAAAGCAGTTTAAGAGTAAAAGTGGGGTTGTAAACTCACCTTAGTGAAAATCAGAAAATGATAGCGTAAGCTCCGGTTCGCTGTAGGTGACTCGTTCACCGGTTACCTATATCGTATAGCTTACGTGAGTTTGTGTAAGTGACTGTGTTCGTGTTTGTGTTTGTGCTCAACATCCCTCGGTTGTTATGTTAGTCCATGTTGGTCCACATTGACCATGCTTGTCCATGTTTGATTATGTTTAATCGTGTTTGACCGTGTTTGATCGTGTCAAGTCAACGACCCGTTGGTGAACCATGTGTCGGTTATAACTCGTGCAACATTCGTGATAGTGCTCAATGTGTGCAAAACGCGCAGATAGCGTTTATGGACAACTTACTATTTATAGTAAGCTTCCATTTTTAGTAAGTTTCACAATACGTTTCCTTTTAATGATTCTAACATGCTTATTAACATTACGTGATCATATTAACACATAACACGTTGTCATATGCCATCAAATAAACATATAGCTCGTTTTTAGTCATTAAAGTTTCTTATTATGGAAAGTTTCTAGGTTTTGACGTGTTCAACATTAAGAATCACATAACTATCAACACAATGATCATTTTATATCATGTTACTCCATTTAGCATGCACAAATTATGTCTTGCATTCCTAGTTCAAGAATTTATACAATAATGTTTCCTAAATGATAAGTTTTCATTCTAGCATTCTTTTAACCAAATTAATGCCTAATATATGTTAATAATCTCATTACTAACAATAAAACATCATTTTAACAATCTATTTCATCCAAAATCATCATTCATCAAGAGTTTGCAATAACAAAGTTACTAAAAATAGTAATTGTGCTAAGATTCACATCAAAAGTCTAGATTTACATTTCTAATCTATTTTTGCCAAACACCACCATTTCAAAGTTCATGCATAACCATTTTACATATCCTAATGAGATTTGCACAATTAAAGTTACTATATTTAGTAATTAGGACCAAATGACCATAAATCACCATCTAATCCATTTTAACAACTCACACAACTCAAATAATCAGTCATCAACATCCAAAATCATCTAGATATTCTTATATCATGCATGCATGTTAATACAAACGATCTTTTTAACATCTATGAACAAGTTAGGCCTCATGACACACTTTTAACATCACGGATAATCAAAATACATCATTAAATCATTCTATATCATCAAAATCAGTAACATTATCATCTAACCTAGATCTAAATCATTGAAAATTCGTGCATGTTGAGATTGAGTGTGTGCATGTGTGTGTAAGACCTTGCATCTGGGTCTTTGAGTGTTGTTATGCTACAAAGGGTGTTGGGTTACCTTCCAAGAACTCTAGAATGCAAAAAATGATGATCAAAAGAAGACAACAATGCTTTGCAGAAACAAGGTGATGGTGGTGGTGTTCTATCTCCAACGAGTCCTCCAAGCCTCCCAGTAGTTCTTCCAAGCTTCCAAGCTTCAAAGAGGTGTTCTAATGGCTTCCAAGGGACCAAATGAGGCTGTTGCAGAGGTTGGGGAAGAGAAACGGCTGGTGGTTTGTGTATGGGTTCGAGTATAATGAGTATTAGCAGGTTAGGCATCATTTTTGTGGCATCCAAGAAATTTTTTGCGATTCTAGCTGGCAGGCGTATCGCATGACAGGCGAGGTTGGCACCGGGCTTAGCACACGAATGACTAGAATCCGGCCTGGATTCCTCGTCTCGCGCGCATCACCAAGGATCGTGTGTTGGGTCGAGCGTAGCGCCTGGGCCTCCGGACAAGCCCAACAGGCCAAATTTCATATTTTGACTCATTTTCGCTCTGTTCTCGACTGTAACACGTTGTTTTAGCATCGTTTGAACTCTAATCATCCATTATTAGTCATATTTGACTTGTGAAGTGTTCTTGTACTTAGTTGTTGTAACGTTCACCAACGTTCGTGACTTCTGGCACGTGTGTGCGGTTTTTCGATAATTCCTCGAATTATCCTGTTGTGTGACTATGTTTGTACTATCGTGCCATGTGTCAAACTAAATTAAACTAATTCTAGTGCCACGTATGAAATTGGTAATTAAATAAACATTTAATTAAAATAGAATCTGACCTGGATTTTGCGGGGTGTCACAGTAAACAACCCTGGAAGAAAATTGGGATAAGTCAAAGCTCCGGTGCTACAACTGTGATAGCCCGGACATTTTGCTAGAGAGTGCATGCTGCCTAAGAATGGAAAAGAAGCTGAAAGAAAAAGTTGATGAATCCTGGAACTTCAAAGGCTTTGGTCACTCAAGAACCAAACACTTGTGATTGGAGTGATCAACTTTTGGAGCCGGATATCACTTTGAGCCACGCATTCATGGCAGAGGTTGATGAGAAACACTCTGAGGTAACTGAACACTTATGCTCTTTTTCCTGAATTGATAAAGTATTTAACTACAGGAAACATAATGAATCGTTGATCAATGAAGTAACATAGTTAAAATACTCTAACTCAGAGTTTCTTAAAAATGAAGCACTTTTTAAAAGAAAACTCGATGCTGAAAGGCAAGATATTTCAAAAGTCAAAGAGCTTTTAATTGAAAAAGAATCTCACTATTGAGTTTCCAAGAGCATAATAGATGAGATAAATTTAAAACTAAATAAATTTAAAACTGTGTTATCAAAAACTTAGATAACTATTTAGAAATATGACTACTCCAGTAATGTTGTTGCGGGTATGACCAATGCCCAAGTGCAGGTCAATGGTATTGGTTATAAAGAGGTTGAACCTCCTTTATACCACAACTATTCTAGCATGACAATATTCAACAACTCTACTAATGATTTAGTCTCAAAGTTAGATCTGGAGTCTTAGTTCTCAGTTGGTCTTGACACACTAGTCTCTCTAATGGTTGATCCTGAAATAAAAAACGTGAACTGTTCAGATAATTCTTAGATGTGTGCAGAAAATGTAAGTCCTTGCAGACAAATTAATGAGCAAGTGGAAAGTGCTATGAAGAGAACAAATTCTCCTTTTTTGTTAAACGAATCAAGAACTTATGTTTCTGAATTTAACAATGTTGTTAGTTTTCAAACTACTTCTGTTAATCCTAGTGAACTAATTTATGATTTCAACAGTAAGTTCGTAAAACCAACTAGTGACGTTAAAAGTAATTTGAGTTTGGAAACAAATGTTGAACTTTCAAAAGGTAATAAAAGCAAAATTCATGACACAATAACGGAAGGTACAAGTTCAAGTCTAAATCCTAAATATGAACCTTTTGTTCCAAAGAAATCTTTGGAACAAATCCATTTCCTGTTTCAAGTCATTGTGAGGTAAAACCTTTTGACATCAATAAAAATATCATCAAAAGACGTGTTGTTATGCTTGCGGTTAACCAGGACACATTGCTAGACATTGCCTGCACAGACATGCTGAGTTCTTTTATGAAAAGAACCAAAAGGTCACACCTATGGCTAGCTCTATCATGAAACAAAAGAAGGCTGAAAAACCTTCCAAGCCTTAGGTCAAGAAAACAAAGAAGCCTCAGAATCAGTATTTTGCGAAGCCTAACAGGATAAAAAAAATAATTTTCAACAAAATCACAACGGTTTTCTAAAACAAAAGAACAAAGAAAATTCTAAAGCAAAATATATGACAATATTGAAAGAATAATAACCATTTAAGAAAATTGAAAATGGCTAGTTGAAAATTAAACCCAAATGTTCTTCTCACTGACAGTTCAAAAGTACCTAAGTCTTATGATATGGGTACCTATGACTAATTAAATGTCTCAACACTATGCAGGGACAGCGAAAGAAGATCAAACATGTATGGTATGTAGACATTGGTTGCTTCAGGACATATGACATGGGACTTTTCTCAATCACATGATGCGACACCATTTAGTGGAGGATATGTTTCTTTTGCCAATGACAAATGAGGAAAGATAATCATGAGCGGTAACGTTATAAATGTCACATTAAGCTTTGAAGATATACTATGTGGAAGAACTCAACCATAGCTTGTTGAGTGTATCTCAGATTTGTGATAAAAGTTTCTCAACCCACTTCACCAACAAGGAATGCATGATCTTGAAGCCTGGGTTTGGAATCCCCGAGAAGTGGATACTGATGAGAACTCTAAGAATCAACGATGCATACATCATCAATATGAACTCTAACTCCTTCACAGAAAACACATGTCTGTTCTCCAAAGCTTTAGAAAGTGACTGCTTGTTATGGAATCGTCGATTAGGAAATGTAAATTTGAAGAATTTTAATCGACTAGCTAAATGAGATCATTTCATCAGGCTATCATCAAAGGAATTTCCTTCTATTGAGAAGTGCATCTCATGTTCTAAGGGAAAGCATCACAAGATACCTCATAAGCCCACAATTTTCAACTCAATATCCTCCATTTTGCAATTTCTACACATGGACTTTTTTGGCCCAATCAATGTCATGAGCATAGGGAGAAAGTCATACTGTCTTGTCATCATTGATGACTTCTCTCAATTTACTTGGGTATTCTTTCTAGCTAAGAAGGATGAGACAGCTGATGTGTTGTAAGAAGTTTATCACCCTGATAGAAAATCAGACAAGTTTGAAGTTTAAGATGATCCAAACAGACAATGGCATAGAGTTTAGAAATCAATCATCGATTGATTATTGTGATGAGAAGGGGATTGCAAGAGAGTGTAGTGCAGCTAGCACTCCACACAAAATGGAGTGGCAGAAAGATGCAACAGAAATTTAATCGAAGTTGCCCGGACAATGCTGTCAGAGTCAAAACTGTCTGTTTTCTTTTGGGCAGAAGCTGTCAACACAGCTTGCTATCTTCAAAATCGAGCATTATCGAACAAGCGTCATCAGAAAACCCCCTACAAAATCTTCTTCAAGAAGAAGCCCAAAATAGTACATTTCAGAGCCTTTGGTTGTCCTACGAAATCTTCTTCAAAATCGAGCATTATTGAACAAGCGTCAACAGAAAACCCCCTATAAAATCTTCTTCAAGAAGAAGCCCAAAAGAGTACATTTTAGAGCCTTTGGTTGTCCTTGCAATATACCTCATACTAAGCACAGTCAGAAGTTTGATGACAAAGTAGACGAATGCTACTTTGTGAACTACTCATAAGGGAAAATTTCTTACCGAGTATACAACAAGAAGACTAGACAGATCATGGAATCTTATTACATAGATTGGCAGGAAATGAATCATACGGATGCATGAACAACTTCAAATTGGTTGTTGCGATATGATTCAACATTTGAAGATTTTGACATTTCTTCTAAGTGTGCAGGTATGCCAGATACTGATGACAACTTCAACAAAAATGATGATGTGGTCTATAGAGTGGATTATGTTCCTTGTGATCCAAAGCTTCTGAGCGTTAATCCACTCGGTATGGACAAGACGACACAACCGGTTACTGAAGTTCATCCACTAGCTTCACAAAACTCTCACCAATATTTTGACAATCCACTGTTCTCCGACAATATTACTGAAGAGCACTGTGTGGATCAGGATGAAGAATCCAGTGAGACTGCTCCAGATGACAACACTGGCATTCCCATTGAAGAACAACTCACTCATATCAGCAACTACTTGATAATTTGGAACTAGAAGATATTCCCACTTCCACCATAAAAAAAATCATCCAGTGGGAAACATCATTGGTCCAATTTTTGAAGGAGTTCTTAGTAGGAGCAAATCCATTCATATTCTAATTGCTTCTCTTAAGGTTACTCTTCCATGTAGCCAGTCAGGTCCAATTAACTCTTGCTTGTATTCTTGTTTCATATCGCAGGTTGAACCAAATAATATCAAGATGGAACCAAAAGAACTCTATCCGGATGGAGGCCATGCAAGAAGAGTTGACGCAGTTTTAGAAATTGAAAGTGTGGAATTTGGTTCCTCTAGCTAAGGAAAAGTTACCAATTGGTACTATATGGGTGTTTAGAAACAAAAAGGATGACATGAGGTTCACCATTAGAAAAAGCTCATTTGGTGGTACAAGGTTTCTACCAGTAGGAGGGAACAGATTAAGAAGAAGTCTTTGCACCAGTTGTAAGACATGAAGCTATCAGATCACGTAGTAAATGCTTGTGTTATTTGATGTGTAACTACATGATTTTATTGAATTTTGGGTCCAAAACATGTTTACTTTGAGTATCCTTATGAATTTAAGGTATCAAGAGGTTAAAGACGTGTTCGGGAGTTTATTGGAGGATTAGAAGAGAAACCGAGTGATTAAGAGGGCAAAAACAAAAAGTTCGGAAGACCAAAACTTTGCGGAGGCATAACTTGAGCTAGAGGAAGATTTACAGAATCCATAACATATGAAAACAGAGTTTCTCCACGAGACAAAGTTGTAGGAAAGGTAAGCTTGGGCGTAGGCTACGCCCAAAAATTCAGCATTGGCAGAAATTTTTCACCGTTCAGATGGGCCCGACGTAGGCTACACCCAGGGTGGGCGTAGGCTATGCCCAAAACGTGGAAAACATATTTTTAACCCTAATTTGCCAATTTTAGAGGCATTATCTTTCTAGGATAAATATCACACATTGGGGGCAAGTTCTTGGGTGATTATGGAGCATTTTTTAACGTTCTAAAGCCCCAAAACATCAATCCAAACATCAAGATCAAGACTCCATCATGCAATTTCACATGAAAATTGAAGATTCAACCACGGGAATGTCCGGCTAAGCTATTCGTGATTTTCTCCGGATTGATAGTTAGGTTTAGTAGTTAAAGTTTACTTTGGATTGTTAAACATTGGCATTAGATTAGTTTTTCATTGATTTACTTTTCTAGTATTGCTTGATTGTGAAACCATAACGGTTGTTTTTTTCCTTTGCAATTTCAAGTTCAAGTTGGTTACTATTTATTCATTCATAGCTTGCGTGGATTGGTAATTGATGAAATTTAGTTTTCAAAGTTTTATAATCATTGGTTTTGTGAAATCAATAATCAACCAAATCAACAACATCGGTCTAGTTACCGGTTGTCAATAAGGTCATTAATTGGTTTTCAAATCATTGGTGTAGATCAATTCAAGCATAAGCTATGTATATGTGGTTTTAATTTGACAATTCAAAGCATACTTAACTACTTGATTAACTTGAAATATGAAGTGATCACCTTTTCCATTAATTGGTTAAAAATCTTTGTTTTAATTCGTTTGTTTCAGTTCAAGTTAATTGTTTATCATTTAAACTTTTAATTCAACCTTTCCAAGTTTTCCTTTAAATTGCAAT
Organism: Mikania micrantha; assembly: GCA_009363875.1. Classification (NCBI taxonomy): domain Eukaryota; kingdom Viridiplantae; phylum Streptophyta; class Magnoliopsida; order Asterales; family Asteraceae; genus Mikania; species Mikania micrantha. The sequence goes on from CM018693.1 coordinate 57,322,779, forward strand.
TAGTTAGTTAATTGCTTGCAAAATTAGTTTCCACTTGACTCTTCGTGGATCGATACCCGACTTCCCTAACTAATTTGGGTAGTAGGATTGGAATGTTGAACTCTTATTTTTGGTTGGTACTTCGACACCGATCAAATTTTGGCGCCGTTGCCGGGGAGTCATGCGCAAATTACTTTCAATTTTTTTTCTTTTGTTTTTTTTAGATTTACACGGGTGTGTTAGTGTGCAGGTAATTCCAGGTTTGCATGCATACTAGGTATTCTGGAAGATCTTCACCACTGAACTTCGATATAGAAATTGAATGCACCGCTCTTAGGAATCAAGTACTCCACCGAAAAGAGTCGTCATCTCCAAACATTCAACAACATTTGGCGATAGAGTACCCACTTAATAATCCCTTACCGGATTCACCAAGATTTGAGGGATTTGTGAATCCACAAGGTAACCCAAATCCACCACCACCACCACCTGCTCAACCCCAAAACCAATTTCAGCATATACCTCCCTCTAACCAGCCTCCTAGTGATGACCATCATACCAACACTACTGGAGAGAGAAATACCTTGAGAGGAGGTACTCACCATGGTACAATAGGGAGTGGTGAGATCAACATTCAGGATTCGGATGATGGTCTAAATGGTGGTGATTACAATTTACAAAATGTTAACGCTGCTTATGATGATCTTTATGGGTATCCACCACCACAACCACCAATGCAAAATCCTTACCCAATGAATCCCCAACCACTGAATCAAGGTGGTTATGGCTTCCATCAACAACCACAATATGGTTACCCACCATAGCAAGGTTTCAACAGGCCACCAAGACCTTAGAATTAGAATTATGGGCCTGGAATTCCTATGCCTCCTTCAAACATGGGAGTGCCAATGAACTACAATCATGGCTTGGCACATGCACAAAGTGCAACTACTCATTTCAGACCTTCTTTGACTACCAATTCCTCACCGGTTGTGACACCTGTTAGGCATGGTAGATCTTTTGAAGTGAGACCAACAACATTGTCATCGTTGCCCATATTTCATGGAAGAGCTACTGAAGAACCATATCAGCACTTGCAAGAGTTTGAACAATTTTGTCAAGTCACAGGTGGCCAAGGATATTCAGCAGATGAAATCAAGCTCATCTTTTTCCCTTTTAGTCTGAAAGATAGGGCTAAGGAATGGTTCTCCACCTTACCAGTAGCTAGCATCTACACTTGGGCAGAAATGCAGAAGCAATTCCTTAGTGAGTTCTACACTATGAAGAAAACAACTGAAGCTTAGGCTGCCATTGGGAACTTGAAGCAAAAGGGAGGAGAATTGTTTCATGAAGCTTTTACCTGGTTTAAGGATATGCTGAGAAAATGCCCACATCATGGGATCAACATGTGGGAACTTTTGGTTGCTTTTTATAATGGGATGCCATTTGAGGACATTCGGGACATCAATTCTCAAAGCAATGGTACACTCTTATACAACCATGCGCATGTAGATTGGGACATTCTTGAGCGTATGAGCACCACTTCAAAGAGGTTAGAGAAATCTAACAAAAGGTCCAACCATGAAACTGTTAATAGTGCATCTACATAATTAAGTGAGGAGCAATTAGAGGTTATGGCACAAAAGATGGCCAAGTTAGCTGGATTGGGAAAGGATAATACTAAATCAGAAAATGTTTTTAGTGTATGTGGTGGATGTGGAGAGCTTGGGCACAAGGCTAGTCAGTGTTCAATGCAGTTTGGTCCTATTGAGGAAGTCAATCAAGTGTATGGAGACGTAAACTCCAACACTTACCATCCGAGGGTGCGCAACCATCCCAACTTCAAGTATGGTAACGCTGCAAATCAAATGAATCCAAAATTCCAAGTTCCCAACAATCAAGGAGGTTACCTGAAGCCATATCAAGGGAATCAACAACAAGGATTTCAAAGCAACAATATGTACCATCCTCCACAACAAAGTGGACCAATATCTAATTTTGAAACTTCAAAGGTAGATAACACATTTGAGATTTTGAAAGAGATGAAGAAAGAAAATGAGATGCGTAACAAGGCATTCAATGCTTTGAACAAGCAGGTCGGACAGATGGCAGATGTGACAACCAGTACCTGATCGTCCAGCAAGTCCATACGGTACGTGTACTTTCACTATTTACTATGTGTAAATACAATGTGTAAACAGTGTGTGACAACAGAACTCAGAAAATAAACAACAGTTGTATGTGTTTAAGTGAAAACTTAAGCACAGTGAATACAACAACTCATGAGAAACAACAGTGTACAAACAAATGAATAAAACATATCGGTTGCGATCTAAATATTCACAGATGACAGGAATCAGATGGCCAACAACTCAGTGAGAAACAATGTGAATTCAACAAGAACAATGTGAAAACATACAAGTTTAGTTGAGTCCGTCAGTGAGGAAACACAATTCAAAACATAAGTTTGGTATTGTTTCAAAATAACAAACTGACAGTGTGTTTGCGTGGGTGAAGATTCACACAAACATATCTGTTAGTTTAAAGTTCTGAAATGAAGAGTGAAAAGTAGATAACAAAAATCAGAAAGTAGAACCGTCGTCGTGTTCGTTCGGGTGACGATTCGAACGAATACGCGCGAAGGTGACGCGATCTGACGAAACCTTTAAAATAAACGTTTTCAGTAAAATAATTTAATAAAATAAATTTAGAAGATTTATTAGGAATCACAACCTAAAAATATGACTCTTTTATTTAAATTTGCAAATTATGCGCGTAACGTGCCGGAAACGTAACGAAAACTAAAACCGAGCAACCGAAACGAACCCGAGCTCACCCGGGGTATAAATACCCTAAATGAGGCCAACTACCTCATTTATTTCATCTTCTATCTCTCTACACCCAAAAACCCGGATCTCTCTCTCTAGAAATTTTGAACTTCAAACCAATAGATCTCCTTCAATACTTGACCAAATCACTCCATCTTGGTGCCAAATCGAAGCTCTCATCTCCCTCTACACGAAAGTAAAACAATCTGAAGTAAAACCCACCGAATCTGAGGTAAAATGAGTCTCAAAGTCACGAAAAAATAGGGTTTTCAAACCCTTGTTCGACTACTAACCCTAAACCGATCAAAAACCCATCTACTCGAACCCTATACCATTGAAACTGGTCCTAACACACACAATCATAGGAAACCACCAGGGACCCCGAGTAGAAACTTGGTCTGAGCACCCTAGTCGAGCTCGACCTACAGCCAGCCGAAGGGCCATTCGGCCGAATAGGGTTAGGACCGCATGGCCAACATCCTGAAGTAGGGGCCGATCGAATGCCCATTTGTGGGTTATCATTCGATGGTATAATTCTCATTCGGACCAACTTTCTTCGTGAAGCCTTTGATTCGGTTGGCCAAGGTTCCTTTGCTCGAGCAACAACCATTCGGCCTAAGGCCATGTCTTCTTTCGGTCGGGCCACGTCCATTCGACCCAGGTACCTATTCGGCCTAGATCACATACATTTGGCCTACTCACCTCAAATAGCTAGACATGGTGACCAACACTTGGAATTAAACAAAATTGAAACCACATGCATGGGAGTATGGAGGTTGGGTAGGATTACTACAAAGGTGGTGAAACAATTACTAAATAACTAATTAACACCTAAAAACCTTTTCATAAGGTGTTAAAGATTTAAGTTGTAAGTTATTATCTATGTTGACACAATCAAAAGAAAAATAACTTTTCTAAGTTATCAACAACTAGAGTCTTAACTAATTTAAAATTTCTAAGTTTTAAACTTAGAAACTATTTTGGGTTCAAACCTTCACAACATACTATGGTCTCAAGTCAAGTTAAACATAAAACAAATTACGAGATGCACTAAGCTTAATCTAATTTGGTTAAGTGTTAGTAAAATCCATCTCAAGTGAACCAAGGCCGATTGTTAACCAAGACCTATAAGTGTTAGCCAACTTTAGGGCTAACACATACATGCACCCAAGTACCTATAACTCATACTTATAAGTACAAACATCGTGAAATCAATACAGGATCGTGAAAACAACATCAAAGAACAACAACAAGGGCGTGCATTTCTTGTTTATACTTAGTCAACGACAACAACTACAAGGTGAGTTCATATGCCCCTTTTCTAATCTTAACTGGTTTCAAATCTTGGGGCTGAGAAACATGCTAAATCTTTTATTTACATAAAAGTTTTAGTACAACATATTGATTATTCTATGATTTAGATAATATTGTTTGACTTTATTATCGCTTATCCTTGTATACATGCTTGTTTGATCATAACATAACTGATATAACTAGGAGGAAACATGATAATATAGTTTCATGAATCATCAACACAATAGAATAATACTAGTTGTAAGATTATATCTTATAACATCTTATTATTCTTACATGAATGAACAATGAGATAATCATGAGGTAACATGCTGACAATGACAACAACTAACAAGAATGATATGATGATAACGTAACTTCACAATATCATTCACCACCGGAGTTAGCTAAGTGTAATAAGACTACTTCTTATCAAACTATGCTTACAACTCGGTTTAGACTATGGGATAACACGAAGCAAACACTAATGAGAACAGGAATGATGATCATGTCCGCATGACTTCATGACATCATTCACCACCTGAAGTAACTAAGTGTAGTAAGACTAGTTCTTACAACACTGTAGTTACAACTGGGTGAAGACTATGGGATAAAAATAATGATAATCATGATAACGTAACTTCATGATAACAACATCATTCTCACAACTGTTAACATTGTATAGTAAGACAAGTTCTTATAAAACTTTGTTAAAGACTACGAGAACACATAACACTGAGAACAAACAACACTGAGATGATGACTATGGTGAACACAACAACAATTGATTACTATTAAACTGTCTGTATTATATCACATCAATCATGTGCCATGTATTCAAGTTCAAATTGTAAGTCCCTCATTAACGAATCGTTTACCAGTTAATTTAGTGGGATTAAACCGACTATAACGTAGGTTTGACAAACCGCCGGCGAGTGAAGTCGGTACGTTAATCGTATTGTTATCATTTCCCGGTATCGTATGACTGGTGACAGGGCGACATCAGTCAGGTTTGGTAAACGACACATGGTGATATTAATCTACAGGTTCCAATGGTAATTAATCCTTCGATTCTATTGACTAGTAGACTAAGGAATTGATTTTCTGTCATGTCACATTACTGGTAGTAGTTTTGTTGAAGGCTATGAGAACACAAAAGTGATAGAGGTAAATCGGATGCATTGTGATATGATTACGTGAGGACCACAATGGATTCCTTTTAGGCTTTATGCACTTCATGAGGAGAACAATATCAATAGGTTAACTAACACTTCAATTATAAGTAGTGACAGACAGTTAACCCAACAAGCGATAGAATAATAACAAAGATAAGATTAAATAAATCTACTTTCCTTAAACCAATGAGGGTTCATCAACACTTAGGTTTTGATAACTTTAAATCCCTCATACTCTATTATTCTACATATAACACATTGGGTGATGAACACAAATTTATGGGTGAATATCAAACGGGTTGAACACATGTGAGATGGAAATGGGTTTTTTTTAGTTGTATCACAAGTGGTGTTGAATTCTGTTAGGTTATGTGGTGGGATGGCGTCTGGGCGGGTTGTAGGCTCGACCCTTTCGTATGCCCTATATATAAGCATAACTGATGGGATGAAATACTATTTGCAAATATAACTATGGAGAGGCCATTGTGTGAGACAGATGAATCAAACATTAACAAGACTCTTGTATGATATTGTGACTATGAATATGAACAAATAAATGTTTTTAATTACTAAACTTATGAACTCACCAACTTAGTGTTGACTTTGTTTAAATGCTTGTTTTCTCAGGTGACGAACAGGTTTAGTCACCGGTATTCAGGGATTAATTAAGCTTGTGGAAATTTAGAGGACCTAGCTTCATTTTGTGTTGAGCATGCTTTTGAATGACAAAACAATGAATCATCTTTTGTCGATCTTGTGCAGTTAAAAGATAGAAAACACAATGATTCTTTTTGGTAGAATTACTTAGTTAAATTATGAACATGACTATGTTATTTAACTTGGTAATTCTGCATCAATGTCATTTTAGTATTTCTCATTTATATCTCATGTGCCATGTAAACAATCTGATCATTTTGATTATCAAATGATATCGCGCCGCGAGAACCTTCCGCCCGACGGGAAAGTCGATCCAGCCCGCCGGCTCGGGGTGTGACAACAGAGAAGCTGGCGAGAAGAAATCAAGGAACACTTCCAAGTAACACACAGGTGAGTCTAGCATATAAAGGCTTAGAATCTAAGAACCTACATGTCAATGCTGTAAGTACTCTTTCAACGAATGGTGTGAATGGACTTAATTTGAAAAAATAGGACCCATCTCGAGATAAAAGGTGGGAAATTTTTGAACAAGTTAAAGTTAATTTACTATTTCTTAATGATATAAAGAAAGTGCCTTCCCATGTTAAGTTTTTGAAACGATTGTGCACTAAAAAACGGCATCATAAGATACCAAATCAAGTTGAGTTAACAATGAATACAGAAGTCGTTTTGTCAGGTAAATTGCCACCTAAACTTCTAGATCCAGGGTTGCCTCTTATTGCTATACAAATGGGGAATTTTCAAACTGATCAGGCATTGTTGGATTTTGGAGCGTGTGCTAGCATTCTCCCAGGGAGTGTGTATGACCAATATGATTTTGGTCCTCTATAGAAAGTTGACACTACTGTGGTATTAGCTAATGAGACATCTACATGTCCTAGGGGAATGTTATCTGATGTGATTGTTAAGGTCGAAAATTTTTACTACCCAGTTGATTTTTTAGTTTAAGATTGTGCTGAAAGTGCCAAAGACACACATCCTACAGTCATCCTGGGTAGACATTTTCTGGCCGCAGCACATGCTATGATTGATTGTGCCAACCAGACTGTGGGGTTAAGGTTTGGTGGCCGGGAAATACGTATTAACATTTTCGAGATTTCTATTAACCCTCTTGTTAAGGATGAATGCTCAAAAGCAAACATTGTTGACAGGTTTGACTTTCTTTCTAGGGAAGATAACACCAACAAAGAGTGTTTTGTGTTTCATAGGTCTGAATTCGCAAAGGAAGAAAAACTCAAGGAAGATAAAGATGTTGAGAATAAAGGGGTATCAAAAGATGATGGGTGGATAACGAAATGTTGACGGGTGAGGGATGAGAAGAAAGCTAAATCCGTGGAACTTGATCAAGAACAGATGAGGTTAAAGATGTTTGGACCTAATTGGGAAACCTGGGAAGATTTACCTGAGTTACGAGATCTTTATTTTGTGGGCTATGCAGCAGGTGATATCCTTTTCAGGCCACCTTGAGTGGTAGTGGGCATGGTCTAACTGAAAACCGTAAACAAAACTTAGCGCTGCATAGGAGGCAACCTGTGTGTTTGTATTGATTTTATTTAGTTTGTTTGTTTACTTTCAAGTGTTTTCGTATTTAATTGTTTTTTATTTTGTTGAGTTCCTGCCACAATCGTCGCTAGAAATAAGTGTGGGGAAGACCCATAGAGATTCGAAATCACGATGGCATCATTAACATTATCCACATCACGAGGGCAACAAGATCAGGTCCATGTTTTTTTAACCTCATCACTAGTTGTGTTTTTGTTTAGTGTTTGAATCCAAGTTTGGGTTGATGGTTTTGAAGAGTTGATTGCATGATTGGGGTTAAATTTTAAAGTGCACCATACATTGGGGACAATGTATCTCAAATGTGGGGATGAAGGGAGTGAAAATGAAAATTTGAAATTTTTTATTTTTGTGAAATGCTCCAAGTGAACTCAAATGGCTTGAAAATCATCTTTTTCAATGTAAATCAACTTTTGACTCGTTAATATTTTGGGTTAGGTTCTTGATCATAACTCATTTTTTAAGTTGCATGATAGTGGTTGTAGCAAGTGTTTTTTAGAAACCATCAATGGAATGATGACTAATTAGGGGTGACATGCTAGATTGTAAGTAACATGAATGTTTTTTTTGTCTTCAACCTTTTAGCCACCGTTTTTCTGAGAGCTGAGCCTTTATTGTAATATCTTGTTTAGTTTTTGGTTGTTTCTGAGTGGCACCAAAGTGTATACCAAATTAGATCTTCTGTTGCAATGCATGTTGATATTGGATGCTAGAACTTGCTCAAAAATGATAGAGGCATTAGGATTCACCGTTGTTTTTGTTAGTCTTTTTGTGATTTCCCTAATTTTAATCCCAACCATTAGAAACCATGTTGAGCCTTAGTCCAATTATTTGTTGAGCTTATGTTCTTAACCCACAAGTTGTTTAGCTATTTTTTTTCAAATGTAGTGATGGAATCCAAGTTATCAAATTCATGTTTGTTAAAAAAAAAAGAACAGAAAATTAAGTCAAACGATCTCAATATGAAGCAACAAAAAGAGTCGTTGTAGTACAAGGGTAAATGGAGCTTGTTAGTGGTTCAATATTCTTGGATTTCCATTATCCTGTCATCACTATCAAATTCCTTATACCTACCCTTAACCTTAGTTTTTCATTACAACTCATGAAGTCCTCTTGATTCGTGTATGGGTTTAGTAATTCGGTGGAAGTGTGATTACAATACAAGCTTACGATGACGGTCATTCACTTTTGGTTGGAGAGTTCACATATAAACTAGTGCATTATGACTTGTCCAAAAACAAACGAGTGGAGGGAACATTGTGAGTGGTGCAATACATTCATGTGAAATACTTGAAGCATGTCAGGTCTAGCTAGAGGTTATTCCATGTTTTGCTTGAAAAATGGTTTGTTACTTGTCACAATGTAAAACTATGTAATGTTGTAAGTCTTGTGAATTGGTTATAATTTGGAATCTGATGTAAATATTTGGTGGGACAATTGAGAAATGTATTTGATTATGATGATTGGATAGTTTGATGAGCTTTGCTTGAGGGCAAGCAAAGAACAAGTATGGGGATGTGAACACGTAGTAAGTGTTTGTGTTATGTGATGTGTAACTACGTGATTTTATTGAATTTAGGTCCGAAAAATGTTTACATTGAGTATCTTTATGAATTTCAGGTATCATGAGGTTAAAGACATGTTCAGGAGTTTATTGGAGGATTAAAAGAGAAACCGAGTGATTAAGAGGGCAAAAACATAAAGTTCGGAAGACCAAAACTTTGCGGAGGCATAACTTGAGCTAGAGGAAGATTACAGAATCCTAATATATGAAAACTGAATTTCTCGACGAGAAGAAGCTGCAGGAAAGGTCATCTTGGGCGTAAGCTACGCCCAAGTCAACGTAGGCTACGCCCGAGCGTAGGCTACGCCCAAAAATTCAGCGTTGGCAGAAATTCTTCACTTTTCAGATGGGCCCGGCGTGGGCTACGCCCAAAACGCGGAAAACTGGTTTTTAACCCTAATTTTCCTATTTTAGAGGCATTCCAGGACGAAGATCACACATTAAGGGCAAGTTCTTGGGCGATTTTGGAGCATTTTGGAGAGTTCTAAAGCCCGAAACATCAATCCAAACATCAAGATCAAGATTCCATCATTTGATTTCACATGAAGATTGAAGATTCAACCACGGGAATGTCCGGCTAACCACTTTTTGATCATCTCCGGATGGATAGTTAGATTTAGTAGTTAAAGTTTACTTTGGATTTTTAAACATTGGTATTAGACTAGTTTTTCATTGATTTACTTTTCTAGTATTGCTTGATTGTGAAACCATAACGGTTGTTTTATTCCTTTGCAATTTCAAGTTCAAGTTGCTTACTTTTTATTCATTCATAGCTTGAGTGGATTGGTAATTGATGAAATTGAGTTTTCAAAGTTTTATAATCATTGGTTTTGTGAAATCAATAATCAACCAAATCAAAAACATCGGTCTAGTTACCGGTTGTCAATAAGGTCATTAATTGGTTTTCAAATCATAGGTGTAGATCAATTCAAGCATAAGCTATGTCTATGTGGTTTCCAATTGACAATTCAAAGCATACTTAACTTCTTGATTAACTTGAAATCCGGAGTGATCACCTTTTCCATTAATTGGCTAGAAATCTTTGTTTTAATTCGTTTGCTTCATTTCAAGTTAATTTTTTTCATTTAAACCCTAAATTCAACCTTTTCAAGTTTACTTTTAAATTGCAATTAGTTACTTAATTGTTTGCGAAAATAGTTTCCACTTGACTCTTCTTGTATTGATACCTGACTTCCCTAACTAATTTGGGTAGTAGGATTGGAGTGTTAAACTCTTATTTTTTGGTTGGTACTTCGACACCGATCACTATCCGCATTTTCTTGGCCTATGCTTCATACATTAACTTCACTGTTTATCAGATGAATGTGAAGACTGCTTTTTTGTATCGAAAGGTTAAACTAAAAATCTACGTTTGTCAACCTTGGGGCTTTGAAGATCCAATGCATCCTGACTATGTCTATAAGTTAGACAAAGCTCTTCATGGTCTTCATTAAGACCCTCGTGCTTGGTATCTACACTCACCAATCATCTTCTAGCCAACGGATACACTCGTGGAGCCATCGATCAAACACTGTTCGTTTGTAAGGATAAGGGCAATTTTATTCTTGTCAAAATCTATGTTGACCACATCATTTTTTAATCCACAAACACAATGTTGTGTAAAGACTTTGAAACAATGATGAAAAGAAAGTTTGAGAAGAGTGCAATGGGGGAGATGACCTTCTTCTTAGGTCTTCAAGTAAAACAAGGTTCAAAAGGAATACTCATTTATAAAAAAAAGTGTACGACTGACAAACTTACAAAGTTCAACATGATGGATGCAAACCTGCTTTCACTCCCATGGCTGCATGACCAACGTTGACTTATGATCTTGCTAAAGAAGATGTGGATCGACATCTCTATCGATCCTAATTGGCTCACTTATGTATCTCACGGCTAGCCAATTGGACATCATGTTTTCCATGTGTCAATGCGCAAGATATCAAGCAAATCCCAAATCATCTCATATAGTCATTGTTAAAAGAATTTTCCACTACCTAGCCAACAAGCCTCTCCTTGGTCTATGGTATCCTAAGAATTCTAAATTTAATATTTATGCTTATTCTGATAGTGATTTTTGTGGTTGCAACTTAGACAGGAAGTCAACAATTGGTGGAAGTCAGTACTTAGGAGATCGCCTTGTCTCATGGCAAAGCAAGAAGCAAACTACTGTGTCCACTTTCACTATAGAGGTTCAACATGTTCCTGCTTCAAATTTCTGTTCTCAAGTAATTTGGACAACATCAGCTAGTAGACTATAAATTGAATTTTCTAGACTCTTCTATTTTCTGTGATAATGAGGTTGCACTTCAGATTGTCAAAAATCCAGAACAACATTCCAAAACTAAACACATTCATATTCAGATTAGTCTGCCACACCTAATGATATTTAGCTTTTGTGCCACTAAAGTATAGTTTTAGTGGCACTTTACATGTGCCATATTTGATAGTTCCATACTTTTAGTTACATTTATCGATTAAGCTTTAAAATTAAGGTTTTAGTGTCACTTCGTATGTCATACTTATTTCCACTAATCTATACAATATTTTTAGCCTCAAAATTCCCTCTAAAAACTTTTTATGGCATATACTTTTGTCTTCAAAATTCTTAGGTGCTTCCCAGTTCTTAATGGCTTCAATTTTGGCTGGGTCTACATGTATCCCATTCTCGTTCACTACGTGTCCAAGGAACTTGACTTCGCAAATCCAAAAATCGCATTTGGAAAACTTTGTGTACAATTGTTCCGTCTTCAGCAGTTCCAAAACGAGTCTCAAATGTTCGGCATGCTCATCCTGAGTCTTAGAGTAGACCAGCATATCATCTATGAATACGATTACGAATTTGTCGAAATACGGCTTGCATACGCGATTCATGAGGTCCATGAACACAGCCGGTGCGTTGGTCAGTCCAAAAGGCATGACCAAAAATTCGTAATGTCCGTACCGTGTCCTGAAGGCTATCTTCGGTATGTCTTCTTCCTGTATCTTGAGTTGATGGTAACCGGATCTTAAATCGATCTTCGAATAGTAGCTTGACCCTTGCAGTTGGTCAAACGGATCGTCTATTCGTGGTAGAGGGTATCGATTCTTGATCGTTACCTTGTTCAGTTCTAGGTAGTCTATACACGTACGGAACGATCCGTCTTTTTTCTTCACAAACAAGATCGACGCTCCCCACGGTGAGAAGCTCAGTCGAATAAATCCTCTATCTAACAACTCTTACAGTTGATTATATGGTTCTTGCATCTCGGTAGGAGCCAATCGATATGGCGCCTTGGCTATTGGTGCGGCTCCCTGTGTTAGATCTATCTGAAACTCTACTTATCGCTTCGGTGGTAGTCCAGGTAGATCGTCAGGAAAAACTTCTGGAAAGTCGCAGATGACAGCGATGTCCTCGATCCTTCTTTCCTTCTTTGGTTTTCCGGTAATAAAGGATAAGATAGCCGTGTACCCTTTCTGTAGGTATTTGCTTGCTTTCAAGCAGGACATGATGTTTAATGGCACTCCACGCCGTTCTCCTTGAATCGAAATCTGCTCTCCACTTGGCAACGTAACTCGGACAATTTTCTCGTTGCACACGATATCAGCATGCTAGCATAGACATTATTTAAGAGAAACGTACCGGTAACAACGTTGGGGTCATCTTTTGCTTCACCCGATCCGATCACAAATGCTCCTCCCCTTGCTGGATTGCCTCCAGCGTTCTTGTTATGCGGGCAATCTCGGCGCATATGCCCCGGTTTCCCGCAAGTGAAACATTCTCTCAGAGTATCGTTCTTGTTGGCGTTGGGGTTCGGGTTTGATTGGCATTCTTTGGGTATATGCCCATTCCTCCCACTGTTTGTGCATTTGACCCCTTTGCACGGGCCAAAATGATGATAATTGCAGTTGTTACACTTGGGGCTGTTGCCTTGGAATCCTCCCTCGCCTTGGTTATTAGATTGTGCGGCAGTGAAAGCTTTTGCGGGTGTTGGGCGGTGTTGTGTTGGCTGCTGGGGTGAGAAGGTACGGTTGCTGCTCGACTCCCACTTCCGCTTGGGTTCTTGGGGCTTCAGATGCTCACCCCTCTTTGGTAGTTTACCTTGGGCTACCGCCTGATCAGTTAACTTGTGGGCCAGTCGGATGGTGGGTTGGATCTATGTCGGGTCAGAAGTAGTCACCATGCTCTGTCTCTGTTCGGGCAGTCCGCTGATGAACTGCTCGATTTTTTTGTATTCTGGCGTCACCATTGCCGGACATAACTTACATAGCTCGTGAAAACGAGTGCGGTACTGCTCGATTTCGGATCCCACCATTTTGTGTACCCAAAACTCCTCCTCAAGTTTCTTAATCTCATTTCGAGGGCAGTACTCCTCGTGGAGCATTTTGGTGAACTCCTTCTATGATATGGAGTTCGCTGCTTCTAGTCCCAGAGTTTGGACGAGAGTGTTCGACCAGGTGAGGTCGGGTCCCTCTAGAGTCCCGGTGGCAAATTCGACTCAGTTCTCCTCCGAGCACTCAGACATCGATAATACTGACTCAAGCTTCTCGATCCAGCGGATCAGTCCCACTGCTCCTTCAGTACCCTTGAAGTTATGAGGGTGACAGGTTAAGAAAGCTTTGAACGAACATCCCATGGTCGTGCTCCCATGGGACACTGCGCATCAGGATTCAACGTTACGTGTTAGTGACAGCACTAAGTTAGTCGTATTTGGGTTAGATTAGTACCGTGGTTAGTTCCGCTTGTTTCTCTTTGCACACGGTTCGCTTCGTATTCCACAATTGCTTTGTTCACTCTTCGGTCAACCATCATTTTGATAGTTGCCGAACCGATCGGTTTCTTGAGTGGCGGGGTATGTGTTCCTCTTCCCGCCATGTTTTGTTTCGATACGAAGCGAATGTCGGGTTAGCTTGTCAGCAGTGTTAGATGGTTGACTCAGAGTACAACAAAATTAATAAAACATACATAATATAGCTAACATAGCATTTCATTAATAACAACTTTTGAGTACAATGATTTCAAAATAGAAATGCTACTATCATAGTTCATATGAGCACATCCCGCTCATCTAGGTGTACAGAAAAGTAAAGATACTGAAATAAAACAACCTATCTAGTCTGAGGCTCCTGCTCCTGCCCTTGCTCGGGCTCCACAATAAGCTGCTCGGCCCAAGCGTTCTGGAGTATCGTCTGGTTCTCTTCGTTCATGACCTCCACCGCAGCTAGTCGTTCGCCTTGGTCCTGAACCACGGCAGCGACTTCTCCTTGTCGTTTCTCCAGTTGTGCTGCCCTGTTCCAGAGCACCGCAATCTCATGCACTACCTGCTGCTGCAGGTAGTTCACCTGTCCTCGGAGGTGATGGTTCCCCTCTCGGAGAACTATAACCTCCTCCTCCAGCTCGCGCGACCTACGGGCCTCCCGAGTTGATCGAGCAACATGGGCCGAATCTCGACAGGTTTAGACATACATAAAATAGTAAACTAACATATACTAGGTATGTTAAGTTTTTGGTTGGATCTACGATCCGTGAGTGTGTCAGTTCATCTTACCGAAACTCGACTGTTTCCGTTGCCTCCCAGGGTCATCGCTGAACCCAGCATCAACATCGATATTACACTCGTTATGACCTCGAGTCAACATTGTTGCTGAGTGGGGCTAGTCAAACCCAGTAGTACTATGTAATAACGACTCGTTTGTTACTCAACTAACAATAAGGATACGTGAGGACTTAATGCGATAATAGTTACACTCAAAATAGTTTTACAACATACCAGTCATATATCTAAAATAGTTGCATTGCATTCTCACCCCAAATGTTTAGAAAAGCAGTTAAAGAGTAAAAGTTGGGCCATAAACTCACCTGACTTTCTGTAGAGTGCGTTCGTACAAGAACGAAATAGTGCGCCTCTTTCAGCGATTACCTATATCACATAGGTGTTATGAGTTTGTGTTCACATTTGTGTGGGTCTCCCAGGACTGTGTTCGTGTCCAAACAACTCCAAGTTGTTATGTGGGTCGCGTTCACCGTGTTTAACCTAACAACCTGTTGGTGACGTTTTTAGTTCGAGTGATCGTGTGATGTGCGCTGTAGTGTCGTGTGATGTGTGTGAGTACCAAAGGTGCATCCGTGAGGTAACTTACTATTTATAGTAAGTTCCTATTTTAGGAAAGTTTCCATATTAAGCAAGTCATGCAAGAAATCACTTCCCGTTTATTCTAATATGCATAGTTAACCTACTTGAGCATGTTATCACATAGCACATTGTCTTACATAGATGATTAAGCATGTTTCACGTATAAAAGTTACTAAATATGGAATGTTCACCTTTCTCATCATCCTAAACATTTATAATCTTTTCTAGCATGTTTCTAAGACTCTTGACATTATCAATATAACTCAAATTTGACCAAAACATGATATTATGATGAAGTCTTATAACCAGAGTTTCCATTTATGGAAACTTGTCACAGATACACATATTTCTGTGATTCTGATAACTCAAATCATTTAATATCATCATGTTAACATCAACTAATCATGTTAAACATACTACAACATGGATCTCATCATTCCATAGCTACTTGTAACTAAAAAGTTACTATTTTTAGAAATATTAATGAAAACCACATCTTTTAACAATTCTAGTAACTTAAATCCATCAAAAATCATCATATGAGTTCCCAATCATCATTTTCAACATAAATCACAGATCTAAACACATGCATGTTGCCATTTCATCAAAAATCACTATCTCATATTATTAAAGTTTCTAAATATGGAAATAATGCAAATAACCATTTCCTTGACATGAACAATACTCTTAGATCTTACAAATCATATCAAATATCACGTATAACAACATCTCAATATCAATAATCATGTAAAACTACTTAGATCGTACATGCATGTGATCAAGAACACCCATTTCATAGCAAACTCAACAAATCATCATCAAATCCCATCAATATCACCATAGATCATCCTAAAATCATCAAATCAGTAGCAATCTCAATAAATAACATATTTATATCGTCAAAATTTCGTGTATGTGTATGTGTAAGATTTGTGCCAAAGGATTCTAGAACTACTTTCAAGGGCTTCTTAGGAGCTTGTATATCACCAGAGCAGGAGTAGATTGCCTCAAGAAGACCTGTAATGATCTCCACAGCAGCTCCAAGTCATGTAGGATGATGGATGGTGCCTCCTAGCTCACCTCAAATCTCCAAGGACTTTAATGGTGCTTCCCAAATGGTGTTTATGGCTTCCAAGAGGTTAGAAAGTGATTTGCAGGTGGTAAAGACGAAGGTTAATCGCCTAAAGCTCGAGAGGTTGAGTGTAGAGTCGACAGAAATGATTGCATCTTGGTTAAAGAAAGATTTTGCGTGTCTGAAGCCATCGCGTACCGCCGAGACTAGCAAGAATGCCTCTCGACGTACCGTAATGAATATTGTTGATGCATGTTTATTGTCCCTAGTTCAGTTTTGTAACTCTTATCATGTAAATGTTCAAAGTATTAATGGAAGTTGTCTTTATATCTATTTCATAATGTTTATTTCTATTGATTATTGTCTACTAATGTTTATCTAGTTGTTTGATTTGATTATAAACTGTTTGAGTATGAAGTACTCTCATTCGGCCGAATGACTCTAGAATGAAGTCATTCGGCGAATGAAGGTTATAGCGAATGTCTGAGTTCCGAATGAGTCATTCGCCGAATGACTCATTCGAATGTCTGCTCATTCGAGCTTAGTCATTCGCCGAATGAGCTGCTTCGGCCACTCATTCGGCCGAATGACTACAGCCTATATATAGATGTTCAAATCATTTTCAAACCTAACTTTCCAGAGCCCTCCTTCTTCCCTAGCACTCCAGTGTCAAAACCCTTGAAGATTTGAGCGGTTCTTGATCATCCAAGTTCGATTCTCAACCCGTGGTGTTCGATCGTTGCTTCCAAGTCGTTTCTATAGCCTCGGATCACCACGGTTTCTGTTGGTTTCGATTGGAAAACCCTGGAATAGGATTCCGCACTATCCCAGAGGTTGTCGAGTAGTTTTTCATTGGATTCGGATTGTTTCCGAGCTCCCGATCGGTCCAACAAAGTGGTATCAGAGCTTTGGCTCTTGATTCTGCTCGATTTCCACTCAAAATCAACAGATCTGAGATCCCCAAAACCCTAATTTTCGTAACTTCCAAAAACCCTAAGTTTCTTGCTTCCAAAGTCACTATTTCATTGAGATTTTAAGTGTTTTTGTGGTTCATTTGATCTAGTTTCTTCCCAATTGGTTAATAATCATGTCTTGAAGTTCTGTGCAAAATTTGGTGGTTAGATCTGGTCAAAATCGAAAGATATCGCGATTTTCGTTGTAAAAAACCCCAGATCGCCGAATGACTCTGGCGGCCGAATAAGATCAGCCGAATAGCCTCCCATTCGCCGAATAGCTCTCATTCGGCGAATAGCTCCTTCGACACTTTCATTCGGCGAATAGCTTATTAGACATTCTTCATTCGCCGAATAAGCCTCATTCTCAATACTCATTCGGCGAAAGACTTCATTCGACTTGCCATTCGCCGAATAGGTCATTCGACTTACCCATTCGCCAGTTCTCATACTCAGTCTCTCATTCGCCAGTTTCCACACATTCGGCCCCCGACATTCGCCAGTTTAGCACTCATTCGCCAGTTGCTTCTGAAATTTTTCTAAGTGTTGAATCTTATTACTTCTGATCAAATGGAGGATTTAGCTCTCATGGCTAACCAAAACCATCGCATTCAGACTCTCTTGTTGACAGAGAATGAGACAGGGAACTCAAACAAAGCTCCTAAGTTGTTGAATTTAGATGATTACCCTCACTGGAAATATAGATTTGAGATCCACATCAATGGGGTGGATACAAATCTGTGGATGATGATTGAAGGAGGTTATCTGCGGCCTCTGAATGAAGATGGAACTCCTATGCTAGTCACACGGATGACTGAGCCTCAGAGGAAGCTGTATGATTGTGAGAAGAAAGCCTATGCTATTTTGTCACAGTCCATTGCCACTGATATCTTCCATCAGTTTAGACAGTTTCCTTCGGCTAAGCTTCTGTGGGATGCATTGCAGCAAAGATATGAGGGTAATGATGCTTTGAAGAGCATTAAGTCTAAAGCTTTGAAAAAGGAATTCAACAGCTTTATGTATGTGGGAAATGAGTCCCTTGATGAGTTGATTGCAAGGTTTTATCATCTGTTGAGTGAGTTGTTCAACCACGAGGTCAAAACCACAACTCAAGAGAAGATTCAATGTTTGGCAGATGCACTACCTCCAAAATGGGAGTCCTTCTTGATGGTACTCAAGCAAAATCAGATGATGGCTCATATGGACATCAATGATTTCATTCAGAAGCTAAAAGAGCAGGAGATAGAGAACAAATGGAAGGCCAAGAGGGTTGCACAAGTTCAAGATCCTTCTCTATACTACTCCACTCCAACAGTTGATAAGTCTACAACTCATGCTCCTCTGAAAACTGCCTTTGTGTCTAAAGCTTCTGAAGCCCCATCTGCAGCTCAGATGCACTTTAGCCCATCTTCTTCATCGAGCTCACAACAAGAGCATCATCAGCCTACTGCAAGTCTGAAGACAGAGAACTTTGATAAAGTCACAGTTGAGATTGCTAAAGAGCACATGGGTCTTCTGTCAACATTGGTTAGTTCATATGATGGATTGATTGCTGGTCAGATCGGCAATCCATATTTGACCAATGATGACTACTCTCAAATTGATCCTGATGATATGGAAAGAATTGACATCATGTGGGCATTGGCTAGTGCAGTCAGAAGAGCTAAGGAGTTTGTGAAGAGGACAGGAAAAGACATCAATCTAAACAAGGAGTCCAAGTTTGGATTTGATATGGCTTCTGTTACATGCTACAACTGTGGTGAAAAGGGTCACTTTGCTAGACAATGCAAGCAGCCAAAGAAAGCTGGAAACAAGAACCCATTTCAGCATCAGAAGTCTGCCCATGCTAATTCTGAAAGGCGATTAGTTCCTATTGATTCTCCTACAACAGCTGGATCTTCATCTTCTGGTAGTAAAGCCTTGATGGTTCAACAAGATGAAGGTGTAAACTGGGACTTCAGATTTAATGCTGATAAGGAAGATCAAGAGAAAGCATGTGTGGCAGAGATTCAGAATTCTGATGATATTGATGAAGAAAGCAGTCAGGAAGATTTGTTGGTGATTGATGACAAGACATCAAGTTCAGAATCAGAAAATTTGACGGATTCTGACACTCAAGAATCTGATGGAGAAGCTGATGACTCCTCAACTCAATTTGCCTTGATGGCAAACTCTTCTGCTTCTACAGATTCTTCTGAGCAGGTATACACTGATTGTTCATCTTCTCAATCTGATTGTTTCAATTGTGTTGATCTTAGGAGCAAGGTCCTTGCTTACCAGAAGCATAACAGTGATCTGATGACCGATCTTGACTTGTGCATTGAAGCAAACAAAGTTTTAAAATCTAATGAAAAGGATTTTCAAAATAAAATTGATCTTTTAAATAGACAATTGCATGAGGCCGAGATCGCTGTTCTGAACAAGCAAGATGCTATTACTTCTTATCTCAATACCATAAATGAGATTAAGAAGAAATTAGCATTAGTTGAGTGTGATTATGAGACTTTGGGACAGAAGCTCAAGAGCTATGAGAGCTCCTCTTATATCATTGAGCATATGATCAGTAGGGGTACTGATCAGGGGAAGGAAAAGGTTAATTATCAAAAATGTCCTCCACCAATCCTAAATGCCTTTGTCAACACTCCAAATGACAAAGACGTAAAGGACTTTCAAGTTACTACTCCATTAGTAGTTGATCCAGTTAGTCTGAGTGAAAATCAGAGTTCATCTCAGACTAAGGATTCAAGGGTGGATGGAATCGTGGAAGATTGGGTTTCTGATTCCGAGGATGAATCAGAGTATTCATCAAAGCAGAGTACTCCTCGGAATCAAATTACTAGTGTCATGAAAGGTGACCCAATCTCCAAATCAAAGATTTACAAGGAACTATGCTTTGTTAAAGCTTCACAGGAGTCTGAAGCTAATTGTGCTACCAAATCAGCTCAGTTTGGTAACAAAGGAAGGAAGGGTTTGGGTTTCGAGCAAGATTGTCAAAAATCAAATGTTTTTAAATCAACTAAAAAGTCATTTTCTGATTTAAAACACTTTCATAAAAAGGTGTTAAAGTCTGTTTTGAGTGTGGTGAACCAGGGCACATTGTGAGGTTTTGCCCTCAGTTGATCAGACCTAAGGTTGTCCCTTTCATAACCTTAAAGTCTGCTTTACCAAAACCTAGCAAATCTGTGTCTAAATCTTTTCAGTCAAAATCTTCATTTCACACTCAGCCTAAGGGTTCAGACAAGGGTAAGGGAAAGTTGGAAACATTGGTGGTTCCAAATGAGATTAATGTTAACCAATCAAAACAATCATCCATTTATCTGAAAACCTCTTTTGATAAAAATGCAATTTGGAAAGTTAAATCATCTGAGGTGTCTGTTCCACAAATTTCAGATAAACCTATTCCTAAGGGAAAATGGATCGATGTTTGGATCCGAGACTCAATGGGTCAACCCAAGACCGTAAAGGCTTGGGTTCCCAATGTAAACTGATAGTCTCTTTATTGTGCAGGTTGCCCCAAAAGCTGGAGTAAACAGCAATTGGATCGTTGATAGTGGGGCTTCCAGACACATGACTGGTGATATTTCTTTACTCACCAATGTGAACTCAGTTCGAGGTGGCTATGTAGCTTTTGCTGGAGACAAGGGTGGTTTTATTACAGGAGAGGGAATCTTGACAAATGGACAGGTTTCGTTCGATAATGTCAGATATGTCAAACAGTTGGAAAACAACCTCCTGTCAGTCTCTCAGATTTGTGACAAAGAGTACAAGGTTCTGTTTGATGACTCAAAGTGTTATATTCTCAAGCAAGGTGTGCAGATACCTGAAGATTGGATTTTAATGTCTGCTCCAAGAAAACAAGACTTGTATGTTCTCAATATGGCTACAGCTTCAACTACATCCTCCACAGCTTCATGTTTTATGACAAAGGCAACTGAAAAAGATTCAATCCTTTGGCATAAGAGGATGGGCCATTTGAGTTTACGCAAGATGAATCATCTGGTACACAACAGTTTGGTTGAGGGAGTTAGCTTGAAAAATTTTAAGCTGTCTGATATCTGTGTTTCATGCAAGAAAGGAAAGCAGTCTAAGCAGTCTCATAAGCTGAAAAAGTATCATTCAATCAATGTTCCTCTTGAGCTTCTCCACATGGATTTGTTTGGTCCAGTAAATCGGAAGAGTATAGCTGGAGATCAATACTGCCTGGTTATCACTGATGAATACTCCAGATACTCTTGGGTCTTCTTTTTGAAAGAGAAATCAGAAACGTTTGATTGCATTCAAGTTTTGGTTACCAAACTTGAATCGCTCTATAAGCTCAAGATTCGTCAGTTTCGAACTGATAATGGAACTGAGTTCAAAAATCACAACATGGAGAATTTTTGTAATGCAAGAGGCATTGTGCAACAGTTTAGTGCTCCATATGTTCCACAGATGAATGGCGTTGCTGAACGCAAGAATAGGACATTGATTGAGGCTGCTAGAACTATGCTTGCTGATTCTTCTCTACCGGTTCAATTCTGGAATGAAGCTGTTGCCAATGCTTGTTACACATTGAACCGGGTCCTAATTGTGAAGAGACATGGGAAGACTTGCTTTGAACTGCTCCATAACCGAAAGCCAAATCTTAAGTATCTAGAACCATTTGGTGCTCCATGCACTATGCTTAAGAAACATGAGCAGGGCAAGTTTAATGAAAAGGTGGAAGAAGGGTACTTTCTTGGGTACAACACTCCAAATAAGCGAGTTTACAACATTGCAACTCATAATGTGGAGGAGTGGTACCATGTGGATGTTCAGAAGTATACAATGCCCCCACCTGGAAAAGGGCCAGATTGGATGTTTGACTATTCCAGTCTGTTTGACTCATTCAATATGCCCCCCATGTACTCAGATGAAGATGTAGCTGTTCAGATGTTGTATGATGTGCAGAATGCACCCTATGCTACTTTTCCACCTACATCTACATCTGGTCCCTCTACACAGGTAAATGATGACATCTCAGACACAGATGACAATCCCCCAGCTGCTCCTGAACCAGTTGTTGATAATCTTGTACCTGATCTTGAGGACTTGAATTTGAATAACTTAGATCCTGAGGTTGAGGTTCCTGCTCTTCCTGTTGGAAGAATTAATCGAATTCATCCTCAAGACAACATTATAGGGAGTCCTTTAGATGGAGTAAAGACTCGAAGTCAGATTTCTTCAGGTGGTCTTGCAGACATTCTTGATTTTGCAGATGTAAGCTTTTGTGCTCATTCCTGCTTTATATCTCAAGTGGAACCGCGTACCGTCACTGAAGCCCTCAAAGAAGAATCATGGGTAGACGCCATGCAAGAGGAACTGTTGCAGTTCAAGAAGTTAGGGGTCTGGCAACTAGTTGATAAACCCAAAGGTGCAAAAGTCATTGGCACCAGATGGGTTCTTCGTTGCAAAAAGGATGATCACGGGATAATCGTGAGAAACAAGGCTCGTCTGGTGGTTCAAGGATTCAGACAGATAGAGGGATTGGATTATAATGAGGTGTTTGCTCCGGTCGCTCGACTAGAAGCCATTCGTATCTTTCTGGCTTATGCATCCTTCAAAAGGTTCAAGGTTTATCAAATGGATGTAAAGAGCGCGTTCCTTCACGGGGTTATCAGTGAAACAGTGTATGTCAATCAACCTCCCGGATTTGAAGATCCATTGCATCGTGATAAAGTCTACAAGCTAGACAAAGCGTTGTATGGATTGCATCAGGCTCCGAGAGCGTGGTACGAGACACTTTCCACTCACCTTTGAACAACGGGTTCAGAAGAGGTGTCATTGACTGCACTTTATTCATCCGTGAGAAGGACAGTGATTTACTCTTGGTACAAGTGTATGTGGATGATATAATTTTTGGATCCACAAATGATAATCTGTGCAAGGAATTTGAGACAGTTATGAAAGAAAAATTTGAAATGAGTTCGATGGGAGAGATGAAGTTTTTCTTGGGTTTACAGGTGGATCAGTCTGAGGCAGGGATTTTTATTCATCAAACCAAATACGTTGGTGACATTCTGAGCCGGTTCAGTATGTCTGATGCGAAGTCTGCTGGTACCCCACTGGCGATTAATCACGGGATTACTCCAGATGAAAAGGGGGAGTTAATTGATGCCACTCTGTATCGGGGAATGATCGGATCTCTCATGTATCTCACTGCCTCTCGGCCAGATATCATGTTTGCCACTTGCTTGTGTGCACGGTATCAATCCAAACCAAGAGTATCTCACCTGATTGCTGTCAAAAGGATTATGCGTTATCTGAAGGGTACACCGGAACTTGGATTATGGTACCCTAATGATGATAACTTTGATCTTACTGCATATAGTGATTCAGATTATGGTGGATGTAAAAGAGATTTCAAGTCAACATCTGCGGGATGTCAGTTCTTTGGAAACCGATTGGTCACCTGGCAGTGCAAGAAGCAGACGTCGGTGTCTACTTCAACCTGTGAAGCTGAATATATTGCTGCTGCAAGTTGCTGTTCTCAAATCATCTGGATTCAACAGCAACTCAGGGACTATGGGTTACATTTTTCTAACACTCCTATCTATGTTGATAACAATGCCGCCATAGCTGTCACTAAAAATCCAGTGCAGCATTCCAAAACCAATCACATCGACATAAAATATCACTTCATACGTGATTGTTTTGAGAAGAAATTAATCGATGTTGTTAAAATTCACACCGATCACCAGAAAGCCGATCTTTTCACAAAAGCTTTTGATAAACCCAGATTTTTATATCTGTTATCGGCTAATGGTGTTTTTCAAAAGGATGAAGTTCAATCCTCATCTGAGTCTAACAAATGATCATCACTTTCATTAGATAGTTTTTTTTTTTATTTTTTATTTTTTTTTTAGTATTTTCATTTTATCTTGTACAGTTCTCTTTTCTCAAGAAAAACACAAAAAGATTTTCTATTTTTAGGTTTTTAGGGGGAGATACTCTAATTTGAAAAACCAAAAACAATAGAAAATTTGAAAAATCAAAAACAATAGAAAATTTGAAAAATCAAAAACAATAAAAAAATTAAAAATGAAACAGTCCTGTTTAATGATATAGCACATTGATTTCATTATGTCATAGAAGCAGAAATGAATGCATGAGCCAAAATCATAAGGAAATGATGATGGGATGTACTGATAGGCTGACTATACAAAATAAATAAATGACTTATGAGAACTTAGAAAGTTTGACTTGTGGGATCCATTTTATTAAGGCTCTTGAGTGAAAATGGTTCTTGACTCAAATCAAGCATACACCTGTCATCATGAAATCAAATGAGGTTTCATTCAAAGAAAAATCAAACACAAGCTGGTATTAAGCTTGGTAAAGAAAAATCAAAGACAAGCTGGTATTAAGCTTGGTAAAGAAAAATCAAAGACAAGCTGGTATTAAGCTTGGTAAAGAAAATCTAATGCAAGCTGGTATTAAGCTTGAGAAAAACTTAAACAAATAAAGTTCGATTCCATACATGTGCCATATTGCTGGGACGGACCTAGCTGAAGCCATCCATGTGGATAGAACAAGAAAAATCCAAAAGATAATAAATGATTGAATCTTATTGAATTCATGATGACTGGTACTAAGATATGCTGAATGAGTTATGAACTGATTTTGATCTTAATTGATGAAATGAATTGGAGAACATAGTCAGAAAATATGAGTGATCATTTAGTTTGTTTGAAGAGTTATGTATTGATCAGTTTAAAATTGGACAAATATATCAGTAATCGTGTCAAAATGAAATTGTGATTGAAGTGAAGCATTCATTAAAGGTTATATGATGTAATCAGAGATTTGTGTTATTTTATTAACGGGCTTTTCACAAAAATATGTGTTTACTTGTGTTTACTTGCTTTTAATTTATGTTTGTACAGTTGTTTGGTTGTTTCAGAAAAATTACAAAAAGATTTTCTATTTTAATTTTATTTTAGATGATCATTTGTAGATTCGGATGCCTGTCATATCTGAATCCTGAACCAACTAGACATATCTTCATAATTGGTTAAATTTGGTGCACAAAATGTCAAATCTTGAAATTTTGGAGTTTTGGAGAAGTCCATATCTCATTCGTGCGAATGAGAGGCAGAATGGACTCATTCGGCCGAATGAGAATGAGTCATTCGACCAAATAAGCTTCTCAGAATGAACTTCATTCGACGAATGAAGAGTGTCGAATGTCTCATTCGACATTCTCATTCGGCGAATGAACATCACCGATTGACTCATTCGCCACATTCATTCGGCGAATGAAACAGAAACTTTGTGACCTTTCGCCTAGCTCATTCGGCGAATGAGTACACAGTATATAACTGTGTTTCGGCCGAATGAGAGTCATTCGACCATTTCCTCTTTCGTGATATCAGATTAAACCTCATTCGGCGAATCACACACAGTGCACTCTACCTGATTTTCTTTGATTGATATTGATCCTGCTTCTGATAATCTGTTTCTACTTCTTCTCAGGTATATGGAGATCAATTTTCAGCAATTCCATCCACGAAATCATGTCAAACAGATTAGCATTTAGGTTTTTAGGGTTTGAAATTCGCCCAACAAATAAACTGTTAAGATGGAACTTAAACCCAAAATGTCATGTATTAAAATTGCTAATCGGTCGTTTCTGAGGGTTGTTAACAGGTTTTGGGATTGATTTGAGATTTTGAACAAAGGGATTTTGAACTCAGTGATACTGCCGAATGTCGTCATTCGGCGAATGACTCATTCGGCGAATGAACCTCATTCGACATGGATCATTCGGCGAATGACCAGTCATACTCAAGTTTCATTCGACGAATGAGAGTCATTCGACGAATGAGCCTCATTCGACAGATAACTCATTCGGCGAATGACATTCGAATGGACTCATCGGCATATCAGAAAACAGTTAATCTGATTTTTGTTAAATCTCATTGTTTTAGCGATTGTCTTGTACTGACATGTGTATTTCTTGTATTGTGCAGTATGGCAGGATACAAATCAGTTCCGAAGCATAACATCTGTGCCCATCTTGATCTGACGACTCCGAACGCGAAGCACTACACAGAATTATTACATTCTTGAGGCGTTCCAGGATATTCACTGCCATATCGACAGTCCATGTGCCCTATTTATCACATCAGCAGGATTTCTGGACATCAGCTGATATTGATTGTGAGGCCGAGCCTACAGTCATTAGGGGCAAGGTCAGGGGTCATGATGTTGTGGTGTCTGCTGAGCACATACGGAGGGTTGTGGTTTTCAGGACTCTCCAGATCATCCTGTTCTACTTGACAGATTCTTAGTCCGTGGATGCTTCCTCCGATGCAAGTACGAGGGAGACATTGGAGCGGGATTCTGAACAAGGCGTTCATGTCCCCGCAGTTCAAGTACTTGGCTCATGTACTTGTTCACTGCCTTGGCTCGAGGAGAGGAGGCTTTGATGACATGCGCGAAACCATTCAGTGCGCATTTGCTGCCTTGGTGCTCAACAAACCATTCAACTTCTCCGAGATGGTTTTTCTGCACATGAAGGAGAATGTGGGGCTAAAGGGTGACAAGAAGTTCCTGATGTACCCTCGATTCATACAGCAGATCATTGATGCACAGATTCCAGATCTTCCAAAGCTTAATGCCGACATCATTAGATTGGAGCACATGAATGACATAACTCTCAACAGAGTTTTGTCATACAGAGGGAAGGAGAGGAAGCCCACCACTAGATCCCTATTTGGTCACCTCTCTCGACCCGATTACAGGGCTCCGGCTGGAAGAAGATGGAGACACGATGACTCCGACTCAGATGTGGAGGACATTGTAGTTCCGGCTGGTGATGATGATAGTGATAGTGAGGATGGAGATGGTGATGCAGGCCCGAGTGGTGCTGGTGTTGATGTGAGCACAGTGGAGGTGAGCACTGTTGCTGTTGAGAGTTCAGGGGCTGGTGAGATGACATCATTACACATAACCACTGCTGCTTCAGAGAGCATGGTTGATGTTGCTGTTTCTGGTGCTGGTGGTGATGTTGCTGTGTCAACAGCTCAGGAGGAGGATGTGGACATCGATTCACTGATGGATTTGGACTTCTTGACTACTACTACATCCTCAGTGACTGTTCCTCTCGATGTTTCAGTTCCACATTCCTCAGGTGGTGATGAGTCAGAAGACTCGAGTGAAGATGAATGTGTAGCAGGTGAAGGTGATGAAGACAGTTCTGATTCTGAAGAGACTCATGATGATGAGTTTGAGAAAGTGGATGAGGGTGGAAGAGTGGAGATGAGGAAGAGAAAGAGGACAGATGATGATTTGGAGGATATTACTGATACGATATTTATTCCGGAGTTTGACATTTCTCCCCCTCCTAGGTCATCTGCTCCTGCTTCCACAGCAGTGATTGTTTCTGCTGGACAGCCCACCTCATCCAGAGCTGGTAGGGGAAAGAGATCCCGATTCTCTTTCCAAAGGAGGTCAGAACTGACATCAGCTGCTACAACTACTGTCACATCAGTAGCAGCTGTGTCAGTTTCTTCACTGACGAGGACAAGGGCCATTCACACTCAGGTTACTACTGCCCCTCTGTCCACTCCTTTTGTTCGCGAGCCGGTGTATGTTACTGCTTCCTCTGGCCCTTCCACAGTCCGTGCTGATGTTCATATACCTACTGTTTCAGTTGTGGATCAGCTTAGCACACTGAACAGCATGGTCTTGAGACTGATGGAGAGGAGCATGGAGCAAGAGAGGAAGAACAAGGAGCAAGAGCTGGTTATTACTCAGCTCACAAGGAGGATTGAAGAGCAGGATACTCTGCTTATTCAAGCAGCAGACCAGAGGGCCGATTTGAGGGCCAGGTCTGCTCAACAGGAGGAGCAGCTCCTAAAGTACATCGATGAGCACAACCAGCTGGCTTTGACAGCCTCTGGTTTCAATGATAGGATCCTTCAGCTCGAGGCTGAGAATGCTCGCCTTGCTGAACTTGTCGAGAGTTCCAAGGAAGGCACTCCCAGGCTTGAAGGCTCTGCTGCTCCTTCCGATGATTCAGACAAAGAAGTAGATGAAGACGAAAAGAAGAGTCTGATGAGGAACAGGTTGACTATGAAGACTCAGACAAAGACGATGAGTCTGATGATGATGATGATCATGATGATGAGGCCAAGGACGGATCTGGGAATGGGTCTTCTGGTTCATCGAGTACTGATGATGATGACGATGATGACCAGGCCCCTCCCTCATCAGAGATTCGATCCAAGAAAGCCAATGATAAGAAAAAAGCCTCTGCTCCACCTCCTCCTGCACAGACAGATGAACCCAAAGCGGCCGAGGAAGTAGAAGCTGTGCCGTTGAGACGTCAGCTAGATAAGACGTTGACTATGATCTTGGACGCTCGGCATTATACAGCACTCGGTCAGCTACGACAAGGAGGAGGGTGAGATCATACATTGTTTATCTAAGGAGCAGATAGCCGAGCTGTTCAGGTTGAATCCTGACGAGGTGGTCACTGATGACACCTCTGTACCCAGTACTGAAGAGCCCGAACCAGAACTCTTTGATGATGTAGATGATGTCATTCTGGAAGACATCACCGATGAAGAATACCCGAAGTATACATCGGCTGAAGACGAGCTGCCTACATTCACTGAGCCATTTGATCAGGAAACAGAGGATCTCTTGGTCAGATATCTTGAAGAGCAAGTAGAGGCAAGCAAGGCTGAAGCTGATGATCTAAAGAAAAGAAAAGAGGAATGGGCTGCATACTGGGAGGTATTGAAGAAACAAAGCACAGAGAAGATGCCAGCCACGCACAAGAAAGTTTACAGGACCAAAGGCTATAAAGCTGGAGGCCAGATACTTAGCTGGGCATACTTCCATGATCTTGGGTGCTATGCAGTGAAGAGGGAGAAAGGGATCGACTACTTCAAACACCCACATGATTTCAAGACGTTGCCTGGATTCGAAGTCAATCAGCTAGCACGTCTGAACATGCTATACAGTGGTGACTCTGGGATGTCTGCTTGGTTTTCTCGACAAATCAAGTACGAATACCGGAAGAGATGGGTGAACTTTCAGCCACAGCAACCAGAGAGGTACTACTTGCCAGAGATAGATGGGGATACCCGGAAGCATAAAGTGATCCTGAAGTGGCTTCCCCCTAAAGTCTTGAAGAAGATTCCCCTGCGGAAGATGCGACAAGACTTTATGGATGGCTTCCGATGGTGGTATTATGATGGGCGCACAGGTGAGGCTGTGATAGTTTGTGCAAAGACAAACAGTGGGAGACTGTTAGGATCTTTGATCCTATGTGGCTGACTAACTTGTCTCACAAGGATGTTCAAGCTTTGTTCAGAAACCAGATTTTTCTTCGACGTTCCAGACATGTGCAAGCTTTGCAATTTATTGAGAGTGATCCGTCTTCTGCAGCATTTT